>NQII01001662.1:31077-78183 GCA_002778355.1 Clitarchus hookeri
ACGTGCTAATTACCAACCGCAGCCAATCAGCTCTCATTAGCGCGGTGGCGGGGGGCCGAACACTCTCCACGCAGTTCAAAGTTCGCGGCGCCAAGTTCCGCTGGGGTGCGGCGCTGGGGAAACTTCACGTCGACTCAGCCGACGTAGACGCCGTCCTAGAAGCAGCTGTGGCTTCGCCCGAAAGGTAGGAGGGGAAGGGGTGCAGATTACCAGGCGATCCGCCGTAGGCTCGGAGATCCTCGCTCGCGCCCACGGCGAAGGCTACACGAGGATCACGCATGCTGAAGCGGATTCACCACGAACCCCGAATCCCTGCAACGCGGCTCAATCTTAACCTATAATTCAGGGTGTTGCAAATGATAAATATTTTTGATACGTGCTGTATTTCAGCCAACAGAGCTCTCGTCGCGCTTGGGGCCGCGGAATGTGTAGTGGTTAGACTACCCGCCTCCCATGGGACTGGGTTCCATTCCCGGTGGGGAATCGTGAGCTGGTTGGAGGGTTTTCCTCGGGATATTATTACTTTTCCCCCACCCTCGTGTTCTGGTGCTGCTCCATAGCCACCTCGTGTCCCCCTCATCGGCTCTCAAGACCTCGCTGTCAAGAGCCGTCCATAACTCTCCACTCTCCAATCCACTCCACTCTTATTACCCTTATCACAACCAGCAAAATGTGGGCTTTGTGTACGACGACAGTAACACGAACCCACTGTTAGCCACAGTGAAGGCTTCTAGTGTACAGTACAGGCCAAAAATATACAATTGTGTGCACAGTGGCGTACACTGGGTATGCATGGGTTCAATATAAGATCGGCCAACTTTCGTGTTCTGTGCACGTCCCCATCATCTAGTCTATCGTCAATAAACTGTAAATATCACACGATCGACATATATAAATTTCTTCGTTTACGTTTGATTTCTCAACAGACTCCCCCTTTTATGTAATTAAAATATTTTATCTGAGATTAGCATAATTTAGTTGCATTATATTTAGGCCAGAGGAAGTGAAAACACGTTCCAAAGAACTCACTTGCGCAGACAGTGTTCTGGCACCGCATCCCACGCGTGCCTGTTTTGACAGAACTATTGGCAAAATATGCTGGGACACGTGGAAATGGTATCTGCGAATCTGAAATTCTCGCTCTATCCCACATTTCCTTTACGGGCTCAATATGTCAGCACTACAGGATCAGTCACGTGGCAGTTCTGAGCACTCACTATGGCCACGAGTCAGTCATCGATTTGTACCACTGAACATAGGGAGAACTATACAAGGAATATAACCATAATAGATATTCTCGGCTTTTATGGGGGCAGTTTCAGGGCTCGACAAAACGTAGCTCTGTAATTTCTTCCGTTTGTCCATTAAATCACTTATACTCTTTCTAAAAAGGGGGGGGNTCACCCTGACGTGAAAGCGCGAGCTGAGAGGACTTTAGTACGACGAATCATTCGTCGCCAGAATTTCTATGTTATCCACGTATTCATAATTCCGGGCTTTATTTGGTTTCCCCGCCGTATTATTGGGAACTAAGGTCCTGTTTCTGAGAAGTTGTTTGCATCTAGAGGAGAATGAAATTTCCTGCGAATGTTTTTAATTTCTCTTTGTATTTCTGAGTGGCTTTTCCGAAGAGTTACACAAAAATTGTCATTCTTTCGTATGGTTCGTAAATATGAACCTCTAAACATCCTGCTCAGTGCTAGCCATTTTGGTCGCCTTTGACGAAACGCAATGAAGTGTGGGTAATATCGGTGTCGTCTGGGCGTTAAAAGTTAGCATCGAACTAAATATCCCGGTGCAGACAAGGCGGATAACACAGAAAGGACTATAATCATTCTGATTGGCTGATGGTGGCATCTGTTCTGCGCGGTCTGCGTGGTATGCGACCACGGGAGTCCACCTTAGAAAGGTCACACACACTTGCGCCGCTGAAGCAGTGTTAGCGCGAAGGGGAGAAGAGAAAGATCGTTGACTAGCTCTGGCTTCGTGGTTTGCCACACGATGGCGCCACGTGTAAATAGAAATACCTTTTTTTCGGGCAAAAGAAACCAACCTCAAAAATTTTTAAAACAATGCCTGCTCACTTCTACAGTATTATTTCAATTCCGTTGCAAATCTGAGTGTGTAAGAGGTCATAACTCCGCTCAGTACAACACAATCAGCATGAAACAGGTAATCGTCATCCACGAGAATCGGGAAACATTGCTACTTTAAATTTTTACCGCTCACGCACGTTCGACAATTTATATTTTAACTGAATTTTCAACCCAAGCAAGATAAAAGTTTATCTAAGGTGCAAGTAAAATTTTCAGTATATTCCCTGGATTTCTTGTTTGTGTCCGGGTATAGTGTAGGAAGCCCATATGCAACACATGAGTAGTTTAAGGATGATACATTATAATGCTAGTAATGACTATTAAAATTCAAAGGGATTAGTGTTAAACGAAGGCAAAAAATATTCATCAATGATAATTTCGCATTTATCTTATCTGAAATAATTTTGGAATAGGCCTAACTGGAACACAATCTAAGAAAGGGTGTGAAAACATTGGGATGTTTATGGAGTCGCATTTGGAAATGCTTGAACGCTTGTCACTCGAATCAAGACAAGAACTAAAATGAACTAAAAATGGGAGTTGGTCAAGACGCTGTGCATTAAGGGCGTATATGATACATCAAATAGAAGTAAAGCAGCAACAATCGCAGCTTTATTGTTTGCAAATATTTATTATTGAAAATCGTTTTAAAAACAGTATTAATGTTGTCTTACAAAACACATAGATTTTCGAAAAATAATTGAGACCACTATTTATAAAACCACGTATAATTTGTTTCAGTGCATCGATTTTCAATATGGAATAGTTATTAGATGTTTTATTGGGAAATAAAGTACATACATACAAAACTTATTGTTCGTCGTCTTGACCGTAAATTTAATAAAAAACTTACGGCAATCCAGTATTTGCCAGTACAAAGACCATCGAACGTGGCATATTTCATTTGTTAAAAAAATTGCATGATTCTGTCCCATCTATCTAAACCACATTTCTCTCTCTGTTGTGAAAACAATTCAGTATCACAAGGCTATCTGGAAAAATTCACACTGTCGTTTGTTTGGCATTGAGATATGGAAACGAAATAGAATTTCGTTCACTGGCTCATAACACTTTCTTCCTAGAAAACTTATTCAAAACTGATAAGTTTACAAGCGTATTACTCCATTAACAACACGATTTTATTTGTGAAGTCAGTCCCTATAAGACAAATCGGTATTAGCTGTACTCGGGCGCCACGTTTTGCCATCGTCTGTAAGCCATCCTTGATGTCGTAGTTAAACCAGCCAAACTCTCTGAGTAAACATTAATTACAGTGACAGTTAACGACGGATTTCTGTACACTCTCTTGATGGACTGAGTTAATGTTCGGAGAGCCCGTTCAGCTAACACATCATTTTGACACACCCCTCCGTCCTCTTCGAGTGCAGTGAAAAGGTTTGGGTGGCTCCTAAAATCGAGGTCTTGAAAACCGAAGACAGTGAAGTGAAGTGGCTGTGGAGCAGCGCTGAATGCAAGGGCGGGGGAAACGGGAGACCCCGAGAAAACCCACCTACCAGTGGCATCGTCCGACACGGTTCCCAGTTACGAAAATTTGGCGGCGACTCCACCGAGAATCGAATCCGGTTCGCCTTGGAGGGAGGCGGATGCTCTAGCCACCGCGCCACCGAGGCCACAAATCGATTTTCGAACCTTTTTGAAAGTGCCTGAAAGAATTTACAAAAATTAAAGGTAATTTCGTTCACTGTGTGGCTGCTGACAAAAGAAATCATATTATTTTGTAACCATTTTAGAATGTGAACTTGCTAGCAGCAAACATTTGCTTATAAATCCATTAATTAATTACAAAAGATTTAGTTTTTAAAAAAATTATTTTAATGTGCTTGATAGTGCATTAACTTTGCGTAGTCTTAAGCTCCCATATATAGCTTAGGGGACAATACTATTTATATTTATATATATATATATATTTGTGTTTACTCGCTCTCACTGAGCTAACATCATTATTATTAGCAATTCACAGAGTAGAATACTCACATGATCACTGGGAACACTTAAGACAGTAAAGCTTAATCTATAATACCCTCTTTCCTTACAACTTCTCTACATTTACTATTTCAAAGCAAATTTTTCCACACAGTCTGAATACGTTTATTTATATATTTACAGGTTGCAAACTAAGAACATTGTAAGCAATTATTTGAACATTTACCATGGGATTATAGTATACGTGTGGTGAAAAAGCGCTAAATACACCCATGGCAGGGTTCCTACATTTACTTAGGACAGAATGAAATGCGTAGGAAAGTTTTTAAACTTTGTATAATAGCAACGCTTAACATTGCTTTAGGCTATTCTAAATAAAGTGAGCCCTGCTTAATTTTTTTCAGCCAATTTCTGTCTTGCCACCATTTTTTAATATAAACATTGCCAAGTGACTAATAAACACATTTCACCACTCATAAATGTTAACGTATGAGGCTGCAATAAAACACATTTATTAGTGGTTGATGCCTGATACCTAAATAGTTCTTGATACTTTAAAAAGTGCTCACTTTACCGTGAATAGCCTATTTAGGCATATACAGCCAGATATGTGGCATTATCTCCATACAATGTTGACGCATTCTGCGTCCCTATATTTTATTTGTCAGAACACACACTCTGGCGAAGATCACAGGCGGACGACCGCAATAAGGATGAAGGGTTTTGCAGACGTGATGGGAGAATGGCGCCAGGACGGCCCGGCGGAACGACCACGTGCAGAGGAAGGCGGATGCAGCTGCATCTCGCAGCTGCCAAGGGACATTGAGCCCACACCAGAGGCTGAGTCTCTTCCGGGCTAGTTTCAGCAATAAATATTGAGAGCTTTTAGTGGGCGTACTGGGAGAATAACGATACGATATCCGGAGGCATAAAAACAACACGTGCGCTGAACCAAAGGGGCCACCCATGAGTTCCCGCACGTGCAGAACGGAACAATAAACCTCCAGGCCAAAATCAAGGGGCGACGCCAGGCCGACTGCGGACCACAGGAGCAGCGGCCATGTGTTTTACGACTCAGGGGGGACGCGGCAAGCACCCCGGCCACATGCAGGGATGGTGCAAGTTGAATATGGCGATGGAGCCTACAAAACAATGGGAGAGTGGGAGGAACGGGTCAGTGAGTCTAGGATCGAGCAGTCAGGCAGTCAGTCGGAGGACCTGAAGTGAGGCGTCCAGATCGAGAATGCATCACGACGTCAACCTCAGTCGGAGGCCGTCAAGCGGGACATGCGGCGGGAAGAGTCAGAGAAAAGCGGCAGTCGGCCAACGGGAATCTAGGAGGGCGGAGCGAATCCAGGAGAAGAAGACAACGGCAGCTGGCCGTCGTCAGATGACGAGTGCTGAGTGGACCCGGGAGGAGGAGCTTGGAGATCAGGCGTCGAGACGCCCACCAAGGGCCGGAGCAGTCCCAAGTCGCCAGCCGAGAGAAGACAGCGCCTCCATCCAGATAAGTAGAGTCATCCAGCGAGTGTGAAGAATCTTGCCTTCCCCCCCCCACCCCCCTCCACGACGCGAAGCGCCGCGCCAAACAATACGGAGCCCACGTATAAAAGGGAAGGGGAGTGTTGTCTCGTGTGTACATGTATAAGTGGCCCTGTTAAGCATTAATAAANCACCCCCCTCCACGACGCGAAGCGCCGCGCCAAACAATACAGAGCCCACGTATAAAAGGGAAGGGGAGTGTTGTCTCGTGTGTACATGTATAAGTGGCCCTGTTAAGCATTAATAAAACTGATTTATTGGTAACCTGAAAACGAGGTGAATTTATTAGTAAATTGGACCTAGAGACAATAGTGTCGACGTATTCCTACGCCCTAACACTGAGGGCTAGCCTCAATTGCTGGTGCCTTACGCAGAGAGCAGATTCAATACCTACTTATAATCCATAGCATTGGGCAGGTACCAATGTGAAGGTTAAAAACTTCAGTTAAAGTTCAGGTAGTTTACTAGGAATATTTTTACAGTGTAAAATCATTGTATTCCTTGTACACGGTGAGGTTTTAGCTCACACAGAGTGCCTTTTTGAAGAGATTACTGTCAACGCTAATTATTTACTAATAGTTCATTTGAAGAAAATAAACGGATATTTTTAGGTCCATTGTGTGAGCTAGCACAAGGTCTCTGTAAATACTCATAAGACCAAACATATTTTCTGGTCGACACCTGTCACGAACTGTTATTTATTTATCTCTTCAGAGGTTAATACTTTACGCCATTTAATTAACATTTTTTTCTAATGAATGATTCTTGAGGATTCTGTTATTTGTGAGTCTATCGTTTAACACAACTGTGTAGGCTACCAATTGCAAATATATTATTTACTATTCGTAGAGTTGCGTAGTTGTCAGACTAGCTATTCTTGAAGTATATTAGAGGCTATTATTGCATGAAACAGCCACTACCAAGTTTATAAAGATTGATTTCTGGAATGGCAGCTTTACTTAGAATAAATTCTATCAATATGTCCAAGTAGAGTGTAATGCAAGCTATTTCGGCGTTGAATCGCCCCAAATTGACGGTAGATGTTTGTCATAAGGAGTGTGTAAATGAGGATAGTAACTTGACATGCGTGTATCTACGTGTAAGCACCATTCTTAAAAGGAAGTGCACGTTTATGCCTAATGAGTTTGCTGGAATACATAAATTTTTTCAAGCTTCCAGAATTAAATGTTAAGCATGTGATGCTTTGCAAATATGATGTGAGCAAATAACTTGTAACATGACTACACTGTGCACAAAACTAACTTAAAATGGAACAATATACTGTAATATCACTCATCGCCATAGTCCTCTATTTGTTGGTTTTAACAACCTACTTCTCTATGGAGACAGTAGTTTTGAAACCTCGCGCAACTCAGTTCTGTTAATTATCTATGGCGTGAAAAACACTTTGAATTAGTTTCAGATAATTAAAAAAGTTTTAAATCATATCGAGATAGTTTTTGGATTCAATAACAGAAGAATTATCTAGAGTGGGTACTGTAAGTGTTTATTTTTTATATTTTATTCAGGTTTCCTGAAGGCCTCAGAAGCCTTGTTACCGCCGCAAATTTAAGCAGGACCTTTGCAAGAGTAATAAATTTAACTGAATATGTTTTATTGAGAGTTACTAAACTAATCTACGTGTACTCTAAAGGCTGTCACGTTACAAAGCATATAGTTAGAACAAATAATAAACATTACACAGCATACCAGAATATGAAAATAATTATAAAAAAATTGAATTATATATAACCATTTATACAAAAATTAGTTATATAGCCTATATTTAATGCTAGTAATGAGCTATACCAGTTCAGTACAGTCAGTATAAGACGAACGGCGGCTTCCTCAGGCGCGTCAGTACGCGTATATTTAAAGGCAGTGGTGTCGTTTCTAACCTTCTGTTACGATTTAATATTCAAATTCAAATCTTACCGTTACGTATTGAATTATTTCACAGAATTCCCGAAACCAGAATGGATTAATTTCAATCTGCATTTTCTCATGCGAGACTCAAGAATTATAAATAATGAGTTAATCTTGATTATTGTTACAGATCCAACAACTACAACGTGTTCAAAATATTGCGGGTTAAAAAATATTTGTCAATGTGTGCCCTATGCCATGACAGCCCTCGTTTTCAAATATTTCATCCAAAAAGTAAGCTACGGTGCAACAAAAATTAATCCAAGATGAAATTGATACTACCCGTTTAAAGGCGCCATCAGATACAATGGTGCTGGTCTGAGAGTCGCGGGCGCCAAGCACGAACTAGACACGAGTATGTCATGCCTCATCATTGCGTCTACTTGCAATAGCCTGGCATGCCAAATTTCCGCAGGTAACAGCCCTCTATGAGAGTTTCAGTGATGGCCGTGTAATAGGTGTATATATTTTTACAAAAAAATTTTTAACGTGTGCTGCACGCCCCTATACTTGTTTTAATATTATATGCAGGAGATTTCATTCGTAAAGTGACTGTAAAACTCCCATTTTATTCATTTTTTAAATTTTAAATATACTTTACAGAATAAGAAATAGAACGCGTAAAGTAATCTTCAAAATAATTTTTTTTTTTTCAATATTGTTTTTAAGCAGATAACGCTGAGACAAGTGACAGTATACTTATAAAACGTTTGCTCACGATCTGATGGCCCAAATATAAGCAGTCTACTTGTGTATTGCGTAGCGTTACAGTATGTTTGATACCAACGTTTTTAAAACAAACTGCTCGATATCTTTGCACTCTGTTTTCANCAATATTGTTTTTAAGCAGATAACGCTGAGACAAGTGACAGTATACTTATAAAACGTTTGCTCACGATCTGATGGCCCAAATATAAGCAGTCTACTTGTCTATTGCGTAGCGTTACAGTATGTTTGATACCAACGTTTTTAAAACAAACTGCTCGATATCTTTGCACTCTGTTTTCATACGAAAAATATGTAGCTACATTTTAGACTAGGATTTAATAAATTTTTCAAGACTTTTCGTGTNCATACGAAAAATATGTAGCTACATTTTAGACTAGGATTTAATAAATTTTTCAAGACTTTTCGTGTTTTGCGAGCATTATTTTGAAGCCTTTTAACATGGCCAAAGCGACATTTCAGTGTATCTCAAAATATTCTACGTTAATGAATACCTGATAATCTTATGTGGGGATTGCACTCAATTTTCCCACAAACTTTCTACAGGCTGTGCACGGTTATGTCTGTATACAAAGAAAGACGACAAAAAATATTTTTTTATCATTACAGATACTCGGTAAGTCCCTGGTGACACACGTCATCATTCAAAATACCCACGAAAAGTAAATTAGGTGGCATACGACATAAACTTAACAAAATACCAAAGCACACTGTAAACAAGACAACAAACAGGAAGCGATAACTCATTAAAACAAAGAAAACACTGGCTTCTCTTATGCACAAACAAGGCAATTTAAAATATTATTGCTTTAAACTGTAATAAATAAATCGAGAGGATAAAACTATGAATAAAAATACCATTTATGTGGCTGATTACTGATTCTTTTCTTACTTTATTGTTTTCATTCAAAAGTAACTAAATGTCCTTGTTAAATAAATTTCTTGATATCACTTGCAGAATATAATTATCAAAGTTAAAATACCTTTTTGTTTACCACATGTAAAAAATTCGAACACGTGATAGTTATAATCCACTCGCTTCAAATAAACTTTTTAGAGAAAGCGCGGGCATATCAGTACTTTACTCGGCAATTCAATTCGGGAGAAATTTTTCTCTTGGAAATCTTTATTTTGGGGCTTTAAAAACGTATCCATTGAAGAAATTTTTAAATACTACGTTTTACTTGATGATGAAATACATGAGAAACCTGCCGGGTAAGTGCAGTGAACATCACTACGATTTTCCTGCGTTGTGGCACATTTGTCGATGAACATACTGCACGCCAGTTCAGAGCTCAGAGCTGCTGGCGCTAGACTAAGATCGGTAGACGGAACATTTTGCAAATATTTGATGTCATCTCGAAATTATGTCTTTCTTAGTAATGACAAAAATGTGGGGTATTTCCGCGTTATCTTCGAGGGAGCTGTTTACTACGGGGAATGAACCAGAACTACAATTTACGAATTGACTAACATTAATATAATCACTCTTTAGTCCTACAAACTAGGCACCTCTATACAAGCCATCGTTTCGGCAATTGCAAAAATAGTTGTTTGTAGATACATTGTATTTCTTAAAAATTATATTGTAAAGTTCTTCTTATAATTAAAGTTACCGTAGTATTACTTGTGAAATTCCTTCTTTGTAGAAAAAATGTGAAGGCTGCAAAGTATTTTTTTTTTTACATTCTGTAATAGGTATTTCAATTAATACGCCTGAATGTGTTCACAAATGACAAACTATGAATATTTTGGTAAAGTGTCCTTTTAACGTTCTTATAAGAGTATTAATTTTTATTTCCTCTCAGCATACTTTTCTAGGAAAGATTGACTATGAATGTTTCATCTCGCTCGACAACTTTTGTAGCCAACCCAACATATGCTATCATACTTTGAACGTATCACACTGGTTACTTATTAGTGTGTGGTTGGCTCCAGAGAAATTTTGTTCGTGAATGTAATAGGGAAGAAATATGTAATTATACTTATGTCTTGTTTATTGAACAGTGTTTTTAAAATACTGGGTCTGTAATAATAAATGTACATTCCAACGTTTCTTATCAATGTCAGTTTAATTAAATATTTCTTACGTACATCTTGAAAGACTACTTATTAGTCTATTGTCTTTTCGGAAGGAAAAGGTTTTGTAGATATAATAAAAATTATTTTTCCAACAGGCTTCTCAACCATTTCAATTTTAAAGGACTTATTTTAGTACATACAAATACTTATAATAGAATTCCCTAACCTTTAGTGATGATTTGAACACAAGAAGACGTTTATTTTGTCTAGTTAACTGTCAGAAACTTGTTAAATGATTGCATTGCTGACAGAAATCAGCATGTTGTGTTTGTGGTAGCGTCTTGCTAATCATAGAGAGAAAAAAAGAATAGTCATTATTTGGCCTGCGAGTGAAATGGAGACGAAGGTGGCGTTGCAGTTTGGTGTACTTTCTAGCGAGGTGTCGAGAACGGGGCGATGTCCAGATGACGTGAGCGGGATGACACCGCCAGATGTCGGGCACCACAAAGAGAGCCTAATCACGGCACCGCGACACATGAATAACACGACAGCCTGCCGCATTGTCGCGTCCCTCCCCCCACCGCCATTCTTCCCGTGGAGGATGATTGAAGTCCTGGGACACGACCCCCACTCCCCTTCCTGCACAACCCTCCCTCGTTTATCATGCAAACACGGACGCTACTGGCAAAAAAAAAAGACTTTGCATACGGGTACCAACAGAACATTTTTTATATTATTATTCTCACCCCACAGCAAAAAAAAGTCCCACCCCTGAAATTTTTGCATCTATTCAAATAGCACTCTTTTTGTTGCCAACCCCTTTCTGCGGCCTCAGTAATTTTTGCTTCCCTTCACACACAGAGAATATATATTTTATCTTTTCACATGTAACACCCGGGGAAACAAACTCTTTTTTTGACCATCTCTCGAATTTCTGGGGGGGCCTCCTTTTCCTTGTGCGCACCCCTAACATAAACCTTTTTTTTTCATCCCAGCCAGCGCGTGAGCATAAATAAAAAGTACCTTCAACCCTTTGAGTCCCACGTCGCTACCCCCTGAACCCGACACCGTCACAGCGGAAAGAATTTTTTTTTCCTCCCCATTCTCTCGGCCAAGGAAAAGAGGGTCAAAAGGGTTGCGTAGGGATGAAAGAAAATGACTAGGAAGCTGGAGTACAATTTTTCCCCCGTCCCTCGTGTGTTTATTCCTTCGGTGCGCGTGATTTCTTACCCGGCAGCCACGCAGAAGTGTCCGCGGGCTGTGACTGGGTGTAGAGGCGCTGCTGGCCGGGTCCTCCAGCACACTCCGCAACTGACAGCTACAGCACACACGCTTCGTCCTCCAGAGGCGGCCTCCGTGTCGCTGCTCAAGGTACCACATGCAGTCATACATTTTGTTTTTCTTATCGGGTCCTGTCAGTCTCAGCTGGTGGCTATCTGTGCCTCCCTAGTCTTACAGGTTTGTTTCATTGCTAGGATTTTGTCGGGCACTTTCAACATGCCACATATTCAGAAACAACATTGGAAAACGGGAAAAATTGCACACTTATTCTAGTGTAAACTTGGAAAAGTGATACATATTACGCCACGTTGTTTGCCTCTTTTTAAAAACCAGCATTGTTATATGACAGTTTTTGGAACGTGCTAAACTTTCCAACTCTACTAGTTTCTCATTACAAATATATAATTTTTCAATTCAACCGATTTGCGCAGTTTTAAAATAGCTGATTTAAGTGAACGACGTCTTCTGTAGGAAATGAGGTCGTTGCGTATGCAACTTAGAATCCTACAGCTGTGTTAAAATAGCAACCATACGTATCACCTCTACTGTTTTGTGTTTCAAGATATAATGAAGCGTTCTTAATGCGACATGTTCAGAGGAAAATATTTTCTTTGGAAATACTGTTGGATCGTGTGTAGCTGTACGTACACGTGAATTAAAACTTAATTATACGCTTCCAACAAAACTGTTAAAAATTGTAAAATAAAATAATTTATTTGCTCTGCAAGTGATTTTGTGAAACGAAGCCTGGATGTGAAGATACAGTTAAGAACTTTGGCATCATATTCAGTTAGTATAATTTAAATTCAGAATATTTTATTGTATGCTTTAAATAGACCAAATAGTTAGCACTCATTTTACCAAATTCTAGAAAATCAATTGAATTAAGAAGTTTTCCGCATTTTTAAGTTGTATTGATAGGAAATTAATATGTATAATTTTCATGAATATGTCGCTAGTTTTCATTTTAGAATATCAAATGCAGAGGTTTCTCAACTTTACTTCTGAAGAACACTTAATTGAGCACCAAACAAAATAACATTTCTAACACTCGTTCACGTTTCACTTAAATTACACAATAAAACTAAGATCAGGTTTTCACTGGAAAATATAACCCAAAAAATTATTTTGAACGGAGTACAGGTTGTTCTGCCACGTGGCATGCGATCCCTACACAATAAGCGCATGAAATAATGGCCGATAATTTTGTAAATGGCTTAATGGTTACTACCTTGCTCCAACCCCATCATGTGTCGTATATGTAGATTGTCAGCATACCAAGTGGGTAAAAATGAGTTGGATGGACTATCCAGTCATACCACAAGTCATCTCTTTCACCCTTTCAAGGTACTAAGCAAGTGGCGTTATACATATTTAAAGAATTTAGTCTATCTTACGTACTACATATTATATTCCAGGCTATGCTTATAAATCTACTGCAAATAAGCTGTTTAATCTCCTCATAAGCAAGTACGTGCGTGTGTACATTTCTCTCTCTCTCTCTCTCTGTGTGTGTGTGTGTGTGTGTGTGTGTGATAGTGCATATATATATATATATATAAACACGTGAATTGACATTCCAATTTATCCAGTGCACTAACGAGACATTATCTTCGTAAACCTTTCTCCTTTAAATTATCGCAAATTTGTGGAGATGTTATAAGGAAAAATAAATTACTGATATAACTAATACACCTACTTTCTCACATCCTTTAAATTTAATGACAATGTTATTATATTATTGATGTGATAGTTTACATTAACTTTGTCCTTTGCTCTTCCGTAGTGCCATTTTTTTTTTANAATGTTATTATATTATTGATGTGATAGTTTACATTAACTTTGTCCTTTGCTCTTCCGTAGTGCCATTTTTTTTTTTAGATAAAATAAAGACGAGTTTATTGGTTGAGGGTAAATAATATGTCGGATTTATTCTTAACTTAATNTTTTTTTTTTAGATAAAATAAAGACGAGTTTATTGGTTGAGGGTAAATAATATGTCGGATTTATTCTTAACTTAATTAATATGACTGAAGCGAATGATAATTATTTTAAACACTGACAGTAGGTGCTGAACACATACCATCCACGCGAACTGAAGAGAAGAAAATTAGTTCAAAACCTGGTGAATTGTTTAAATAAAATGCAGTTTTCGGAAATAACTTACAGAAGTAAGAGTAAAACTTTTGTGTAATTTATTTCCTTTCTAATTCCTATTTTATAAGCTTCACTGTAAGAAATATTTCGCAAATTTACCACATCAGTGTATACGCACACTGAGAAAGCAGAAATAATAAAGACTTACGCCACCCATCGACGGTAGTCTTCCTACAATTGTTCAAGAAAGAATCAAATGCGTAATGAAATTCCCAACTGTCTAAAGCACCATCATATATCTGCATTCAGATATATGGCACACTTTATCTACTATAACTTCTATTAAAGTTTATGAAGTTAACCGTTTTAAAAGAAAACTTAGACGAAATAATATTTCTACGTATAAATTATTAAAAATTCAAATACCTAATTAAATTAAAATTTTAATTTAAGTAACTGTAAATAAGCACATTTTAGAAAAAAAGTGTAAATCTCGTAGAAGAAAGAGTGATTAGGGGAGATTGTGGTAGCTCTTATACAGTTTGAGATTTGCAGCCGGCCAAAGATAGCTCACAGAGTGTTAGTAAAAATCCCGTGAAATTGCATATATATATTGGTAAAAAATTATTCAGAAATCTTCAAATAACTACGGACAATTAATTTTTTTAAATATCGGACTTGTAGTTTTTTTTGCACATTTTCCAAGAATTCATAGAACCTCTCCGTAAATATGATACTATGTTTATGTATATTTGCAGTTTGTAAAAATTATTACAAAAAAATCGTTATGTAGGTGTTTCACACAGAATATAAAAACGAAATTGAAAAAAATTCATATTCAGTTTTGGAGAGGGACTTCAACACGATCAAGAAAATATGCGGTCTGCTACTCTTGACACTGTGCTATCACATCCCATCACAATTTAAACACTAGCTTAGGCCAAAATTATATTCAGTGTAATGACGTAAAATNCACTGTGCTATCACATCCCATCACAATTTAAACACTAGCTTAGGCCAAAATTATATTCAGTGTAATGACGTAAAAAGCTATCAGCGTATAATTATTTTACTATGGTGTAAGTTTATTCCCTTTTAAATTTTTATTTTATGAGATTATATTTTAGGTTATTGCTCTTTAACATAAAAAATTTTTGTATATTTTTATTACAAACCACAATAGTTGACCGTTATATGTTTTTTTTTTGCACTAATATATTCTTCACGCCCTCTTATATACGTTTCTAAGGCGGATAATGTTCGCCTATTTTGCTCTAAAACTTACTGTTTCCGAGATTTTTCAAGTTTTATAATCTTAGTCTTAAAACACTTTTTCGGTTTGNCACTGTGCTATCACATCCCATCACAATTTAAACACTAGCTTAGGCCAAAATTATATTCAGTGTAATGACGTAAAATGCTATCAGCGTATAATTATTTTACTATGGTGTAAGTTTATTCCCTTTTAAATTTTTATTTTATGAGATTATATTTTAGGTTATTGCTCTTTAACATAAAAATTTTTTGTATATTTTTATTACAAACCACAATAGTTGACCGTTATATGTTTTTTTTTTGCACTAATATATTCTTCACGCCCTCTTATATACGTTTCTAAGGCGGATAATGTTCGCCCATTTTGCTCTAAAACTTACTGTTTCCGAGATTTTTCAAGTTTTATAATCTTAGTCTTAAAACACTTTTTCGGTTTGNATTTTGCTCTAAAACTTACTGTTTCCGAGATTTTTCAAGTTTTATAATCTTAGTCTTAAAACACTTTTTCGGTTTGGTACAACCATTTATTCATCATAATTAGGAAACACAGCTACATCAGTACTTCTCTGTCCATTCGTGTTGTTGCATCCGCATGCTTATCTTGACGAAATGACACCTACTATCTTGGCATTTCTACGCCACCACGTGTAAGACTGTACTCTGTTTTAATATAACCTAACGAAAATAAAGAACTAAAACTAACATTCAGACGTGGAAAATTTCTTAACCCTATAATATCTGATTTAATTTATTGTTTTCAGTGTTGCAAATAATACATTATATGACGCGTGCTGTATTCGAAGCTGGCACAGTACTTGCTTTCTTGCCACAGCCAACAAGATGTAGGTAATGTAATCATTTCTCATGACCTGGAACAGCAACAAGGTTTACTATCGTCTATTCGCGGTTTCTTCGCCATTTTTTAATCAAACCTTTGAAAAAATTACCCTACGTATGGCGTGTTTAGTTATTTCCTAAATACGACATGTATCACAATCGTTTTATACCTCTGCTAACATAAAAGTATATTATTTTCATTAAATTGAATTTTGCATCTATATTCTATTTAAAATTATAGTATTTCATTTGTAATAAATATTAACAAAAAACAGCGAGGGAACATGTGCGTTGGTAGCGCCTAGTAATAAACAGTTCTCATGCAAAATATTATTACAACCGAGTGCGCACGAATTCGGCGCGTTGTCCTTTGGTGTAATTTTCTAAAATTACTTTAAGCTAGGTTTGTACGAGGCGGAGGAATGTCCTGGAAGTAGAACTTTTCAAGGGCTTCAGAAAAGTGTGAAGTTACC
The DNA here is from genome assembly GCA_002778355.1 of Clitarchus hookeri. NCBI lineage: Eukaryota > Metazoa > Arthropoda > Insecta > Phasmatodea > Phasmatidae > Clitarchus > Clitarchus hookeri. Next base: position 47,297 of record NQII01001662.1, read on the forward strand.
GTGAATGGACTATATTGAGATATCAACCGTGAGAACGATTGGCCGTTGAGTCTCACAGTGTAGTTTGTCCACCAATAATAATCTTCGAGTGCGTTATGTACACAACGATGCACACTGGATCTGCATGTGTTAAATACTATTCGCACGCAAATGCCGCTCAAAAATATTCAACCTTTTTCACATGACAACTATAACAGTGAGGTTCTGCGCTGTGTTTGTTAAGGGCGTATGACACCAAAAAAGTAATTATTTTATAATTCTACCATATATTGTTCAGCGTGTACGCATTTTATGTGATGACATTTTCCTCGAATAACATAATTTTAAACTTTATATGTTTTTGAATAATTCGATGCAAAATCAATTTTTTTCTATTTTGCTGCAGCCATAATAAATACTAACCAAGATGTACAAATGAAAACATTTACAACGTTAACTAATGCCGTGGGCTACCGTTTGACAACCGTGTAATCGCCAAATAACAATTCACGCAGTTAAAAAAAATGCCAACATTTCTTAATATGTAACACTTTTTTTTTTTTAAGTTATGCTTCTTTTGGTGCCTTGAGGGTAAAAGTTTAGTGTGCAACGGAATTTGCGTGGGTACAATGTAACGAAATTCGACAGTGAACGTGGTAGGGATGTTTTTCTCGTATCTCGGGAAACAATCAACCCATTATTACAAAATTTGGCGAAGATTTTATACTGTGTTAGTCCATAACAATATATGTATTTTATTTTAGTCACGCCAAAGAAGTATAACTTCTAACGCGCCTACATAAGTACACGCACCCATTTTTTTCATATATATATATATATATATGGTCTGTTATTTGGTGACTACATATGTGTCACATGGTAGCCCACGTCATTAATTTACTTCGTAATTTTATTCATTTCTTTAACTTAGTGTTTATTAAAATAGCAAAAGAGGAACAATTTGGATTTGACGTCAAATTATTTAAAAAAATATAAAGTGTAAAATTGCTTTATTCGAGGAAAATTGGATCACATACAATGCGTACAAGTTAAATAATGTTTGGAAACAATATTAAATTTTTAATTTTTTGATATCTGACACTCTTAATATGATAAAATCAGGAAAGTGGATCAGAGCTGAAGTGTCGTGTAATATACCATGTTAGAAAGTTTAACGGGAGAACGAAGTACCCACAGCCGTACCACGCAGGAGTAGATGGGGAGAGGACGTGTTCGTAGCAGGCAGGCGAGGTCCTCGCAAGAGCAGCGGCTCGTCTCGGCGGCGATCAAAACTTTGCAGCTGGCTGCACGGGCGGCGCGGGCATAAATCGCGGGCGGGTCCGCATGTCACTGTGTTGCACGACGTATGTCGCCTGCTTGGGACGGTGTGCGGGGGGCGGGGAAATAAAGAAAAGGAAGACGACGCGCTGGCCGGAGAGATGGGACGGGCGCCTGGTGGAGCGTCGGGACGCTTACCCGCCCACTGAGGCGCGCTGGCGGCGGCCGGTCGCACACTGTGTTGGGCTGCGCGCTCCCGCCGGCTCCTACTTCACTGCTCTGCTGCTTCTCTCGGACAGTTGGTGTATAGACCACATAGCTCGCCTCCCGACAAGGTGAACAGGGTTACATTCCCATCACTCCCACGTGTGGGGCTCGTGCCAGAAGATGCCGCTGCTCGATATCTACCCCGCTTCACCCTCAACGGCTCTCAAGACCTCGTTGTTAAGAACCACCCAAAACACTTCAGTGCACTCTCCATCCTCTCGGATACACATTCACGACAGCAACGTAGGGTATTCATTCTTCCCTTATCCACCCCTTAAATCATATGTTTATCAATTTGTTGCCTAGCCTTTCATTCTAGAAGATATACCGAATTTTTTGCATGGCTTAGCATAGATATATATTTTTGAGCCTTGGCTTTCTGTTCATTGGCTGCTGCCTCAGTTTGTAGCCAGTTTTACCTGTGACCAGGGGGATACAGTACTTATTTACTGCGTATACAGGTAAGTTATTGGCTCAGAGTTCACTTGGGCGAGTCTAACAAACTGTGATCCACTAGCAAGCATAACACAAATACACATGTGTTTGAGGTCTGGCATGTCCAAATATGAATTCGCGAAATTTTCCAGTTAAGTACAATGCATGTATGAAACTACTATCCCGTATCATTGGGCTACTGAGGATTCTGAAACGCTAAAATAAAAAGTTTGCTATTGGCTGGCAAATAAGTGTCAGAAACTTGATTACCGAATCATAAAATGATAAACTAGCTAGATATAAGTTGGCTCAAAAATGTTCGCGATTTTCCATCGTCTCTAAGCATGGCAATAGTTTGCCGTAAGTTCTGTAATTTATTTTCTTTGTTATTAACAGATTACAGTCGAGAAGAAATAAATGATATCTCATAGAGCAACCACCGAGGTGTTCACAAAAACAACAGGCATAAATAACAGACATGTCAGAAAGGGTGCTTGCTGGTCCGTACGTAACCCGTGTCCCGTCGCTCCACGAATCCTAAAACAACATGTCTACTGCCACTTCTAGCAGAAAAATATTGACATCTAAAGTGGCAGGGAGCGGTACTTATGCGCATGATTATAGGTGAAGTTTGAAATATTATATATATGTTAGAATGTGTAATCAATCCTCTAGTCAACTATCTAAAAACTTAATAGGAAATGTTATACTCAAAAGTAAATAAATTAGTTCTTTGCTTGTCACCTGGGTTTTTATACTGCGTTTTCTTCTTATGTAGCGATGCTCCTCTTTTTTTATAGTAGTCTTATACTAGAACTTTTTTTTTTGTGAAGGGAGGTTTAACCAACAACTAAAAAATTTAGCTATTGGTGCAAGCAGTTTAAATTTATGTTTAATTTGAAGAAATTAGCACTTACATTACGTATCCGTCATTTTAATGATTTTTTTGTATATATGATTAATTTATGTACTTTGATTTTCACAGGATTTTGCACGTGCGCGTATAAATTAGTCTGCGTATACGTTTGCATTATTTTGACTAATATTGTAAATCTGTAGGTAATGTATTAAAATAAAATGGCAACAATATCCAAAATGTTATCATAAATGTATGATTTGTCAATTCAACACATAAAATGGTTGCAGCCAAGCTTCATTTGATAAACTTAAAAATTATTTTAATAATGCTAAACGTAGTAAATTTAGTTAATATCCTAGCGTTTATCTAATATATAAAATTCTCCCGTCACAGTGTTAGTCACTGAACTCCTCCGAAACGGCTGGACCGATTTTTATGAAATTTTTTATGTATACTCGGTAGGTCTTAGAATAGATTTATATCTATTTTTTACACCCCTAAGTAATAAGGGTGGCCACCCCCAAACAATTTTTTTTTATTGTTTGAACAAAATTTTTATTTTTTATTTTTTTATGATGTGGCATCAAAAAATACATACCCTCCTAAATTTTCACCCTTCTACCACCAACCCTTATTTTTTTATAGCGATATTAGTAATTTAATAAATTTTACCCTAGGTCGATAACTGATCAATTATCATCGATCATTTATCGATCTAGGTTACAATTTATTCCCACCAGGTGTCTCCCAGTGACACAGCACGGAGTAGCTGGTCTCCACTTTCTCTCACACAATAACCTTTCTCTTATTCATTTGTGCTCAGATCGTAGTAGTGACGTGTTTACAATTATATTTTCAATAATTAAGTGTACTTCTTAATTAACTTTATTATTGATCGCAAAGCTGTAATTGTTTGTATTTCCATTTTATTAATATTTATTAAATTATCTAATTTTATATTCCGTCATCGTCCACTTATATACCACATCTTCCACTTATATACCACATCCTCACACACTTACAATAAGTTATAGTTATTTTTTTCTAATACTATAATCACTAGAAATACTTTTTATGGCAAAACAACGTTTGCCGGGTCAGCTAGTAGTCATATAAGTTTATATGTACATATTCTTATAAGCACACGTTATTTATTTAAGCGCTAAATAGTGTTTATATTTCCAGGGTCTTGGATACGATGAGTTCCAGTAGTACACGTGAAAATTATTTATACTTTTATGCATATAACGCTTAACATTTTACATAGTTAAAACGCGAAATAGGATGGTTGCTGTTAGTCAAGAAACATTTCTGATTGAGCGATATTTCACCTCATCTTGTTACTGCAAATTAAAGACTTAAGCGTAAACTTGATTGCAAATGCTTTTTCGACTTAGAGGCTACACAATTGACAACCCAGTCCACATAAAGTCTCTTCCTTCTCACCCTAAGTACTTTAATATTTTTCTCATATGTATTTTATTGTATACCAAAAGTTGCCCTCTCAATTCAGCTTATGATATTGTTGAATTTCCACCACGTAAACGAAAGGAATGGTTCTCGGAGTTTTTTAAGTTTTACGTTTATTTTTGAAACTGTTCCGCTGTGTTGTGCAAGAGTAGCAGGCGGCAGAAGGCTTGATGTTTCGTAAGTATTTGCGTTGACAGTGCAAACATTTTCGCACGCTTGACATGACACATGGAAGACGTCTTACTTCCGCACTGATGAAGAAGTTTCGTAAATAATTTCCGGCACGTTGCGGAGGAATGCCAGTTTTAGAAAGAAATGAATATTATTTGTCCCGCGAGGCCGGTCGCACACTGAAACAGTTCGTAGGAAGACAATACGGTACACAGGTTGTAGGCAAAACTTTCTCTCGAACACAAAGAAGTAATTTCGTTTGTAATTGTAAAGACATCTGTTTTCCACGAAAACATTAGTCAACAGTTGCATTTTAAAACACTAACTCAAATTCACTGTCATGTTTGGATGATTCTGACTTTTTTGCGTCTTACGAATTACGTAAATTCACTATTGGAATAACCTAATCCTGACTGCTGCAGTCAGGTAAGGTACTGACTTTTCACAATGACTTGTGGCCAATAGTCAAATGAAAGCTTCAAGTTTGCACGCATTTCGGCCTTCGCGTAAAATTTTGCACGGAAAAGATCTTTCTTGGTTATTGCCATGTGTGAAAAGCGATTTTCTTAGGCGAACACGTCAATTCTGATAGTTCGTAATTCAAATGCAGGCTGCTAAACCACAACAGAAAACATATCAATCAATCGTGAAAGTAAAACAAAACCAATTAGAAATAAAGGCTCACAGAAAAATACGGGATAGCTGAGAAGAAAACAATTTTTATGTGTCTTGTGCAGGTGTGCGTGAATGACACATACTCATTTTATTATTTAGCTTTCGTCGATCTGTGCTCCATTTGTTAAAACTACAATAATACGATTTTTTCAACGCATTAGAGTAATTTTTGCTTAAATATTTGGCCTCAAGGCATTAATGACGCAACTAGTGATTCGGTAAACCAAGAACGGAGAAGGAAGTGGCGATCACCTGTATAACGGGAAAATCGTGGGATTTTCCTCAAGCGGTTTGGAAAAACTCCGAAGAAACGAAAATGCTCCACGGGAAATCTAAGCAGTGTCCAGAATGCGAGCACATTGTTACAGCTGCGCCCCTTCACTCGGTCACAAGGATGTCAAAATTTGTTTACAAACAATGCAGCGAAACGTATGTTGGTTTATTTTGCGTGCTGTTTCTTTCTTTACTCGTCCTAGCAAATGACGGGCAAAATTTAGAGGCAAAGCAAGATGAACTAACATACAGTTACAACTAAAAATGTGCCATGCGTTCATGCCTGAAGCGGGTTTCGACTACAGCACCGCGACTACGGAATGCAAATGCAGCAACTCCCCGCGTTGTTACGTTCCTTGAAGACGCTTTCCCTTAAAACACATACGGTCTTTTTAACTCAGCAGTGTCTATCGACTCCCCATACACAGATCAGAGCTCCAGTTATCACTTTAATACTGTTCTATATGTTCGAGTGGTGTCTGCTTATGAACAGCGTTTAAGAGATTTGTCACGTACAAATGATAGTTTTCTATTTCCGTCACAACGCGTATTTTTAAAGGTTAAGATGAGCCATAACGAGTGTTTCTTTGTAATCTGAGGATTTAATACTAGTATTCATAGTCAGTTTTGAGCATCGTGTTTTGGCAGGAAAACGATATTCTTAACAAACTATAAGCGAGTGGTTTGCGTGTTGGTTACAGCTGCAAGCACTCTCAAAGTTAGCGAGAGGCCTTGACGTAGCCTAAACGACTCGCATCCCGTTAACTTATCCTTGCACTTGTAAAATGCATCGTTTTCATAATTGAGATGCAATTCACTGGCAGATACAATTGTTTTAATGTGGTGGCATAATGTTCTTGACTCACACAAATGGAGGGGTGGAAAATAACACAGAAAATGAGAAAACTTACCTCAAAAACCAATGAATTGTGTACGATTGTATTTATCTGTTACTCACTCATCTTATCATAGTTTGATGCAGAATATATATTATTTTTAATGGCTATCAAGTAAATATGTTTAGAAAAATCTCGACAAAATTATAAATAGAACTAGTAGCCTATCATACATATTTTTATGTTTACGAGTTTTGTTTTTTTTTTTTTTTTTTTTTCTCGGAAAGGAATTTACCACGAATTCCATGGAATTATCTGTAAAATCTGTAATTAATTTTCGTTGTTTGTGCTGCCAATAAAGGGGTTTGGAGGAAAATAGTATAAATTCCGTAGTATTAGAGTTGCAAGGATTATATATTATAAATTAAAATTTTTTTCTGTATCAGGATTTGAACATGTTCAAATTGTATATATACATCGAAATATCATAATATTGTTACCATACCCCTGCTACCACACGACTACCAAGCACATTTTGCTACAATAGTAGAATTTTCACTTTATTATATTTTACATGTTTCCTATTACTATTCTCATTTTTAATTATTGCAATTTGTTGTTAGTTTTCGCTTTCGTTTTTAAATTTTTAAAATTTTAATGTATCAGTTTTACGTCACAAATAGAGAAAGTAATACCTCGGCAGAATATATAGAACAAATTGTGTAATAATTCATAAGCTCATTGAAGTTTCTTTTTCCGTTAGTACCTACTTTAGTCCATATATATTAATTTACAAATATTTTTAACAACGCATGTGTTCTTCGGCGTATCCATTTTAGTTAAAACCATGTTGCTAAGTGCCCATATCTGGAAACGTTCTATGCATTTTTAGCCTCTCACACAGGACTCAGAAAATCATCGGGCTCTCAAACGCCTTGTAAATGAGAGACTCACAAACTTCGTTAATAAATTCAACCTCGGTTTACAAGATATTTGAGGCCCTAAGGAGACAGTCCTCTCTTATACGCGAGGAGTTTGCGGGACCGCAACGAAATGTTTAAGAATGTCGCCCTTAAACTTTCAGTAACGGTTCTATAATAAAAATATCGCAATTAAATATTTTGTTTTATTATAACATCGTAAAATGACAGGGTCATCGCCGAAAGTTGTACGAGGCGAGTCGACGAGAGAAATAGTGCACGTCAGTTCAGTGCCTTGCACGTAAGGGCGACCAGATATGCTATGCACTTAGCTAGATCGCTCTTAGCTCCCCCACACTTCTATGGGCTTCAGACAATACTCCAGCCAGATGGTGATCATAAGGTAGAAACACTGCGTGGTGGTTCCTTGCGCGCATTTTTCAATCGCATTTCGGAATAAATATATGCATTTGTAATTAATAATTCAAGTAAAAATGCCATTCAAATTTTAAGAGCCTTGTGCGTGTAATTAATGCTAGAAGTACCTCTACAGAGTTAAAGTTGAATTTAAAAAGTGGCCGTAAAAATTAGGTCATTCCTATTCCTAGCAGAGCATCTTCTCAAATAAATTTTCATCCGTGTTGGCAGGATGAGCCGTGCAATCCAACACCAGTAATGGTTCATAGCAGGATATCAGCCCTCGGCCCTTCCTTCCCTTGTGCTTCCTACCACCCACACAATTGACCAGCCCTCAGAACCAAGCGTTAGGTGTTACGGAGCAGCTATACATTCCCCGGCATACATTCCGTTTTATTGTAACTTTTATTAACTATTTTATACGTAACTAGTCAGCACAAAAAGTGCCCACGTGCGTTGTCAGGAGGTTTACCGAGGCTAGTTGTATAGCAGACATTTTTTAACGTAACTTTGTTTCGCGTTTATTCTGCTAAAACTACGCCCATTCACATGTTTGTGTTAAAGCGTCTTCGAGGTTTAAAAAGGAGGGACCTTTGCATACGTTGGCAGGCTTCATCACAGACTTCACGCGAGCCACTAATCTGATGCGCCATCTCCCCTTCGGCAACTAATTTATACAAAACTTTCACTTAGACACGATAAGCAGTTTTCAAATTGAAATCAATATTTTTTTTACAAAAACTGCTTATTGTTAACGGCCCGTGTAGGCGGAACTCTCAAAGAAATTTTAAAGTCTTGTAGTACACTATAGTTTGTGAAAATTTTCAACACACATAAAGAATGGCCCAAATGAATCCAAACTCAGAGGATGTGTAGAAAGGTGTACCAGCAGTAAGTTATCATGATTGCAGAGAGATGGCGTACACATAGGCCCACCAGCGACCTCTCGTGTGTTACCGTAAATATCAGTGTTACGCCAAGCTCAATCAGTGAAGAGCCGTCAAATGAAGTGAAAGCAAGTGTCAGCATGCCTCTTCGACCTCAACGGGCGCCATATCAGCATGTGAGTGAGTTCGAACAGGTCAGAATTATCGGTTTCCGGGAAACGGGTTTGTCATACCGCAATATTTCGACTCGTACAGGGCATGCTGCGACGACAGTGATGCGTGTATGGAGCCAGTGGGTTGAAGAGGGTCGTACGCAGCGACGAGCTAGTTCTAGACCAAGCAATGTGACCACAGCACGGGATGACTGCCATCTTGTCCGCATGGCCGTAACGAACCGTACAGCCTCGTCCACAGTGTTGGCTCAACATTGGAGCACCACAACGGGAGTGGACCTGTCTTCTTCGACAGTTCGACGCCGTCTGCTGCGGGTTGGACTGGTGGCACGCATACTATTGCGCTGGATTCCATTGTCCAGAAACCACAAACGCCTCAGACTGCAATGGGTCCGTGAACACTGTCGCTATCGTCCTGAGTGGCAAAATATAGAGTTTCCGGATGAGTCCCGCTTCAACCTGTCCTACAGTGATGGCCGTATACGTGTTAGACGCTACAGCAGTGACCGCANTACGTGAACACTGTCGCTGGCGTGCTGAGTGGCAAAATATAGTGTTTCCGGATGAGTCCCGCTTCAACCTGTCCTACAGTGATGGCCGTATACGTGTTAGACGCTACAGCAGTGACCGCAATCTGGTAGCCTGCATTGTGGAGCGGCATCGCAGATAAACACAAAGTGTGATGGTTTGGGACGCCATTGGACAAAACATGCGATCTCGACTCCTACGTATTGAGCGCAATCTGAACAGCAACCGCTACATCAGAGAGTTTTAGAACCCGAGGTACTGCCCCTCCTTCAGACACTCAAAATGCCATATCTCAGCACGACAATGCCCGGCCACATGTGGTGAAGACTGTGCAAGCCTTGTCCCCTGCTTCCCTGGCCTGCACATTTGCCTGACATATCGTCCATCGAACATGTCTGGGATATGGTTGATCGGCGATTTATTCGTCACTGACGTCCAGCAACCACTGTTGATGCGTTGTGGACTCGCATACAAACCGCGTGGAGGGAGATTCCCCAGGGACATGTCCTCTTTGATTCCATGCCACGACGTTTAGGGGCTCTGATTGCAATATGTAGGTGCTTCACACTATACTGAAGTCTCAATACCGAGATTATGTACAGTTCATTAGTCCTAATCAATCGTATATTGTCATGTACCTAACATGTGGTATAAAGATCATTTCAATCACATGTATACATTTTGATGCTGAATCATTCACAAATGTTAGTGTATTATAAGATAAATGTTAACTCATTTTCTCTCTTAATTCGAGCATTGAATTTCAGGAATAGTATCGATATAACGAAGCTTTTAGAGAGTCACTCGACTGTTTGGACCTATTTTCTGGGCCCAGGCACCTAGGTAGCNGTTTGGACCTATTTTCTGGGCCCAGGCACCTAGGTAGCTGTGTCTGTGATCACTTACGATTGCCAATAGCGCCATCGTGTGGCGAGCCAGGTGTCCTGACGCTAGTAATAGCTCATTATCTCTGTAATTCTAACATGTGCACACAAATGTGTTAGGTGCAGAAGTGAATATAAAGAAGTATTGCTTTTCTAACTTACTACTAACTACTGCATAAACCGGAGTTGCTTTGTACCTGCAGGTGTAACATTGCACCACTCAAAATAATTTTTCCCCTAAGCAATTTCGTAAAGAAATAGTGAAATTTGGCTGGGTATATTAAACTTTTAATGTTGCCTACTCGAATAAAGTAGGCTATTCCTTCGCCAAATGACACCAAAACAATGTGATCCCGGTTTGTGGCATTTGATACGAATCTTCTGTAATTCTATAATTTGAGTAGCCTCGTAACCCAACTTTTCATTTTACAATCATTTGTGGAAAATAATTCACATTTTCTAAAACATTTAAAGGGGTACGTGGCACGTCACCGTCGTGTGATAGGCATGTGGAATGGAGAACTCTCTGCAGTTGAACATATTTTCGTTAAGTGAAACACTACAACCAACCGAATCAATACGAGATGCCCTAAGTTCAGAACCAAGGAGGAGCAAAGTTCTCACCGTAAGTAAATCCGCACTGATCACTATTAAGTAATTAAAGTTATTAAAGTTGTGTAGCATAAGTAATAATAATGATTCTGCTGAGTGAGGGCAATTCCCGCTGTGCCGTAATGCACGTACAATAGGCTATGAAGCATTGAAAATATAGGCTTCCTGAGGTACGTCCTGAGAGCAAACTATGCCAAACTAAGTCTTATAGCTAAAGCCCGTTAGAAACCACTGAAAATTCTCTGATTAATTTCTTACTTAATTTGCACTATAACCCTGTGAACGGAGACTTTCAAAATAGCAAACACCACTTTGTATTTAATTGTATGGATAATATTGTTTTCCATGTTTTTATGCGAGTTCCTATGAATTCATTAAACTTTCATTCTTTTTTTTTTGTGTACGTGTTTAGTCTCGAGATTATGTGTAATCGAATATAGGTTTGGAATGTCTTCTTGTTCATACTTTTTATTTGCAAAGTCATATTTGTCACATTTAACTGTTCTTAAAAATTAATTTCTTTTTCCTGCAAAATTGTTTTAGCTTAGGAAAGAAAAGCTTGTGAAATCACTTTCTTGTTTGTGTGTATGTGATTATGTGTGTTTATGTTTGTGTGAGTGAGTGTNAAAGAAAAGCTTGTGAAATCACTTTCTTGTTTGTGTGTATGTGATTATGTGTGTTTATGTTTGTGTGAGTGAGTGTGTGCGTGTCTGTGTGTGTCTGTCGTGTACCCCCTCAACAATTTTTGAACGCAAGAACACGGTACTTTAATTAGTAAGGTCATCTGACTTTTAATAGTTTTCGACCACACCGGACACTTAATCTCAAAATGGCAGATATTTTTTTTAATTTAGGGTAATGTGTCATATCTCTGAAGACATTCGACTGATTTAAAACAAATTTTGTATGTTGTCAGTGCGTCTTGTAAACATTGAATTAAGATATAACTATTGGTGTTAATCCGTCATTTAGGAAGATAGCATCATATATATATATAAAGCATTTTCATTATATCCAAAAAAAACAGCTCTACCAATACTCGCCATATTGGGCAAGTACCGTAAATAATACTATGGTAGGCAATGTAAACGTATGTGATTTAAAATTATTAGCAATTTATTTTCAAAATGGCAGCCATACAAATCTTTTTGGTTTATTTGATATAACTACCCTACTGTTGACCAATTTCGAACACATTTTGCACGCTGAAATTATGTATTATATGCATCATATATACCAACACATAGCCAGTTTTGAGAGCTATTTTGAAATAAAGCGCCACACGAATAAGTAAAATTTTCATGTCATATCTCGAGAAATAAATGGCCGGTTCCTACAGAACCTTATTTTTGACATGGCGGCCACATGGGCATTTCGCCTGATAGATATATCGTCGACACGATGTGATCAGTTCCAACTTAACTTCTTGCGCAAGCAGTATTCATTAGATCTATCGAGTGTGTCTACTACAAGCATTTTTCCCGCCATTTTGTAAGCGAGTTCTAAACGAATAAATAAAATTTTTATGCCATAGCTTAAGAAATAATTGAAGGATTCTTACTATTTGTGACAAACAAGTAGTACTGAGGCAGGTCATGTAAACTGCTATGTTTTATGTAGATCAGACAATTATTTTCAAAATGGTGGTCATGCAAACATTTTACTTCAGTAAGATATATATATACAAAATTACAGAACACCTTTCAACTTAACTTTTTATGCTAACAGTATCTATTATACCAATCAAGTTGTTCTATGAAGACTCTAATTTCTCCCCCTTTGTAAAATAGCCCCTCAAGAAAAAATTGTGTGTTTTGTCATATATTGGAAATCACTCAAATGATTCCCACCACATTTGACGATGGAGTTGTACTGTGGTAGACCATATTAGTTTGTATGGCTGAAGTTTGCCAGACACTTATTTTCAGAATGGTGGCTATGATAACATTTAAGCTTGGTGTGCTTTATCATCGAAACTACACCGAAGAGCCAATAACTAATACACCTGCATATATCGTGTAGGGCCTCCGCGAGCACGCAGAAGTGCCGCAACACGACGTGGCATGGACTCGAGTAATGTCTGAAGGTATGCAGGAGGCAATTCACACCATGAATCTTGCAGGGAAGTCCACAAATCCATAGGAGTGCGAGGTGGTGGAGATGTCTTCTGAACAGCACGTTTCAAGGCATCCCAGATATACTCAATAATGTTTATGTCTGATGATTTCGGTGCCCAATGGAAGTGTCTAAAGTCAGAAGAGTGTTCCTAGAGCCACTCGGTAGCAACTCTCGACGTGTGGGGTGTGGCATTGTCCTGCTGGAATTGTCCACGTCCGTCGGAATGCACAATGGTCATGAATGGGTACAGTTGATCGGACAGGATGCTTACGTATCTGTCATCTGTCAAGAGTCGTATCTAGACGTATCANTCATGAATGGGTACAGTTGATCGGACAGGATGCTTACGTATCTGTCATCTGTCAAGAGTCGTATCTAGACGTATCAGGGGTCCCATTTAACGCCAACTGCACATGCCCCATACCATGACAGAGCCTCAACCAGCTTGAACAGTCCCCTGTTGACATATAGGGTCCATGGATTCATGAGGATGTCTCCATACCCGTACACGTCCATCCGTCCGATACAATTGTAAACGAGACTCGTCAGACCAGGCAACGTGCTTCCAGTCATCAGCAGTCCAATGGCCATGTTGGCGGGCCCAGGCGAGGCGTAAAGCTTTANAGACCAGGCAACGTGCTTCCAGTCATCAGCAGTCCAATGGCCATGTTGGCGGGCCCAGGCGAGGCGTAAAGCTTTATGTCGTGCAGATAACAACGGTACACGAGTGGGCCTTCGGCTCCGAAAGCCCATATCAATGATGGTCCTTTGAATAGTTTGCACGCTGGCACTTGTTGATGCCCCAGCATTGAAATCTGCGCCAATTTGAGAAAGGGTTGCACTTCTGTCACGTTTAATGATTCTCGTCAGTCGTCGTTTGTACCGTTCGTTCACGATATTTTTCTGGCGGCAGCGATGTCGAAGATTTGATGGTTTACCGGATTCCCGATATTCACGGTACACTCGTGAAATGGTCGTACGCGAATATCCTAATTTTATCGCTACCTCGGAGATGCTATGTCCCATTTCTCGTGCGCCTACTATAACACCACGTTCAAACTCACTTAAATCTTGATAACCTGCCATTGTAGCAGCAGTAACCGATCTAACAACTTTACCAGACGCTTGTTGTCTTATATAGGCGCTGCCGACCGCATCGCATTACTCTGATTGGTTCCATACCTCAGTTATTTGCATACGCATGCCTATACCAGTTTTTTTTGTTCTCCACTGTATATACCCGATTTTAACTTAACATTGTATACTGTATCTACGACAATCATCGAATGTGCAAATGCATAACCTTTTCGTTTTCCATTTACGATGATCGTGTTGAAAAAATTGAGGTTTAATGCTTTATCTCGAAGACCAATCAACCGATTCACACCAAAATTTAACGCAAGTAGCGCTATAGCGGATTATGTAAACTAACATGTTTTAGGCGTGGCACGTATTTTAATGGCGTTAATATAATTAATTCAGGTTAGTATGTTACATCTATTAAACATTTAAACTAAATTTAACTAAATTTTCTACCCTAACAGGATTCATTAGTCGCATAAGTTATGCATACAGAGATCCTCTTTTTCCGGTCTTTTTGGTAAAAGNCGCTGCCGACCGCATCGCATTACTCTGATTGGTTCCATACCTCAGTTATTTGCATACGCATGCCTATACCAGTTTGTTTTGTTCTCCACTGTATATACCCGATTTTAACTTAACATTGTATACTGTATCTACGACAATCATCGAATGTGCAAATGCATAACCTTTTCGTTTTCCATTTACGATGATCGTGTTGAAAAAATGGAGGTTTAATGCTTTATCTCGAAGACCAATCAACCGATTCACGCCAAAATTTAACGCAAGTAGCGCTATAGCGGATTATGTAAACTAACATGTTTTAGGCGTGGCACGTATTTTAATGGCGTTAATATAATTAATTCAGGTTAGTATGTTACATCTATTAAACATTTAAACTAAATTTAACTAAATTGTNTCAGGTTAGTATGTTACATCTATTAAACATTTAAACTAAATTTAACTAAATTGTCTACCCTAACAGGATTCATTAGTCGCATAAGTTATGCATACAGAGATCCTCTTTTTCCGGTCTTTTTGGTAAAAGTGTGCCAGGTGAGAACATTGAAAATTTTGCCACATTTCCGGAACAGTTCATTTAATTTCTACCAAATGAGTACTCCATTTCTGCTATAGAAGGTTTTGTGTAAATTTGGGTAAGACAGACATTTATTTTCAAAATAGTGGTCGTATAAATGTATTTTTAGTTTTATTATAACTATTAAAGAATTTAACCTTATTCTACCAAACTTTTTATGCTGAGAGTACTTATGTTATTAAAAGCATCGTTTACAAACTTTTTTTTTAAGCTAATTGGGAAAGATAGCACCAAATAAGGAAATAGCATTTGGTATGCCATATCTCAGGGATCAGTCAGCCGATTTCCACCAAACTCTTCACACGAGTAGCGATACGGTAGGCCATATTAACCTTACGTGTTTTAAGTAGCTCAGACATTTATTTTCCCTGTAAATATTTCAATTAGCAAACCCTATCATTAAAAACATTTGACTGATTATATCNACCAAATAAGGAAATAGCATTTGGTATGCCATATCTCAGGGATCAGTCAGCCGATTTCCACCAAACTCTTCACACAAGTAGCGATACGGTAGGCCATATTAACCTTACGTGTTTAAGGAGCTCAGACATTTATTTTCCCTGTAAATATTTCAATTAGCAAACCCTATCATTAAAAACATTTGACTGATTATATCTTATGTAAATGCTCCGAAAACGACCTCCGTAATTTAGTTGCTAGCACGCTAGCTCATGGTATGGTCCATACGGTATAAGAAGGCCACTTTCTGACAGTCAGTGAGTGGCAACTTAACGTTTACGAAATAAACAAAGTGCCATTTACAAAATCCTGTATCAGCTGATGCACGAACGAACAAAAGTTAAAATTACGTTGGCTATTCTGAGTGCACTGCCAATGCACATCACAAAAGCAGAAAATACGCGGGTAAGAAAGAGTTCTTACATTTATTAATGCATTTTATTTTACAAGGACACAAAACAATGGTTGTTAGTGTTAAAAACTAAACTTCGTGATAATGTAGTTATGTATAGGTGTTCAAAATGAAATGTACAATAGAACGATACGACGCGGAAAAGTTTTCTGAAGTTGTGCTAACTTCAGAAAGTTTTTTCACGTCGTATCATCCCTCTCCAACCTCGCTTTCAACACGTCCTTGATATTAATTCGAAAAGCATATAGAAATATTGCATAATATTGTTGAATTATTTTTCTATTAATTTGACGAAACGACACGAATTTGAAATATATTTCCAGCCCGTAATCTAAGAACAATCAACTTCAAGTAATACGCTATCTGTTATCCAAAAACAGCGGCTCAAACTTCGCCGTGACGCGCTGTGCTCGCGATCTCTCGGATATTATGCGAGGTATTACCAGCAAGAAATGAACCTCTTTTTTTGCGCGATATATAACGAATTTACAAACAAATGCCAATAGTTATATTTTTCCACGAGCTCTGCATAATTTTTAAAGTAACATATATTTCATGTAAAATGATTTGGAGTAAAAGTCATTTATATTCGGCCGGTAATCGTTCGTCTACGTAAATTATACGCCATATTGTTCTCATGAAACCAATCTCCTTGTTTGTAGAAAGTGAGACGCGTGAATAGTTTTTAAGCAATTCTAATGTTATTCCACGTCACATATTTCCAACTCGAATATATTAGCTATAACGCCCAAAGTGTGATAATAGATACAACAGACCGTCTCGCAAATGTTAACCCAAATTCACTATCTCGGACAAATTAAAAAAGAGTTAGCAAATATTTAATTATTTGCAACATTTTATATTTTTACTTGTATAACCTACTTATTTTTTTAGACAGATGTCAGTCTTAAAGTATCTTAAAATTTGTTTAGCATAACAGTACAATGGCAAGTGGATTAGCTGACAGCGTGTTGATTAAAAATACAGCCCCAACTTGACGGACCAGCTGATGGCGGAAGGATACATAGTCACATGTAGTCAGACGTAAACAGTGGCGCTACTTTCGCAGACCTGTCAGAAAACGGCCTTCTTATACAGTATGGACGGTACGTGTTGTTCTGGGTTCGAGTCCCGAGTGTAACACGTGTGTATTCGTAACTGTTTCGCTACTGTTAAATATGTTTCTGATTTCATCTCTAATTATATTCCATTCAATGAGACGTCAAGGCCTACCTACCATCTAAGCCTTTAAGAACGCCATAAAAATGGTTTTCAACCTATGTAGCCGTAAGTAGGCTCATTAGTTATATCGGTAACTTTTTGTTACCTTTGTCATTATCCCTGTCTCACTATCGTGCATTCTGGTTGTGTTTGCCAAGGTTTTGTTGATCTTTATCACTATATCTTCTTGGGTTTCTTATATTTAAGGTTTCCGTAAAAATTTTTGATGTGCTCTACGTATTTTTAAAAAGTTTTAAAATATTTTTTGTATACACTTTTTTTGGATACGGTGTATTCAGTGCCTTAAATTCTTTTCCGGGTTTTATTATTTAAATTATTATTCCCCACGTCGTTGATGTCAAAAATTCCTGTAATATTATGTTTTTTTTTTTTAATTTACAGATATATTAAAACTTAGTTTGAAGATATTTTCGTATTTCAAAAAGTGCTGTTTGTATTGTGTTTTATGGAAAAATCTTGCCTGTGATTCTTTGATTCATCGCAGGACGAGTGTTACTATTGTGTATAACAGAAAGATAACTGAGTTCATTGCCTTTTGTATTTATTTGAAATAAACATGACGGCTGACAGCCACAGTACACAGCAGTATATTATCGGCAAAAAATTAATATATTTTCACTTTCAGAGTATTCACCCAAAGATTCCGTTGTTTATTCCGAATAGTTTCGGTATTTTGGTCTGTTAGTGAATCTATTTATTTTATAAACTATTATAGTAAAATATTTGTTTTTTTAGTTTTATTTTTTTTAAATATTATTTATATCTTTTTTGGTCAGATAATATCTAGACCATATATTTTCGTTTATTGTGTACCCATAATTAAACGTACAAGACACCAATTCCGTTGACAAAATTTACTCGTAGCCTTCGTGCTGATTATATTCGGAGCTAAGAAGTAATTCCAGATTTCCATGACAGCCCGCGATAACCCCACTGACTTCAAATATGATTCCGTTATGCTTCTATAAATAAAATCATATAAATTTGGAAAACAGTTTTAATTTTATTAAAGATCCAGCTGCTACGAGCACAGTGTCAAGTTCAAGGTCAGTCAGATACAATATGGCGGTTGGGTGACCACATTCTTCGAAATCCAGAATAAGGGATTGTCTCCTCAAAAATGTAACAGATAACGGTGGCTGTAAAGAATCTGATAGAGAAGTACCTTAAGCACGATTTAGAAGAAGGCATTTCAAACTAGAGCAACTGTAGCTGGTATTATAGTTACTTTTTATTAGAAAAACCACGGGTAGGAACACTTGTTTTTCTCAAAAGGATTTCAGGACAAGTTGTGTTACAAAATATTTTAGTTCAGAATCACTTTCGTGATTGGATTATCTGAATTGTTACGTGCCTTATCTGTCTGGCCGCGAATCACGGATGGTGAGTATCGGGGAAACAGGTGGCATTAACTAAAAGGTAACTAAGTATTCCTGAAGTAAACTGGACAAACACGAGTTGCGCTGGAATAGCCTTTGCAGCGGAGGAGAATGTGCGGAGTTTGTCGGATACAAATCGACTTTCGCCAGTGTGACGAGAGATAGGCTGCGCGAGGCTCTAGGAAAGGGCGTTGTGATACGATCCCTATTATGTATGCTGTGGGCTGGCAAGTAGGTCACTAGGCGCTAATTGGTGGACGACATTCCAGAATGTTTCTGGCCAGCGAGGCCATTTAGCTGGCGTGTGCGGCTAAGCTCGCGGTGTAACTGTGTGTTTCGCCCTCTTAAGCTGCCGCCTACCTGGCGCTACGGAGTGTTAGAAATACCCGTGTCGCTGCGAAACTATTAAACGTGCGTCCAAAGTGCTGATCTACAAAAACATCACATACATTAGATGAGTACTGTTCAGTGCATTCAAGACGTCAGCCACATTAGAAAAACCATTTTTGAGTACTCCAAAATGGCTAAAACGGCTTTATCAAATAGTTTTATCTCAAAATATACGCGTCAGATACATAAAAAAACTACTCAAGAGCCCTGCATTGCACCTTTGTACATACTTTATACCAATTTAATAATATGGTCACCGCTGAAAGTCTCATGGGTACATGCAGAGTGACGAGAATACTGCACGTCAATTCAGAGCGTTAGTCGCGATGGCGCACTTGACGAGCAAGGCAGTGTCGCCCTTATCGTTCCTGCGCCTTTCGGCCTCAGACGCGGAAGACAGCTCCGGGTAGGCGAGAGAAGTACCGTGCGGCAGTGTCTGGCGCGGGACTGGAGCGAGGCGAGAAGGCAGCAGGTGCCGGCGAGGAGAGTGACGTGTGGAAGGGTAAAGCTGCAGCGGGAACGCGCCGGCAATGAAGTGCGGGGCCGCGGCCTCGTCTTCTTTCATGGCGGAGCCCCTCGATCCTTCCGGCAGGTAGACTCCCCCTGGGAACACACGCCGCCGCTCTCACACTTCCCAGCTACCGGCGAGGGGGGAAAAAACGTGGCATGACCAGGTGTCAGCAAAAAAAAATCTGAGTATAGTGGGATTAGAAGTCCTCGTTAGGCTCAGTGCATAAAAAGGCAGTTAGTCTGAACAGGTAGCATACACTCTTACAACAAAACTATCTTGGAGAATACAAACGGTATGGAAACGTATATACTGTAAACATTGAAAAATTCTTCAGGTTGTACAAAAGGCTAAACCCCTGAATCCGAAATTGGGAAATGGTTCAACAGGTGTTGCAGGCCAACAAGAAGATGAATAATATTTCATGATTTTCACAGCACAGCTTTTCAACGTAGTGACAAAAACGCTGCCGTCTTCCATCAGATTCAAGAGGTTAATTTATTACACAAAATCTTCTTAAATGCTCTACTATTAGTTGTAATTTCTATTTTTTTTTTTTTAATTCGCTGGAAGTACACCAAACGTATACCATACAAAAATCGCATCCCTCGATTAGGAAAATACGTCTCATTATACACACATGCCAAGAAACGCTCGTGATTTCCTCATATGGAACATACAATAATTAAGAGTGAAAATTTCTGGTTGCGTAAATTATATGGCAACACGTCAGGCTGAAGGCCGACAACGCCCAAACTTGGTGTTAACAGTATCTGCTACCAATATAATAGGCATAAATCACGCTACGCTGCTTTCATTAAACAATCTTCAACAATTCGCTGAGCTTGAACACAAATGAGCTGATAAAATACAAGTATTATAAGCTGATCAAACAGCAAAATTGACAATACACTATTCAGACATTAATTTTTTTTACACGGACAGACATAGGTTGAACCACGCCTGCGTGACTTTGCACCCCTACAACGGGGCCCGTTCTGGGAAATGCAGGGGTATAAGTTATCATTTACTTTTACTGATTTTCCTTGTGCATTTGTTTTGGTCTATGGCTTCCTGTTATCGGACTACCTTTTTTTTACTTTTCTTTCGTTTATTACATACATTTAGCACGTAAGTGGATTGTCGTTTGTATTCATTTTTACCCTTTAGTGGTTGTCCGCGGTGCCCGGATTACGGAAGTGGCGCGGTTGACCTGCAATCCACCACCGTTCCCCACACATCAAGGGGATTCTAATTCTATATCCTATGCCTTCTGTAGTGGCACTAATTGTGCTCTACATTACAACTCCTTTCTCCATTGACGGCTAAGTAAGCGGAGAAGGAGGTAGGGGTGTGTATGCTGTACTGTCTTCATCGATCCCACTTCCCCCACTGCCCGTCCTTCTGTTCGGAGTCTTGTCCTTATGTCTCAAGTACCCTTTTCACGCCGAGTCGTCTTTAATCAGGTTCGTTTCCATTTTTCAATTGCTACTTCCGTATTAGTTTTGGTCTCTTTTTTCCGTATTTGTTTATCCAGTTCCTTTACCCTTGATTTTGGCCGGGTCGTCATCTCTGATGTTTTCCCCAAATGGGCTGGACGTGGGAGAATCCGCCCCCCCCCCCTTCCGCAAAATTAACCAGTTGCTTAGTGGTTGTACATTTCAACTCTTTAGACTAGCACAAGTATAAAAACAAAGCTCTTATACCCGCTCCGATGTACGAACACACAATTAATATCATTAGGCTCCAACACAACGCACCTGCGTCCACCGAGGTCTCGACTCGCTATGTGAGTGAACTCCTGGTTCCTCACCGCACTTGCACCTCACTGCTCTTATAGCGCCGCCAGCTGCAGTTCAACCACTGACCAGTAATTCTATTCTGCAACTTCAGCTTCCTTATATATAAGTACTGTCAGTATCTTTATGACAAGGATAATCTTAAATACAGTTACACGTAACTGTCTTTTTATGGTATTCAATTTGGCATATTTTTATTGATACCACTTACAAATATTTAGGTTTGTCAACACTGCTCGTTCTGCATCTGCTTACTGAATTATGATTTCTCGCTTATTGTAGAGTATCTTTCACGTCTTACATTAATTGAGTGAATTATTAAATATTAAAAGTATTCCTTTATTTCATTCCTAAATTACACCATCTGTGTGATACACTCTTTTACCCGAGCCCAATTTGTTTTCGACAATGCAAACTAGTAGCACTGACCTCGTGGCCGTGTTAGTTGTTTATATCGTGGTTACGTTAGAGGATACCACCAGCGAAAAATAATATGGATACGCATTTTAATTTGTATATGGTACAACTTGTTTGCAGAAATGTAACATAACCTGCATATTTTTTCTTTTAGAGCAGAATTTAATTCCTTAGTTTTTGCCTGTTGGGCTTATCTGCTTGCAAAACCCCACCATTTTCGCTACACTTTCGTACACAAACAGACCTTATTGGCCTGTATTAATATGAAAACAGTCACGAAGCACCAGAAAGACAGTCACGACGATGAGATATTGGGTTGTAGAATAAAATTTCGCCTTGTTAAGATAGTTACCCCGTAGAAGAGCAAAAATTTACAGAAAATGAACCCAGAGTCTTTACTCCAAAATCACTTCAGAAAACGATTATTTTACCCCAAAAATTCTTTTTCCCTCAAACTTAAAAAAAAGGCAACATTTTAAAATTGAATTCTTTTATTTTCCGCATAAGTTCTCCAATGAGTAAAGCGGATATCAGTCTCATTTTAATAATTCGCCAATCAGCAAGGTGTACTAAAGGCTCCGAGTCAAACCCAGCAAATCATGTTGGACAACGGCCATGTTTGTTTACACAACGGACCCCGATTGTCATATATGTTTAGGATGATGTAGAATTATAGAAATAGGGAAAACTAAAAAAAATCGGGAAAAATCTTAAAAATACGGGGAAGAGTTACATTATTGACACCGACCAACATCTTGGAACAGTGAATCGATACGAGTTAAAAAAAAGTTTTAAATCAAGGAATAATTAAATTTTTGACCACGTGGCCCTTACTTCAGNGTTTTAAATCAAGGAATAATGAAATTTTTGACCACGTGGCCCTTACTTCAGCCCCCGGCAAACCTTATTCCGAAAAAAATCGATAAAATTGCTAAAAATAAATAAAAATAAAAATTTACGATTTAGTAAACATTTGAAAAAAAATTGGAACGTTGTGAGAAAAAAGCATTTTAAGTCTTACATGTGGCAGGTCCAGAGTTCGATTGTTGTAAAGACGGCAGAGTACACATCTTCCCGGCCCAACGACCATTAATTTTACATTGGTTATTTAGTCGTCAAGCTCTCACACCCAACACTGTTTTCCATTGGCTATCCCACGCACCCAACTACCTCCTCCACCTAATCATTGGTTTTACGTCACACCCGATCCCCAACCCCGTCACCTTCNATGAAGACAGTCACGAAGCACCAGAAAGACAGTCACGACGATGAGATATTGGGTTGTAGAATAAAATTTCGCCTTTTTAAGATAGTTACCCCGTAGAAGAGCAAAAATTTACAGAAAATGAACCCAGAGTCTTTACTCCAAAATCACTTCAGAAAACGATTATTTTACCCCAAAAATTCTTTTTCCCTCAAACTTAAAAAAAAGGCAACATTTTAAAATTGAATTCTTTTGTTTTCCGCATAAGTTCTCCAATGAGTAAAGCGGATATCAGTCTCATTTTAATAATTCGCAAATCAGCAAGGTGTACTAAAGGCTCCGAGTCAAACCCAGCAAATCATGTTGGACAACGGCCATGTTTGTTTACACAACGGACCCCGATTGTCATATATGTTTAGGATGATGTAGAATTATAGAAATAGGGAAAACTAAAAAAAATCGGGAAAAATCTTAAAAATACGGGGAAGAGTTACATTATTGACACCGACCAACATCTTGGAACAGTGAATCGATACGAGTTAAAAAAAAGTTTTAAATCAAGGAATAATTAAATTTTTGACCACGTGGCCCTTACTTCAGCCCCCGGCAAACCTTATTCCGAAAAAAATCGATAAAATTGCTAAAAATAAATAAAAATAAAAATTTACGATTTAGTAAACATTTGAAAAAAAAATTGGAACGTTGTGAGAAAAAAGCATTTTAAGTCTTACATGTGGCAGGTCCAGAGTTCGATTGTTGTAAAGACGGCAGAGTACACATCTTCCCGGCCCAACGACCAGCAGACGACTGCCCCCCACCATTAATTTTACATTGGTTATTTAGTCGTCAAGCTCTCACACCCAACACTGTTTTCCATTGGCTATCCAGCCGATCCCACGCACCCAACTACCTCCTCCACCTAATCATTGGTTTTACGTCACACCCGATCCCCAACCCCGTCACCTTCNATCCCACGCACCCAACTACCTCCTCCACCTAATCATTGGTTTTACGTCACACCCGATCCCCAACCCCGTCACCTTCCCCCGCCTTTAATTTTACTACATCTCGACCCCCACCGCTACCACTAGAATGCACTACTGATTTACCAATCTTCCTACATGGCTCATTCGGGAATGACTGTTCGTCAAGTGACATCTCATCTTCTACAGATAACTAATGTTGGCAAAGTTGCACCGCTTCACAGTTCTTCGTCTGATCGCTCTCTCTTCCCTTAAGTTTCCAGTATTCGGACTGGTAAGTTAGTTTATTTTCGAATCTTCCATAGAATTTTGGAGGATATTATCTGATGTGCTCGCAATTACACATACATTTCCCCACCAAAGTAAACAATCTGCTGAAATTTCAAATGCCTGTTCGTACCAGCGAGCTACCGAAGTATCGGTATTAAAGTAACGTTCGTTTAATGGTGTGCCTGCGACCAGCATCCCTATCTCGTCTTTGGTGATACCATCACTGACTCTAGTTAGACTGCATACGATTTCGATTATGCAATTCGCAAACTATTCGGGTTAGGCTCTTGAAACTTGGAATATACCCAAGAGAACCAATTCGGGTATCTTTCGTGATTTTCTCAGCTATCAAACCACTATTTTATTACTCTTTCGACCTCTCGATCAATCCCCCAATATTCCGACCAACTTTTTTGAACAGACAACTAATCATTCCATTTTTCGATCAAACATTCAGTTTTTCGATCATTATTTCAATTTTTTTCGATCAACCATTCAATTTTCTTATTAATCTCTCAATAATTTCCATTAATAATTCAATATTATCTGTCAATAATTTAATAAGTTTTTCAGGCAATCCGTCAATCCATCGGTATATGGTATATCCCCCATCCATATAAATATAACATACAATTCATTCAACGACCGCCTACCCACATTTGTACGTGACGAATGCATTCATGTTTTGTATGCACTCCACTGTCTGTACATTAAGCCTATTCATAAAGTCTGCATTAATATTATATACTTTAGAAGTAGAGTGTTCATTGCACCACTTTAAAGTTATGAGGGGGGAAATATACGATACACAAAATAAAATACAATTGTTCTCTTATAATATGTTATGATAATTTACGCATTAGAATCTCAGGTACACGCAGATCACGGATAGTACATAATAGTTAATTTTGATATAATAACCCCCGCCCCCCTTTTAACAGTTCATTGATGTTTGAAGATGTCTCCTTAAGGATCCTGTCTATCTGGAACTGCGTTACATACTATTTGAAGTACACGTTTTTCCACAAAACAATTAAACTTGCGTCCAATATGCTGTTCCACGAAAAGAATTTACACTTCAGACGAGGGCTGTTGAGCACTTTCAAAATTTAACGCACGTTTAAAATACCATTTCAGAGTATTCAAAAACAGCTAAAAACGGCTTTTTCAAAGCGCTGTATCATAAAATATACGTGTCAGATATTTACAAAATTACTCAAGGGCACTGCACTGAACCTTCCTGCTGACTTTACACCAATAAAATAATAGGGTCACTGCTGAGAGTCCCATAGGTACATGAAGTGTGACTAAAACACTGCACACCAGTTCAAAGCCTTGCGTATAGCGGCGATGGCGCGCTTGATGCGCGTGGCAGTGTCGTCCTTATCGCTTCCGCGCTTCTCAGCCTCAAACGCGGAAAGAAGCTCCAGGTAGGCGAGAGTGACAAGTCTGCGCTTGCTTGCAAAGCGATTAAAAGTCTGAGTTCATGTACAAATACATTGGAATTTTCGGGAAATATGTAGCCAGTGATCTAGTCGCCTTATGCTTTCTCCACATAAGCTATCGCAGTGAACTCGTTAGAGAGATGAGTGAGAAAGTCGGGAAAATCACGGAGTCGCATGGTGATCATCAGTATTTAGAGTTAATGATCGTTTATTTTGTAAGTTGGCTATTTCACGCAAAAGTCTGGCAAGTGAGTATTTCGCGCGAAACGAATCTACTGCACATCGTAGTAATGCCTGAACTCATCTTAGAACTACCGTACATTTCATGAATACTCCTTAGGACTACTATAAATAGGACACTTCACCAATTTAAAATACACATAAAAACTAAATACTACCAAAAACAACTCTACTGAAATGAAAAACTCGCCAGCAGAGGAAATATGGTCTCTTTAATAGAGAAAAGAAAACTGGCAGACACAAAATAGCTTTAAACTTGATCCGGATAATTCCTGCTTAAAAATTAATTAATTATATAAATCTACATCTTACTTTTCCCCCTCCCTCTTTTTTTTCTCATTCTCTCGCTCTTTTCCTTTCTCTTTATTTATTTTTTTCCTTTCTCTCTTTTTCTCTCTTTCTCACTCTCACTTGGTGTCTCTTTTTCTTTCTCTGTGTGCATTTTAGTACGACACCAACCTTGATTATGTTAGGCGACTCATTAAGCATAGCAATGTTACTCTTGTAAAATAAAAATCTCAGAGGTTTTTGTAAGCAAAAAATGTTTCAGTGAAAAATTATATTTAAAATCAGTCACAAAAAATTCTGTAATTTCCCTGAAAGCAATTTAGATGGCGCAGATATAATCTTTTATTCTTTGTTTTCATGGTTTCTTGACCATAGCACATCTTTTGCTCTTTCCATAGCCCATGAAGGGCACAAATGCTGAAACGTTTTTTTAATAAATTACTTTAATTTCCTAACGTAAAAATTAATAAGATGGCCTGCTTTTCATCTCCCCTATATGCTTATTTTCTACTATCAAAAAAATTATAATGTATAATTTACAATCACACTATTGTAGGCCGCTCTAAGCACGTTACCGATGTTACTGAAACTACAGTTCTACCAACCCTTCACCACTAGGGAAAAATATCTCTGTAGATGTACCCCACCGATAATTATACTTTTCGTAATACGAAATTCAGACTTAAGCACACATCTCAATTACATCAAGCAAACTGATGACCTCTCTTCGGGTGTAATCGCACGCGAAATTTGATATTGGCGAAAGGCAGATCAGTACGATTTTATATTCAGCAGTTCTTAAAATTTATATTTATACATCATAAAATACTGACAAAATGTTTTGCAATTGCTTTCAAGATCGGAAAATAAACGGAACTCGCCCAGAATTCTTCTTTTTATGTTGATTGGAATGTATCAACAACTCCATTTTTCTCTCGTATCTACGCCCTTTTCATCATTCCCACAGAACACTTGCAGTCACAAGTTTTTCTTCCTCAGAGCTCTCCATGCGTTTTTCCGACGAAGGAGTTATGTTGCATGCACAGCTAGATAAATTATTTTTGGCATTTACCGGTCACTGCTGGTGTAGTAAGCGATGACATCGTGGCCTGAAGTTGTTGCAGTTAAACTTGGCTGGGTTCTCACTGTTATTTGCGATACGCTCACGCAATAAGAGACCGCCTTCGATTATGACGGGCGTGGTCGTAGAGGCGTCGTAACAATGCCTGTAAGTCTAATGAACGAGCGAAACACACGACGCGTAGGCGTTAACCACATGGCGCTGGCTCCAACTTGACTGGCCACTAGGCACTGCTGCGTGGCCCACGGGCCGGGCCTCGACCGACCAGGCGCACACGCTGGCTGCTTGCCCGGGAACAGTTCCTCACCTGTCATTGTCGTCGTGTAGACCCATATCATAACAGAAGCAAACGCACACATAGTACCGTCGACCATCCCCAGTTCCCAACCTCTAATTTACCGGGCAAACACGTGATTCAAAATTAACGCTGGAGCCATACATGTGACAACCACATCACTTGAACGTCTGCTTCCGGCACCACTTACACTTAATTCAACTGATTCACGACGTGGTTGATCACGTATTTGTCCGCGGCACACATGCCGCGTTCAATCCAGCGCGGACAACATACAGCGCAGCCGACCACCGCCGTTAGCCACAGCCCGGTCATAGCTATCACAGACGACAGTCCGATACCCGCTGTCCCATACGGCCGTACGAATACCAAATCTTGTATCATCAGCCAGGCAACGACTCGCTCATGCTAAGTCGCTGTAACAAGTTCCGCACGTCAATAATTCCCAGTCCGTTCACGTCAAGGCGATAAACTGCTCCATACCACGGCTGAGTACCGACTCACTCCACGGCAAACTCGCGCTGACACAAGACTGCCGCGCAATCAAGTGCCAGCTCCTGAACTACTAATACGTAAATAAAAACTACTCAGATTAATTTACAAATATCGAGATTAATGAAGCTCATAAGTATATACAACAAAAAACAGATAAACAATCCAACAAACGTAACACGGCCGGCTTGTGTTAAAATACCATCATTACAAAGAACGACACATGGAATAACAAACAGGTATTTCCAACTTCAACAAAAAGGCACCAGACTACACAGAAAAATAACCCTGTGACAATGCAAATCGTCAAAACGTTTAGGTTTGCTGGTCAGTGCCGGTCCGCAAACGCCCAGTGTACACGATCCTGGTCGAAAACATGGTAGTCCAAGCAGGAACCCATCCCCGTTACTTCGCTTTAACGTTACTCCACTATAATAATATTATTCCTATTAACAACACTTGTACATTTAATAGTGTAGATCAATCAACGGTATTAGTTTCACGTGAACACCATCCACCCCTGATCCGTCACCAAGGTATGTAACAAACACCGCAGCACTCATCTGGGAGCACCCCCACCTTTTTTGGCTGTTACTTTGGACACGCAGGTCGCTGTCTCCGCTGCCACTCGTGGAAACGTCGGGAACACTCGCTATTCCCCGGTATCTACTCGCCATCAAACCTCATTCGGCAGCTAAAGGGCCGCATTTGTTCCTGTGCTAATAATTTCTAGATTTTTCCACCCTACCACACACCCAGAGCTCATATTTTACAACCGAGACGTTTTTCAATATTTTTAGGCAGAAAATTTTTGATCTTCTCGAAGGTGCTTTTTACCGCCAGGTATAAGCTGTCATTCAAGCGTGCGCCGAACGCACGTCACATCTGCTACCGCATCCCACGCCACATCATCACATGCCTACCTCATGTGCTTGCAAATCACGTGAGTCACCGTTGCTCACGGGGTGACGAAATTATTTCCTGAAAATACTGTTTGGTGAGCAAGAAAGTTGTAATTTTTAGTAGTCAACAGTTGTTATTTATTATTTATTATCTAAAATGAAATATATTTTTTAATCAAATTTATTAAAAATAATTTTTTACACATATCAGAAATGGCACTTATTTCTACTGCATAACTGTTATGACTTTTTTATACGCCCAGCAATAAGTATGCAAATGTAATATATATATTTTTTTTAATTCGTGTATTTATAACTTTAGTTTANATTTATTATCTAAAATGAAATATATTTTTTAATCAAATTTATTAAAAATAATTTTTTACACATATCAGAAATGGCAATTATTTCTACTGCATAATTGTTATGACTTTTTTATACGCCCAGCAATAAGTATGCAAATGTAATATATATTTTTTTTTAATTCGTGTATTTATAACTTTAGTTCATTTCCTTTATACGTGTTTGTAGTTTATAATGTTCAAGAATGCATGACGATTTACAACAGGAAAGTTAGTTAATAGCCATCAAACTGCCATCATGGAAGATTATTTAAATAACTGAAACGTGCCGCTTTTTAAAGTATGTAAATATAAAAAATTTATGTACCTATTTACGGCATTTTAATTTCATTGAAACACTTCCATAGCAATTAAATAACACATTTATGCATTCGTATGTTTTGTATCTTTAGAAAACAAAAAAAATTATTTCTTAATTTTCATTCATTTTTTAATTATTTGCTCTATACGACGGCTCAAACAGCAGTTTTCGCAAGACGCACTGAACACTGACGCGGGCTTAAAAGAGAAGCGTATTAAAGTTTAAAAAGTTGCTGAAACTCCAAGCGAACCAAGGGCTTGAAGACTTCTTAATCCACGCACCTACTACGCGCTACACCTGTTTCCGTTAATGAATAAAGATCTTAATTTTTAATATCGCAGGCTGTCAACCGCCCTCGCCTCCTCACTCCTTCCGAAATTACCCTCAAGAAAAGAAGTCGACCTTTTAATACTTAACCTCTCGACACACCCCCACGCCCCCTTGCTATCGTCGCCACCCTTAAACCTTCGCTAATAGGCTAGCCACTTAATTGCCAATCAAGTTAAGTTGACAAATAACAGGAAAAGAGATTTCCCTCTCTCTTTCTTGGGCGCTTCCTCCTCCCGTACAACAAGCCGCCCTCCAGGAAAGACGATCGACTCTCGTTAGCCATTACAGGGCTTCTTCTCAAGACAGGAAATAAAGAGGAAATGATTCGCTTGTCGTTCTCCAAGGGTTTTGACAGATTGCAAATTTGTGATTCCGTTATTATTGCATTTCATAAGTTTCCGCTTTGAGACAAGCCATAAACATTCTTCTTATAACAATTTCCAACTAATAAGACCAATTAATAATATGACTTCCGACCTATTCAGTGTACAGTTTCAACAGTTTTAATTGCTTTAAAATTGTAAGTACCACCTTATGTTGCAACTAACCCAAATTACAAAATAACATTTACGAACATTCTACAAACGTTTTTTAAGAATCAGTCAAATCTATGCCGTTAAGTTTACAATAAATAATTTGGCCGTAATTTTTTTTCAAAGAAGTATTGCCAAAATTTACCTGATCTATTCATAAATCACTACTTCCTATTATGTGGAATTACTTGGTCATATTTGAATTTTGTTTCTACGACAAATAGGGGATTGTTTTAATATATAGACTGCTATTATGTTTAAATATTTTTCTTTTTCAGATTGTTTTTGAGAAAAATTAATTTTTACTCGAACATTTCAAATGCTGAGCTGCTTAATGCGTAAAGCTATAATAACCAATTTTTAGTAATAGTCTGTATTTTCGTTAAGTGATATAAGTAATTCACCCTTACATTTTATGCCATCTTTACGTAGTGTCAGACACATTATTAATAAGTCTTACGAGTTCTAAAAATACAAAGGTAATGTCCATTTACAGGTGCAACGGCCAAGATTTCCTGTAATCTCGCCAGGAACAAGACGACAGATCGTAGAGGTAAGCGTTATCACCAACATATACGTTTCAACTTTACC
>NQII01001662.1:78203-106519 GCA_002778355.1 Clitarchus hookeri
GTCACCTCCAGACAAATCAAATGGGCAGAAGAAAACTTATTAAAATTAATTTAGCCTCAGTTTTCTTATTGCCTCTCGGAACAATTGGTACAGAATTTTAAAATTTGTTCAAAAATTATTTTGGTCTTTGCATATATTTCCTGTGTTTGAAAATGTATGAAGTATACATTCGTATAGCGCTTTTCAGAACATTGTTGTTGTGTTGTGACTGCAGTAGAAGATAGTGGTTCCCAAATATTTTGCTGTATTACAATGACTTGTAGTCTTTTATAATTGATTACAATATTAATGCTTATTTTGCAATCAATATCAAGTTTATTCATTGAAAATAAAATAGCTTTAGTGCTGCCACTGAGGGTTGTATTGATTAAAAACTTATATTAGTGTCTGAAGTCACTAAACAGAGCGTTACGTTCACTCAAGGACAGGGTAAGCAGTGAATTAGAGTGCAGTTTATTACGCAAGGTCAACAATTTTAGCAAGTGAAACACCGTTTTCCTCTCCCAACGCCTGGCACTCTTGAAATAATGAAATATTAAGGCTTTATAAAACTCAACACAATTTGATTATAACTCTCAGCCATGATTTTATGACAGTACTAAGTGGTGTCACATAATCATTTTAAAGTTCGGAAAATGTTCAAATCAAGTAAATGGACAGTCGGCATAAGTTAAACGAAACAATTTTTGCAAATTCAGCGCGTAACATAGATAAGGCAAAAGCTACGTGATACGCACGCCTTAGAGAAGCGACAATTTTTGCATCTGTGAAATTAATTGTTAAATTCGTACAAAATTTAATTTATGAAGAAAATTTAAATTAAATGATTTCTTCAGAATGACTTCCCGAAGAAAAAGGCAAAAGTTTTCTGAGTATGACTCAGCAACTTCAAACAGATCCTCGGTCATTGCCTGTCGCAGTTATTTCAAACCTGCCTCATCTGTGAACATGGAAACATCAGCGGAAAAACTAATTGGAAAATTCAGGTTAGCAGTACCCTAAAGCAGCGGTTTTCAAACCATCTCTGTCACGACACGCCCTTAATAAGCTTCCTTATCTCCCTGGAACCCCGACTATATTTCTCAATTTTACTAAGAATTTTGAATTCACAACGTTTTTCATTCTTTCACCTACTCGAACGAATAGTGCCTGGGTTTACATAATAAAGTAGGCTTGAAATTAGTAATTTAACAGAACAAAAAATAAATTATTTTGGTACAAGAACATTGTACTTTTAACTAAACGAATTTGCTTACACAAATAGAAACTANAACAAAAAATAAATTATTTTGGTACAAGAACATTGTACTTTTAACTAAACGAATTTGCTTACACAAATAGAAACTATTTTCTGTACAAAAATCCTGCACGTGTACCTAATGCAATAAATAAGGACATTAATTTTTGTAATAAAATAGTTTAAAAATTGAGTTTTATGTCCGACAACTGGACACGTAAATCCAGAGTGGCGTTCCACATGTTCCTACATTGGTTTTTAGTTTACATGTAGGGTGATAAGCCCAATTCGCAACGATAAGTGGATATGAAAGGGAGCAGAGCTCTTGCATTGTTTTCGGCTATTGACGGGTGTTCTTGCATTAGTTCAACTCAATAGTTATTCAGTGGCACAGACTCGAATTTAGATTTTACGTCAGACTTACACTGCATTCAAATTAGTATTTCATACTCCAACACTAACAGCTTATCGGTTTTTTTTTGTCGAAAAATAGGTTGTGCATTCATTCGGTATCCTTGTTGGTGTCTGAAATATTCCGAAAGCAATTTCTCTATGAGCAAATTTTTTTTTCACTTCAGATTAAATTTCCATTTATATTTCGCTCAAAAACTGGACCAGAAAAGAAATGTACTCGAAGTTTTTGTCAGTCACGCATTGAATCCAAAAGTTGCGTTTCGTTTTGAATTTTGTAAATTTGTCTCTTACTGTGAAGATTCTTGTAGCATTCTCCTACAAAATGTAGTCACTTCATTAAATGTCTCAAGTATCTTCGCGAGGTAAGTGCAACGCAAGAGCTACTTCTCGTTGGGTAACAATTCGGCGTGTTTGCCCGGTGCAGAAAGCTCTTCCCTCCATGAAGAAATTCTGAAATTGATCACGGAGCTCAGTAAGCCTGGCGAGATCTTCATCTCTCAAAAGCCATCTGACATCAGTGTGATTGAGAATGATTGGTTTTAGTTTCCCAACTGCAATGGGCGAGACTTGATGTATNAAAGCCATCTGACATCAGTGTGATTGAGAATGATTGGTTTTAGTTTCCCAACTGCAATGGGCGAGACTTGATGTACAAGACCATTTTTACAGCCTGGACGCGCTGTTAGATGGAATTTTCTTCGTCCCAAGAGCATGCCAATGCAAGACGCANAAGACCATTTTTACAGCCTGGACGCGCTGTTAGATGGAATTTTCTTCGTCCCAAGAGCATGCCAATGCAAGACGCAATTACTACAATTATCACTTATTGCAACATTTTTTATTCCTTACACATACATTTTTAATTTCCCTACAATCACTGCAGCCCCATCGCTGCATACAATCAGTATCGTGTTTACGCATGTAGTAATCAATAATTGTAATAATGTATACTTCATTTCCATTGGTTTCCAAAGACCTGCATAGAAACAAATCTTTTTCGATTGATTCTCAAAACGTACATATCACAAAAACAAGTAGTTTTGCCATTCCGGCGGCATTTGGACTCTCGTAAAGTTGCATTGAGAATGGGCTACAGTTTTGTTATATCTTAATTAGTTCATCTTCGATTTATACTGATATTTTATTAATTCCGTCTTATACTGTGTTAAAAGGATACTGAACTGCTGAAACATTTTTCACTGCTTCCTTTCCAAGGCTGTAGCCGACAATTTTTTTTAAACATGGTTAAATAAGATCCTCTGTACCTTTATGTGGTTTACCAGCATGGGCAATCCTGTAGTTCTGAAACGATGCTTAAGTTACATTATCATTGTCGATCCTAGCATATTTATGTAAAAGAACCATGTCAGCATGTTGGGATTTGCCATGATTTTTAAATAACTGCAGTTGTTTCCTTTCAGCTGTNGTCAGCATGTTGGGATTTGCCATGATTTTTAAATAACTGCAGTTGTTTCCTTTCAGCTGTGGGTGCATTGTTTCGAGGTGTCGTTTTAGCTTAACGGGTGTCAGGAACTGTTAAAGATATATATATATATATATTTGCAAATTACTCATTATCAATCCGGGCATTCTACACATCCAACCGGGATAGATCCAAAATATATTTATTATTAATCGTAGTTGGGTTTTTTTTCTTTCGAACATTTCAGATTTTCATGACTAATCCAAGCTTCTTGTCCATCCGCTTGAGCGTCATCTTCCACTGCAGGTGTCCCCTGNTGGGTGCATTGTTTCGAGGTGTCGTTTTAGCTTAACGGGTGTCAGGAACTGTTAAAGATATATATATATATATATATATTTGCAAATTACTCATTATCAATCCGGGCATTCTACACATCCAACCGGGATAGATCCAAAATATATTTATTATTAATCGTAGTTCGGTTTTTTTTCTTTCGAAAATTTCAGATTTTCATGACTAATCCAAGCTTCTTGTCCATCCGCTTGAGCGTCATCTTCCACTGCAGGTGTCCCCTGNATTTCAGATTTTCATGACTAATCCAAGCTTCTTGTCCATCCGCTTGAGCGTCATCTTCCACTGCAGGTGTCCCCTGAAATAAAAAAAACAACAAAACAAAGATATTGGACGCTATATTGATTAAATTTATGCAGATGAAAACTTTTTAATATTGTTGTCATTACTTTCCGAATTTCGAATGAGAGCATTTTCTTGAACATCATTAGATCCAGAAAACATAGTATCAGCATTATCATATAGGTCACATGTACTTATTTTTGCTTATTAACTCTTGAGCTAGTTGTTCATAATATTAGTAGCTTCCTAAAATATTATACAGATTTTTTTAAATATGTATTTCCTTATACCTATAGGTCAATAAGTAACATGAAACTTCAGCATGCATAAAAATGTTATGACCTTCTAAAACAGTGGTATGAAAACCCACGGCACGTGGGCGGCATACATTTCATGTCATGCGGCCCAAGTTCTTCTTTGTGAAATATGAACACTATTCCATGTATCGTAAGAAAGATTAATCTATTACAATATGTGTGGTATTTTAATTTAATTAATGTATTTAATATGACGAAATATTTAAATGTATTAATTAATAAGTTGATTTTAAGTGTTATTTTTTTATATATACAGTTTAGGTTTTTCACATTTTTACGCTTGCGGCCCGCGAACAAGTCCACAATAAGGGTTGCAGTCCTTTAAAAAAACTTTGAATGCCACTTATATAAAATTACGGGGAAACTTGAAATTATCAAGATATATTACACAAATATGTAAAATTGGTACCACTTAAAACAACTATTCATTATTCTTTCTATCCATCTAAAATGCTGAGAGTTTTTCTGATTATGGGTGATTTGTGTCTTTTAATCACATTTTATGAATTGCCTGTCAGTATATTAGGGGCGCCGAGATGTTTCCTCGCGAGGATTATGGGGGAGGGGAAACCAAAAACTTGTGCCCTCTAGGGTCGGCACTTATGGCCCGAAGCGTGCAATTTCCGTTGCAAAATGGCCGAATCAATATGAAATCGCGGCTATTTCCTGGTCAAGGGGAGAGGGTCTACCCCCTATCGTTGAGTCTGATTTAAGGGGGGCGGGGTAGTGTGGCGCCTCGCTGAGTGGATGACTAGGGGATGTCGGCGGCCATTTTCGCAACCCAGCGACACGTCTGCCACCCTCGCCCATGCAGTAACCCCTTGCTGGCCGCCGCACGAGCTAGATTTGTTATTGTGCAGGGGTTGCGCACCCCGAGAAAGTCCACGGGTGGAGGGGCGCGCGCCCTTCCTGGATAATACTGTATCTTCGTGCCCTAACCCCCGCGGGAAACTCATCTGTGCTGCCGGAATACCAGTCCAGGACATACTGTTTTCTCCGACAAATACAGTTTCCACTCACCGACGCCTGTCCACTCCCCACGCCTAGTGCCTGTAGTCAGCGAATCAAGCAGTTTTGAAAACTATTTATCACAAATTTCCTTGCCCTTAAATGCATGGGTTTTAAAGAACAAATTTGCCTCCAGTACTTCCTGTGAGGTTGGTATCGATGAACGAAACGTAACCACATGTCTAAGGTTAATTCTATTCAGGTTTGGAACAAAACGAGATTTCTTATGGGACAACTTGTCATAGGGAAAATTTCCACAGCTAGGTGTGCAGTGTTCCAAAAGGTAACTATTAATTAGAATTTTAAGCTACGTGAATTATAAAATAGAAACATTTTACTTTGTTACGAAGTTATTTTATATTTTGTTTTATGATTATTACAATTAAACTCTTTCTTAACCTAGAAAATAGAGAAAAACCGGTACATGCGACACTAGTGCCTACGTAGTGGCGAAAAAGTTCTCTTTGCCAAACTTTCAACATTGATCTCCCCATCCTGTAGTAGAAGGCAGTAGAGGCAGACATCGTCACAGCATTTCGACGAAAGGTGCCGCACATTGATGGATATCATGCAGCCGATGGCATTTCCCGTTTGCCTCATCGCTGGCAATGAACCGTGGACAACCTCAGAGATTACATTCGAGGATGTTACACAGTTCGTACACGTACGATACGTACCCGTTCACATGAGTGTATAGAGTTTGTACAAGAATTTATCAATTAATCGGTGATTTAAAGCAGCCATGTCTGTCTTTGTTCCTTGTCGGACATTCCTTCATCCATGCCCGATGTGGTGTCACCTTTAAAATGTACATTTCATTCACTTTCAAATGTTCATAGTACACTTCCTGCTTTGGGTAATTTTGGGGAAATAAACAATAGTTGCCATGACTTCTGAATCATCCCTCCTACTTAGGAAGTACAACGATGTATTCTGATTACCGCCACCTTCCAGGCACTTAAATATTTACCCGACGCTGAAATGTTATCATGAAAGTATTTTAATTTTCTCGCTGTGATGGATATTGTTCCACCGATTCATAACTGGTTCATATTTAAATCGCTAAATAGCACAAAATCGTCCGCACAGAGCATGTGAAACACATGTACATTTTNCATAACTGGTTCATATTTAAATCGCTAAATAGCACAAAATCGTCCGCACAGAGCATGTGAAACACATGTACATTTGCACTGCTCGTCATTAAAATTGAATCACCAAGAATAATGTAAGCTACCACAACCAGATTTATTCGACACAATACCCANCACTGCTCGTCATTAAAATTGAATCACCAAGAATAATGTAAGCTACCACAACCAGATTTATTCGACACAATACCCATCATACACAGGTGACATGATTAATCATGCAGCTCGATGTGACGTACAGAACATGGAGAAATCAGTAGGCTACTGTGCGACCTCACCACGGGCGGCAATAACCGCTGCTACTCAACGCGGCATTAAGAGGAAGAAATTTTGGATATCCGCCTGGGGTATCTCCACCATGCCGCTGCGATGTGTGCGCAAGCTTCATCCGTTATGGCCGCATATGTCCTATGGCAGGCCTGTCGTTATACGACCACGACCTTACATTTTCGATGAACGAGAGATACGGTGAATAAGCAGGAAAAGAGAGCAGTGTGACATGGTGGACATCCAGGAACCGTCGGACGATATGTGCCACATGTGGTCACGCATTTTCCTGTTGTTGCAGGGCCCCAGGCTGTCCCTGAATATCGGGGATAACAGTAGGCTATAGCACCTTCGCTATGTAACGGTTGCTGATCAGCATACCAGAGACGAGGACTGGGCGCAAGTGGGACTGGAATCCGATGGCATCCCATATCATAACTCCAGGTGCTGGGCCGGTATAACACAGTAATGCAGGACTCGGCCCGGCGTTCGCCACGGTGCCGCCAGACACGAATGCTACCTTCGTAGTGCTGCAAGCAGAAGCGTGATTTGTCAGAGAAAAAAGTGACATACAATTCGTCCCTCCACGAACGACGTTCCAGGCGCCATTGCAACCGCAAGCGCCTGTGGTGAGCATTCAGTGGCGGCCGTAGTAATGGGCGCCTGGACATCACGTCCTGATACTGCAGACAGTGATGAACCATGCGTGTGGACACAGGTTGATGGCGAGCATGCCTGAACTCCTGAGCGAGGGTGTTTGATGTTGCCGTACGATCCTTGATCGCTATACGCACCAGATTTCGGTCCTCATGCCCACTTGTGCGACGGATACTGTGCGATGCTCAGCCCGTCCCTTCTCGACCCAGTGGTCACATATCCTCCAACGCGAGAACTAATTTGCATTTGGATGATCAACAATATCGATAAGCCACGATTCTCCTACTTCCAAACGCGGAAACCTGTTCGTATGGTATCGGCGGAGATACGCAATGGCACTATCAGCGGTTCCCCAACCTCCGTCTATACATGTTGATCCTGAACTACAGGGACAAGTACTGTGACGTGATTCACTATGCAATAAAATATAGAAAACATTATACGACGTATGTCCTACTGTAATCCGTAAAGGAGGTAGGTGCTCTTGAAAGTCGATATTTCAAACGGTTTTGATTCAAAATAATGAAATTTACTTGAGATCAAACAACAATTCTGTGAATGATTGTCCGGAATCGAGATCTGATACCTGTGAACTTGTTTTGGGTAATATTATCGTCATTCATTGGTAAAATAGAGGTTGCCATGTTATTATCCAAGAAATATTTGTAACCCTTGGGTGTTTATCACTTTCATGACACCATAATCATGTGTTCATAAATGTACAATAAACATTGCCTTGGTGTAATTCTCTCATGCAAACGATTGTCGCGAAAACAGACAACTTTTGTAAGAATGTAGTTGGTTGCGTACTAGGTAAATAAAAAGTTAAGGAGAGTGCGCATACGAACTGCAAAATAACCATTTACCGTGTTAAACAATGGACTTTAAATATTTTCTTCAAAATAACAACTTCGGCAGCTCATGCATTGTTTCTGCAGCAAATCTTAACAGCTCTAGTACAGAAACTGGGAAACGTTTTCCTTAATGTGCCCACATTGGTTACATATTTTGGTAAAAATTTCTTTGCAAATATTTTTTAGCATGATGTCTAAAAATGTGGTATATTTATTGGTGGAAAGTCTATAGTAGTATTGACTACGACCACATGTGCATGTTCCGCATTCGTTCAGTTTCAGGGGTTCCAGGTAGAGAAGTCTTAATATTTCTGGTTAAAGTATTGCGAAAAGATCTTTCCGTAGGTAGTGTCCCTAATACAGTGGTGGAAAATGGAAAATGAACACCCGGACTCAATGGTCCCATATGAATGGATGTTTTATTAAGTAATTATACAGGCTGTACATTCTATATGATAATGTTTACAGGGTCGTACACCTACGGACAGAGGCTACGGAGTGTCTTGAAAAATGTCAGTATCTTGTGTAGCCGACGATGCAGTCCCGCAGTCGTGCGTGGAGGCGATCATAAAGGTGTCGGATGTCATCTTGGGGAATAGTGTTTCACGCTTATTCCACATGTTGTTGGAATTGGTGGAGGTTTGTTGCTAGTATTGCAGACCGCACCAAACGCCGTCCGATCGTGTCCCACAGATGTTTAATGAGGGACAGGTTGTGTGATTTTTCTGGCTAGGGGAGTTGACGAACACTTTCATGAGGGCATTGGGTAACACGAAACTTGTGTGCATGGGCATTGTCCTGCTGGAAGAGGACATCTCTTTGCGTTGTAGGGATGTCAACAAAATTGGCTGGATGATGTTCTGGATGTAGCGCTAACTGTCCAGTGTTCCATCAACAAACACCAGAGGCGTGCGGTTATTGAAGGCTTTTGTGCCCCAGACCATGATTCCAGGAGTTGGTTCTGTGTGTCGCTGCCTTATACACTATGGTTGTTGCCGCTCTCCTGATAGACGCAGCACTCGCAAACGTCCGTCACTGGCGAGCGGTGCCCTTGATCGTAGCCCAGCGTCCAGCAAACAGTTGGTGATGGTCCTAGCTAACACTCTGGTTGCAACAATGGCCCTAATCTGTGCGGCGGTCACCGTGCGATCAGCAATGGCTGCTCATCTGATGCGGCGGTCTATGTGGGAATCAGTATGTCGCTGCCATCCGGAACAAGGTTGCATGTGCACCATCGTTGACGAGCATGTGCATCATCGTTGGACCACCGGCACCACTAATGATGCACAGTAGACACTTCACGTCGTATGCGTTGGGCGATTCTTCGGAAGGACCATCCAGCCTCCGTCAGGTCTACAATACGACATCATTCAAAGTCAGTTAATTGCACGTAATGTGGCCGTCTATAACGTCGTGGCATGTCTGCAATGATTACTACACACAGGCTGATGCTTAAGATAATACTACTTTTCCACCGAGTCAAATTCAGTTTTATTGGGCGTGAGTGAGTGAGTAAAGAGATTTGGGCGGCTCTTAACAGCGAGGTCTTGAGATCCGATAGTTGTATTGGGATCAGCGGTGTTATGTATTGTACGCTGTTCCTACTCTGTCCACAGCACACCACTGTTAATTATTGCATGAACTGCCCTCTATCAGTGCCCCATGCGCATAGAGTTTTTCTATGTCACCTCAAAATGAACACCACCAAGGTGTTCATTTTGCATTTTCCACCAGTGTATGTCAAATTTCTTGAATATTGTAATCTTGAGTTACATAATTATGTGTTCATATAAAAAGCATTTTGAGGAATTGTTCCATAGTTTTATTTTGATAGGTTAGAGCAGGGCAATTACACTCATTGTGAGAAACCGCGTCCATTAGTCAGCCNTTATTGCATGAACTGCCCTCTATCAGTGCCCCATGCGCATAGAGTTTTTCTATGTCACCTCAAAATGAACACCACCTTTTGCATTTTCCACCAGTGTATGTCAAATTTCTTGAATATTGTAATCTTGAGTTACATAATTATGTGTTCATATAAAAAGCATTTTGAGGAACTGTTCCATAGT
The DNA here is from genome assembly GCA_002778355.1 of Clitarchus hookeri. NCBI lineage: Eukaryota > Metazoa > Arthropoda > Insecta > Phasmatodea > Phasmatidae > Clitarchus > Clitarchus hookeri. Next base: position 88,234 of record NQII01001662.1, read on the forward strand.
TTTATTTTGATAGGTTAGAGCAGGGCAATTACACTCATTGTGAGAAACCGCGTCCATTAGTCAGCCCAGGTGGGTAGGAAGGGTCTTGTAGTCCCTTATTTTCTTAATATGCAATCATTGCTTGTGGCGTAGATAGCATATTTGGATCTCTGAGAAAAGCAGTCGAGCTTAGAAATACAGTATGTAAAGGAATGTGGTCTAGAGGAACTTGTGAATAATACAAAGAATTTTTCGCGTAAGGTTTCTACATTCTTATTTAAAGCATAAAATTTAGATACCATTATGGTTAGTTGAAACATAAATTTATTTATAATGTTAGAGCAAAATAATATTATTTGAACTGAAAATATTTTTGAAAAAATTGCAATGTTTATGCATACAAATGGCACAATTATGCTAAGTTTAAATATGGCTATTACACTCAGTTAAAAAGTTGGTTATTTGCCTTGTTTTCAGACGATGTACAGTTATGAGATTAGTTAAATAAAAGCAATTAGTCAAATGAAAACATAAAATTAAATATAAAAAAATCTTTTTTGGTAACAAAAAAACGTTCGGGTAGCTCACGAATTCCCTTTTCAACACAGAATGAATGATATTCAATTAACCTAAAAAAAATTGCATTGATAGGTGGCGAAATTAACTTTTCACCCGTTGTTTTACTTGGGACACCTGTGATGTTTCCTCTAGAAGAATAAACAAACCATCCGATAGGTTGAAGGGTCTCAGCTGTTAAGTATTTGGTTACAGACTGTGCCAAGTGCGATTATCTGTGACTGTCAAAAATGCAGTTAAGGGGTTCAAATCTACAGGCATATTTACTTTTTATAAATACCAACAGAACTATTAAAAATCTCGTGATGAGGCAAATATGTGTGTGTGTGTGCTTAAGTTTACCTTCGCATCAGCTTTTATAAAAACAAATTACCTTAGCCAACTTTGTACACCCTGACTGAAAATACTCCATCCAAGAAGGTGGAGTAGAAGAATAATAATTCAGAGAACACGCTTATATATGTATGTGGCTGTGTGAGTAACCAGTTAACCAGTCAGGTATGAGTACAAGTCAAGTGGTTGTGAAAGTTATACTGATATACTGTACGTATATACGTTCAGTGTCACGGCTAAGACATCATACTCTACGGATGTTGTCACCGGCTGCTGCCACAACGGATTTGCGCAGCCATTGACAGCTAGATCATTCAAGGAATCTGTAGAGGTACTACAGGGATGTAATCTCGATAACGGGGCGAGTGATTCGCTTGAAGAACCAGGAACAAGTCTGGAGATGAGCCCAGATCTTTTCAATGATGAACAATGACACGCGGTCCCGATTTTTTTAAAACTTCTCATGTGTTATACTAGCTATTAACACCACGGAACACTTTAGCGTTATAGCAAATTCTTAATAGCCACAAAGGGTATAAAATTATATAAATAATACTATCGAAAGAACAAAGTAACAAAATAATTTATCTTTTATGTGTATTCAAAACCAGTTCCCCTTTCCCCGGCAGACTCTAGTGGCGCGTATATCTGACAAACCTAGACTCAGAAGGAGCGATGCGATGGCGAGCGTAATTTACCGGGTTAGTTACCTTGTAGTTATGTGGTACTGTTTTAATAGCGATGGAAGCACTACTACCTACTATTGGTGAACTTACCCTNTAGTTACCTTGTAGTTATGTGGTACTGTTTTAATAGCGATGGAAGCACTACTACCTACTATTGGTGAACTTACCCATTAGAATGATCTGTAAGGAAAATATTTTGTCTGTATACGAAAATCGCACTGTTGATAAAAATATCACTTAGGCTGTGATGTTTAAGCGACTACGTGTGTATATACGTACATATGTATATAATATATTCACAGGTTGTATCGAAATTAGACCGACAAACTTCAGCANCTACGTGTGTATATACGTACATATGTATATAATATATTCACAGGTTGTATCGAAATTAGACCGACAAACTTCAGCAGCAGTTTAATCACGAAAAAAGGTGAAAGCATAAGCATGTTCCGCCTGTAGTCGAAAGTAAATCTTAAAGGCGGTACAAGTATTAGGATTTAGATGAGTCGGGCATAAAGATCCGGGGGTCTGGAGCCGACATCATGCTCTGTCACTCCGGTCACCCAACAGCCACATTGCATCTGAGTGACCTTGACCTTGATTCTGTGTCCGTAACTTTGAATGACCTTGAAACCAAAAAATCCAAAACCATTTCAGAAGAATTATAAAAAAACACGTGATCGACTAATCTACCGACATGACCGGCCCTCGCCAGGTCGACCAGTGTCCATCCCATCAGCCTTGTTAGATGTTGATGACATTGACTTCAACATTGAACTTGGGTGACCTTAAAGCAAAAAATTCTAAAAATAAAAAAAAATAAAAATTTTAAAAGTTTAAAAGTTGAATAAAAAATTACATCAATGACTCCGACCATCATGTTGGATGCCAGTGACCATGACCCCAATGACCTTGAAAACAATACTCAAGAAAAATAGTAATAAAACGAATACATTCATAAATTTCAGCTAGCATATTATGTTACTGACTATGAATACCATGTTGGATATCGATGACCTTGATCTTTTACTTTGACCTCGTGCCCATAACCTTGGATAACATTGACTAAAAAATTTTAAAATTGTTTACAAATTTGTAAATTTTCTTTTTAAAAAAAGTATAAAATTTTTTTATAAAAAAATAAAATTTCTGATGTTTTGGCTTAGAGAGGATGAGGGATTGGAGTCGACCAACCACCATGTATGATATANAAAAAAATAAAATTTCTGATGTTTTGGCTTAGAGAGGATGAGGGATTGGAGTCGACCAACCACCATGTATGATATCATGCAACCACCATATTAAATCCAAGTGACCTTAACCTTTACCTTTGACTTTGACACTATGTGCATGGTCTTAAATGAAATAGAACCCCAAAAAATAAAAAAATAATATATTAAAAAATGTATAAACAATATTTAAAGAAATTTATAACAACTTACATTTCCGGAGATTCCCTNAAAAAAATAAAATTTCTGATGTTTTGGCTTAGAGAGGATGAGGGATTGGAGTCGACCAACCACCATGTATGATATAATGCAACCACCATATTAAATCCAAGTGACCTTAACCTTTACCTTTGACTTTGACACTATATGCATGGTCTTAAATGAAATAGAACCCCAAAAAATANTTAAATCCAAGTGACCTTAACCTTTACCTTTGACTTTGACACTATATGCATGGTCTTAAATGAAATAGAACCCCAAAAAATAAAAAATAATATATTAAAAAATGTATAAACAATATTTAAAGAAATTTATAACAACTTACATTTCCGGAGATTCCCTCAACACCATGTACAACAGATCACTGACCCTCACCAATGTTTCTCATTGGCTGATTACTATACATATAGGTGGGAGACACACCGAAGGATCGATCGAAGGATTGGCATTGATTGGTCGAAGGATTGGGTTTGATCGAAGGATTGGCGTGGGTTGCTGATTGTGGTTCTGATTGCGGTGCTGATTGTGGAGCTGATCGCGGTGTTGTTTGTAGTTCTGACTGAGGTGCTGATTGATGGAAATATTACTAGATTTATCGAAATATTGATGCAAAAACAAGTCGTTAATTAATGTTTTAATTATTTTATGTTTTTTGTAATTATTTGGTTAAATTTCATACACAGTTCTTTCAGCTTCTCTGAAATACTTATTAAATCAGTGGTGTAAACAATAGATTGCGATAGTCTGTTTTAAATTATATTTATGTGAGCATGTGCAGGAGGATGGCTATGATTTTATTAGAAGTATTACGTCTCTTATTCGGGTCGTTTAAAATGGATGAGTTATATTTAGCGAACGAATGATGTTAGGGGAATATTTTTGATGAATGTTTCGCAACTAGTTGATTGGCATGTTCAATTGACTTGGTAAGTTAGTATGGACATTTGGTATGGTCAGCTGTGGTAAAAATATTTTGCGCAAATTTTGTGAAGATTTTTGAGATGAGGTTAGCACGAGACTCTAATTAGAGACTTTTTTTTCGAGATTGTCCATCATTTTTTGTATAGATGGGTGGTATGGCATTTTGGTCGAGTGGATTGTTCTAATCAGTTTTGCAGGAACTGGTCTCGACAGAAACTAGTTTTATGCCCAGTTAGTTTCGCCAGAAACCAGTCTTGGGTGGGGTTAGTCTTAGGTAGAGGCAGTCGTTGGCTGGTATGGTTAGTCGGTATGGAACATTGTTGTGACTAGCTAGAAATGGTCAATTGTATGGACAAATTATTCTCAATTTTTCGAGTTCTATGTAACTGTATTCAAGGTCAAGGTCGACAACCACCAACATAGTGGCTAAACCGAGAGCTCCTCTGGTGGCGAAATCGATAATTAATACGCTAGCATCACCTACGTGATGAAAAAGTAAACAAATTAGAAATGGAAAAAATGAATATGGTAGGTGGAGAGAATTCTACAGAATGAGCAAAAGGCGATGGAGTAAGGGAGGGGAATGTTACTACAATGAGCAACATTCATGGCGTGTAGAAATAGTGTGAGAAATCAACCAATAAAAAACACTGTTGGGTGGTGAAGCAAACGCATGTAATCAACCAATGACAAACATTGGTGAGGGTCAGTCATCTGCTGGACATAGTGTTGAGGAAACCTCTGGAAACGTAAGTTTTTAAAAATTCTATAAAAAGTTTTTTTGTAATTTTTAGATAATAGTTTTATAATTTTTGGGGTTAAATGTTATTTAAGGTCATGGACATAGGGTCAAGGTTAAAACTCAAGGCTAAGGTCACTTGGATTTAATATGGTGGTTGCATAATGTCATAATATGGTGGCTGGTCGGCTTCAATCCTACACCCCCTCCAAGACAAAACATTTGAAATTTTGTTTTTTTATATAAAAAATAAACACATTTTTAAAATAATTTTTTAATTATTTTTAACTGTTTTAATATATTTTTTGAGAATTTTTAAAACAATTTCCCGATTTTTTTTTATTCAAGGTCATGGGCATGAGATCAAGGTCAAGATCAAAGGTTAATGTCACCTATATCCAACATAAGGCCCGTAGTCAGTACTGTAGCGTTTGTTTTCAAGGTCATTGGGGCCATGGCCATTGGCATTGAACATGGTGGTCGGAGTCATCAATGTAATTTTTTATTCGATTTTTTAAATTTTTTTTTTTATTTTCTACAATTTTCTATAATTTTTTTTAGAATTATTTGGCTTCGAGGTCATCCAAGCTCATGGTCGAAGCCAAGGTCATCAACATCTACCATGGTTGACGAGATGGGCACTGGTCGAACTGGCGAGGGCCTGTCATGTCGGGAGCTTAGTCGATCCCACTATCATCAAACCCTGGACGTGGGGGATTTTATAATTTTTCTATTGTTTTGGATTTTTTGGTTGCAAGGTCATCCAATATAGCGGGTACAGGTCAAGGTCATTAGTCAAGGTCACCCAAATTAAATATGATGGTTGGGTGACCAGAATGACAGAGCATGATGTTAGCTCCGGTTCTGGGCCCGCAGCCCCATTTACCCGACTCATCTAAATCATATTTTCTGGTACACATCTTTGAATTTAAACATGAAGCACAATATTTTACAAATATTTGAGAAAATATTTAAGATGGAACACAGAGTTTCTGGATAATATGAAACGTTAATTGTGACATCAGGATTTAGTATATCTTTTAAATCCCGATTATTCTACCATGATATGGATATTAAGTTGACCTAACGTTAGTAACCATGATTATTTCCATAAAATAATTTGATGACAGGGGCAGGTGTTAAAGTGTTTGCAGATATTTGTTCCGTACATTTTATACAGACACGGAATGTATATCTAAACTATTTTCTTCTATATTTGTAATAATCTAGTGATTCAGGTTCAACTTTAAAAAAGTGTAACGCCCTTCGGATTCACTTTAGACCGTAAGTCATATGTGTGTTTTCGCCTTCTGTTTTCGTGATTAACATGTAGTCGAAGATTGTCAATCGAATTTAGACGCCGGCTGTATATTTCATGCATTTCCATAGAGATAACAATCGGTATTTACCATGTTACTATAGTTCAGGCTGCTTGAATAAATTAACTAACACATTTTTAGAACCAAGTTGCATTTTACATAAATAGAATTATAAAACAAGTGAATACAAATATAAATGTTGTAACATGGCATGTAGTATATAGATGAGCCTGAGACGAGTGTATGGGGGATCGAGGCCGGGAGACCAGAGCCGAAGCCGACGGGCCGCCATGTTTTGACATCACCCGACCACCATGTCATATCTGGGTGACCTTAACCTTGACCTCCTCCCATGACCTTGACCCAGTGCTCGCAACCTTCGAAAACTGTAAAGCCAAAAAATACCCAAAATTCCAAAAAAAAATTGACCTGTGCCGCATTGTTAGTATTAGAAGCACTGCTGTCACACCCCCGCCATATTACCCCCTGCTAGGGCCTTCCCCAGTAGACATGTGCTGTGAGACGTGTGCCGTGTGGCCAGGCCGGCCAGGGGGGGATGGAGGGCAGACAGGCAGTTAACGGCAGTTGCCATGGGTTCCCCCTCCCCGGGCAAAACACACGAGAACATGGACACATGCCGAAGTAATGCAGAGGTAAGGTAGAGTTTTGCCGACACACCTCTAGTTGNCCCCCCCTTCCTCTTCCCCAACGAGTGATACACATGGGGGATCTGAGGGGGCACCGGGAAGAGGTTAAAATCCAACTTGCGGGAAAAGGTGGGACCCAGTATTACCCTGTGCCAAGAGGCGGCGGACGGGTGGGGGCTCGCCCGGAGGACCACACTGGGATGCGAAGTTAGTCAGTCGTGTGATTGGAGTAGCGTCAGTCATGTCAAGCCAGTCGTATCGCATGCCGAGAGGCGGCAGTTGGGTGGGAGCTCGCCAGGAGCACCAAGTCAGGACGAGGGAGTCAGTCAGCCAAGTAAGTCAGTAGAGCCAGTTGTGTAGAGCTGTCAGCCGAGGCCAGGGAGCGGACTCCGGCAGAGTCAGTGGTAGAGTAAGTCAGATGGTGAGGTCGCCGGGGTCAGTCATATTGTGAAGTCGCTGAGAAGAGAACCCAGGACAGTCAGTCATGGAGAGCCGTCATCGAGGCCGAAGCGTCAGCCCCAGAAGAAGGAAGAAGACTGCTGTGTCCACAATGCCAAGAACGAGCCGAGACCTCAACCTACTGCCAGAAAACCCAGAACTACAAATACAGCTAAATACCAGTATCGTCGCTCAAGGAACATTGCCCTATGCCTNATCGGCAGCAGTTAGCGCGAGTACTTTAAAGCCGCCCTTCAGGCTCACAACTTGCAGGGAACCGTCTTGAAGGTGTCTATGTTTGTATTGTTATTTTTAATATAAACTTCGTAAACTGACGTTATTATTTACCCCCTATTCAACACCCAAGGGGCCCGTAGTCTGCGCCAGAGAGGTAACTCGCACCCTACGAAACACTCTGCATACCACAGGTGGCGAGTAGCATCAAATTCTAAAAATCGAGGAACTTATAATGTTACCCCATTCTCCCCTCGCTCACCCTAACCAAAACCACCCCACATCCACCTGCCCTCATTCATAAAATATCAACAAAAATTACAAAACAAAATCTAAAATTCGAGGAACATATAATGTTTTTCCACCCTCCTCCTGCTCACTTAAACCAACTCCCACCCTCTCCCTTCACCATTCTCAACAATTATTAAATTCAAGAAAAATCACACAAAACCTAAAAATTATTCTAAAAATCGAGGGAAAAAGGTTACGTTGATGACTCCGACCACCATGTTGGTTGTTGTCGACCTTTGCATTTACTCCAATAAAGTGTAACTCAAAAATTCGAGAATCGATAGCAACAAATATAAAAAAATCGTAAAAACATCAAGTAAAAATTACATACCTAATGTGAAAAACAAAATTGTATGTGTGTGACCCTAAGGGTTCGATTATCCCAAAAATTGAACAGCACAGCCACTCCCTGGTACCACTATCAGCAGACGATTTCATTGNCCTAAGGGTTCGATTATCCCAAAAATTGAACAGCACAGCCACTCCCTGGTACCACTATCAGCAGACGATTTCATTGACTATTTCGTCAACTCCAAACACCCCCTCTCCGGCCCTCATGATTTACTCAGATTAAACGACTGGCCATTACTAGCTGGTCGTAACAAAGGACCATACTAGCCAACGACTGACTGCACCCACAACTGACTCCACCAAATACTGAAACCACCCAAGATTGAAACCACCCAAGAAANTAGCCAACGACTGACTGCACCCACAACTGACTCCACCAAATACTGAAACCACCCAAGATTGAAACCACCCAAGAAAGGTACCACCCAAGAATGTCATCACCCAAGATGTGACTCCACCCAAGACTGGCACCTCACGAGACTGACTGAGGCTATGACTGGCTCCTGCCGAGACCAATTCTCATAAAACTGGCTAGACCAACCAACNACCTCACGAGACTGACTGAGGCTATGACTGGCTCCTGCCGAGACCAATTCTCATAAAACTGGCTAGACCAACCAACAAAATCAACCGATCGTACCAACCACCTATACAAACAGATGATGACAAACAATTTCGAAAAAACATCCTCTAATAAGAATCTCGTAGCTAACATCTTCGCACAAAATTTCGCTAAATCTTCGCAAAAGTTCACAAATATACGAAAAACATTTCAACCAAAGCTGACCATACCAAACGGCCATAGCAAACGACCAGACCAACTGACCAGTAGTGAAGCATATCTCGAAATCGAAATCTCAAAATGAAACCTCAAAAAGAAACCCGGAGCCATTTTATACAGTTACTACCGGAAAACGAATCACTGTCCTGCCCAAAGAGAGGTACTTTGAGTTATTGGACTATAATTATTTTCTGAAATAATCTCCTCTTAAATTATGGTGATTTTTATACCAATATTCGAGGCATGCAATATGTATGGGACCCTACCATTCTATAAGTCATTTTCTTCTGAATGTTTTATATTGTACTTAGGACGAGAATGAGCAGGAGGTGGTAGTTGAGGAAGATGAAAAACTGCTTCAGGGGATTGGGTCTAAAACACACTGGCCTTGGGCTAAAACCCTATACATAGTAAAGTCAGGCTGAAACGTCCTATAAAATGCTCGACTAATAGAACACAAATCCTGTTGAAGGATGGGACAGATGACAAACCGAAAGACTAAAAGAAGGGTTGCTGGATATTCATGAAGACGATTGGTGGGGAGGATTGTTGAGGATTGGTGAGAATTTCTTAAGATTGTGATGTTGGTGAGGAGTATTGCTAAGAATTGGTGAGGAGGATTGGTAAGGAGGATTGGCGAGGATTGCTGCGGATCGGTGAGGATTGGTGAGGATTGCAGAAGATTGCTGAGGATTGGCAAGGAGGATCACTGAATATTACTGAGGATTTCTTGGGTTTGCAGAGGAGGATTGTATAGGAGGATTGGGGAGGAGGATCGTCGAGGAGGATTGTGGCAGAGGATTGCTGAGCATTGGTGATAATTGCAGAAGACTATGTAGGAGGATTGCGGAGGAGGATCACTGAGATTGGGTGAGGATTGGTGAGGATTTCTGAAGATATGAAGAGGAGGATTAGTGAAGATTGGGGATGATTGCTTAAGAGGATTGCGGAGGAGGGTTTCTAAGGATTGGTGAGGATTGCAGATGATTATGGAGCAGGATTGCTGAGGAAAACTAACTATGATTGGTGAGGATTTGTGAGGATTCCTGAGGATTGCCGAGGTTTGGTGAGGATTTATGAGAATTTCTGAGGATAGGTGAGGATTGGTGGGGAGGATTAGTGAGAATTATAGAAGATTGCTGAGGATTGGTGAGGAGGATAACTGAATATTACTGAGGATTGCTGAGGATTGCATAGGATGATTTGTGGAGGAATATTACTTAGTATTGGTGAGGATTGCTGAAGAGGAGCGTGGAGAAGGATTGTCAAGGAAGATTGTGAGGGAGGATATCTGAGAATTGCAGAGGATTGTGCAGGAGGATGGTTGAGGAGGTTTGCTAAGGTTTTGTGAGTGAGTATTGGCAAGTATTGATCAGGATTGCAGAGGAGGATTCGTGAAGATTGGTGACGATTGCAGAGGAGAATTCATGAAGATTGGTGACGATTGCTGAGGATTGTGAAGGAGTATTACTGGTAATTGGTGAGGTTTGGTAAGAATTGCAGAGAATTGTGGAGGAGGATTACTGTAGATTGGCGAGGATTAGTGAGNGGTAATTGGTGAGGTTTGGTAAGAATTGCAGAGAATTGTGGAGGAGGATTACTGTAGATTGGCGAGGATTAGTGATAATTTGTGAGGATTGCAGAGGATTTGTGAGGATTGCATAGGATTTGTGAGGATTGCAGAGGATTTGTTAGGATTGCAGTGGATTTGTGAGGATTGTGGAAGAAAATTACTGAATATTGGTGAGGATTGCAGATGATTTCCGAGGATTAGTGAGGAGAATTACAGAGGATTTCTGGGCGTTTCAGAGGATTGGTGAGGGTTGCTGCATATTGCTGAGGGTTGTAGAGGAGGATTGGTGATGATTGGTGATGNGGCGTTTCAGAGGATTGGTGAGGGTTGCTGCATATTGCTGAGGGTTGTAGAGGAGGATTGGTGATGATTGGTGATGATTGTGGAGGATTGCGAATGATTGGGATTGATCGAAGTATTGATGCCTGAGAAGAGCAGGAAGGTAAGACTGGTTATCACCCGAGCTTTCTTCGTGCATTCCATGTCTTAAGGGCCTAGCATTTCCTTTTCTTGAGAGTTGAGGTATCGTTGGCGGTATTCGTCTTCGCAGATGCGGGTGCTGCATTATTTTTTCGAAGCTCGTCCAGTTCACATGCCAGTTTAGCAAGTTCATGTTGCATACAAACCGACGAGGTAACGTACATTTTGTGGTACTTGCGGTGCTAACTGCAATGCTAATTGTGGTGCATGCCATTGTTATTGTAGTGCTTGTAGTGTCAACTATTGTGCATGAAGTGTTAAACTGCGGTGCATGAGGTGCTAACTGCGATGCATAAGGTGCTAACAGTGGTTCATGTGGTGCTAACTGTGGTGTGTGCTGTGCTAACTGTGGTGCATGGAATGCTAATTGCAGTGCATGCTGTGCTAACTGCAGTATATGCAGTGCGTGCAGTACTTGTGGTGTGTGCATTGCATGTTGTTTGTGCTGTGTACTCTTCGTTCTCTCATATCGCCGAGCGTTTCAACATCGTAAATTACTTGTACTATAATCCTGCAATAAACACCATTGGCATTCTTATTTCCTCTAGTTTTATTTTCATTATGGGAATAGTTATTGTTCCATTTGAAAAAAAATAACTTTGTTAAAGAAATATTCATTGTAATACTTATTATAATCGGTGTCTGGGCTGAAATGATAAGCCCTTGCAGAACTTCACTTCTGTGTAATCAGCACATTAGTACCACCTTTAATTTTCGTAATACTTTAGGCTACATATGTCTATAGACATTGGAAGATCGTGTGTTTACCGAGCGAGGTGGTATAGTGGTATTTTTTAACCCACATTTGGGATAGTCTAGGATTAAAATCTCTAAATGTTACCGTCAGAATAAAATCATGTAACTATTTGCTGATAAGTGTTTTTACAGCAATTTGACCATGCTGAATATAAAAATCGCTGTCAGCACTCTGGATTTTCGCTCCTTAACAGAAAACAAGATTTGCAGAATTTTCGAAAACCAATTGGAATTCATTGTATAAAACAGAATTTTGAGGTTTAAAATTATGGGTTTTGAGGGGGTGTTGATTTTATTGGACAACATGCTAATGTTTTCTAATGTCTTTTGAAGTTAGGGAAACTAAATCCCAGCTCTTTATGTGTAAGAAAGGTTAACGTCTTCACACTGAATTTAGTAAGAGTAGCGCCTAGTTGTAGAATAGTAATAAAAAAATCGTATGAAAGAAATGAATGAATTTACGAAAGAAGTTTCCAATATTGACTAATAAGACAAAGGAAGCTGTAAATATGGTATGTTTGATCAGAGAGAAGAATTATTTCACATAGCATAGTATCATATATCNAAGACAAAGGAAGCTGTAAATATGGTATGTTTGATCAGAGAGAAGAATTATTTCACATAGCATAGTATCATATATCATTCACCAGTTCGATAAATATGGGTATTCCTCTAAAATAATGGTTTGAAAAATCTCGGATATATTTCATACATATTCGTCAAGTAATCGAAATGTTTACTTTTCCACACTCCACACGCTTACAAAAGTGCACCTAAATGATGTTGATATTTGCATATGTTTGTGTGGTGCTTCTAAACCCTGTATTTGCAGAATGCTAACTTCAAGCAATTATCTGGAACAAGACCCACTGTGGTCCACAGAGGTGTCAAACGTATATCACTCATGCACCATCCTTGACGAAAGTAGAGAAGGGGGGGGGAGGTTGAAAATGGCTATATGAGCATTCTTCCACGTGGCTACCTGCAGGTGAGCTCTTCTGATATGTTGCTGAACTGTGTTACTGCTAAGTGGCAGTGCTCCAGCTTCTTTGCCACACCAAAAAGAGCATAACGGGCGGCATTGCAGGTGCGCACATCATCGCATACTTTTTAGGGCTTGGTAATGAAGTTCTCAGAAAAGAATAAACTTAATTTGTAGTCAGTGGCACATCGCCAAACCTTTTGAGAAGCTTGCAAAGTGCAGTGTATATTTCCCATGCAGCACATTTCGTTATCGTGGTTATGTATGAAGTCACATCACTTCCAGTGAGAGCATGGAATCCTATAATATTGTGCTGTTGTGAAGTTGGCAAGCTTTCGATAAGCAGATAGATAGAAATATATTTCCTCTTTGTCGCTGNATAATATTGTGCTGTTGTGAAGTTGGCAAGCTTTCGATAAGCAGATAGATAGAAATATATTTCCTCTTTGTCGCTGTTCCTGCCATAACCCACATCTCCTTACACTCATACTGGTGGTAGTGAAGAACCAAGGGAACAATGATGTCAGCATCACTTGCTCTTACAACAATAATCTCGTTATTGCTTGCAGCAGCATACAGAATGATGCACGTCAGTTTCCTTGTGTTTTTATCGGATCCCTTACACATTGGTTCCTATAATTGAGATGATATCCATTTTAGCTTGAAAGCCACCAGCGCCAACCACTTCCAAGTCATCAAATAATGTTCCTACAAGGTAGCATGACAGAAAGGATTCAAGCTGGACTTTATTTTCTGGAAGGGTGAAGAAGTTTTTCCAGTTTTCTGGAAGAGGCACACTTTTGCTGTCGACGGACGTGTGAATGGGTCTTGCAAAATTCTTGATAGATATGATTCTGTAGTGATCGAACAAAATATCCACTCTTGAGTATCGCTTAGAGCTTTTCTTGACATAGACTACAAAAACATCTGCAATATCTCCAAAGGTTCTAGCCGAAATGGGTTTTCCAGTTGTTTGCACCACGACCTGTCCATCAATAATCAGAAGTGAATTACTCGTAATTGCAATTGCAGTTGGGCAGGTTATTCTGTCAGTCAGCATTTAAAATAGTCCTGCTTCGTCTCCACTTCTCATATCACCTTTTATCTCTGTCAAGGCTACAGGTTTGGAATATAGTTCGTGGCATAAGATGGTGTTGAGAACTAGAATACGACCAGCTTCGTATGCTACAAAGACCTAGCGCATAATATCAATGTCTTATTTTTCCTTTTGTACAGTGGATTTGATATGCTTTGTTGGCATGGCTTTGTAGAGATGAACAAATANTCAATGTCTTATTTTTCCTTTTGTACAGTGGATTTGATATGCTTTGTTGGCATGGCTTTGTAGAGATGAACAAATGTTTAAGCACAGGATTTTTGACAAGTTCATAGAATTTTAATGTAGTAATGCCCTCCTTCATGGTAATACTTTCCTTCCCAAAGTTTGTGATAGTTTTTTACCAAGGTCCCTTGCATTTACCATAGAATCAGTAATTTCATCAGTTGCTATATCTTTGGTAACCACTTTTTGAAGANTCAATGTCTTATTTTTCCTTTTGTACAGTGGATTTGATATGCTTTGTTGGCATGGCTTTGTAGAGATGAACAAATATTTAGGCACAGGATTTTTGACAAGTTCATAGAATTTTAATGTAGTAATGCCCTCCTTCATGGTAATACTTTCCTTCCCAAAGTTTGTGATAGTTTTTGACCAAGGTCCCTTGCATTTACCATAGAATCAGTAATTTCATCAGTTGCTATATCTTTGGTAACCACTTTTTGAAGATGAGTACTTTTGAAAGGAAAATACTGCTGCAGAACTTAAAACTTCAAACCATATATCTTCATCTTCCTGATAGCGGTTTAGACTACTGCGTCGAACTTCCCTTTGAATATATATTTTGCGTGGGTGTCATGTCAAACATTTCAGCTGTCTTCTTGCTTAAATCTGACCACCAGTGAAAGGACAGACCCTATTGCTGGAATGCATCATCATCGTTTGTGATACCAGTTAGACCACCTGAATCTTTGCCTGTTCCAACGAGCCATTACTAAACATGATCTGAATCAACTTGGTTGAATCTTCCAGGTGAGTCTTTGAGTACAAAGTCCTTACACCTAAATTGTTGCTCTATTTCCTCAGGTAGCTGATGCGTTTCTACAATATAAACTGTAATGGACTTTAAGCACTTTATGTGGCCGTATCTAGCCAAGTATGGCAACATTGCTGACAGACTATGCAAATACAAGACCCAATCACCCTCTCGAATAAATGTCGTGAAGATTAGGAGAATATATGCAATATCTAAGTAAGTTCATCAAAAAGGAAAATTTGGATTTTCTTTCGAATGCGTTGACGCGAACTGCTGGAGACCAACATTCAGAGATTCAGATCTTGCCTGTAGGGTCGACGCCATTGACTCACTGATGACATTAACAGCAGAAGNTGGACACGTTCTCCGCCCTTAATATTTATTGGTGTAGACCGTCGGAAGGCTTCGCTAGCGCATGTGTTCTGGCGGCCAAAATGCCTGGACGCGGGGAGCGTCNCTTGCCTGTAGGGTCGACGCCATTGACTCACTGATGACATTAACAGCAGAAGATGGGCCAACGTCATTTGTGATTTTTAAGGCCACTGCTAAACATTCATTCTGTTCTTTAATAAACAACATCAGTTTATGCTGCGAAATACGCCAGAGAGCTCGGTAAATGAGTTTATGAAGCCTCAGTGCTTTCTTATAAGCTTTCCTTTCCAGCATCATTGCGAAGATGTCTGGTTCCCCCCTCCACCTCCTCTTTCACAACCAACCTTTCATTCACCAGTAACTTGGCATGATTCATTGGCTATCTTAACATGCAAACAAGTTCGTTCCATATTTCTTTCCTCGCTCTCACCCCCTTTTTTCTCACTTCATATTCCTGCTATTTCTGTTGTATTTCCTAGTACAAAAACGTTTGTTATTGTTCAAGCTGTCAGACTGAGGTGGTGTTGAAATATTTTTTGCCAGATATTCATGACAGTTGTTCGCTTGCTAACATAGGGTATGGGTGTAAAAAAGTTTTCAACCGTTTGGAGAACTGAGACAGCACAATAGGCACATTTAGAATATTTTGCCATTTTGTCCTCCATCTTGTGTTTTTTTGGTAACGAGCAAAAATCTAGAGTGCTAACAGCAATTTTTATATTCAGTATGGTCAAATTACTGTAAAAAAAACATATTAGCAACTTGTTAGATGACTTGCTACTGGCAGTCAGAATGAGGTCGATTTCTTTACATTGATCCTAGTCTAAGAGTATCTAGGTTAGAATCCTTGTCCTGATTTAGTTTTCCACTGTTTCCCGAAATGACTCTAGGTGAATGCTGCGGTGGTTCCTTGCTACAGGACATGGCCAATTCCTTACTCGGTCCTGCTTTTATGAGCACTTTGTTCCGTCCTAAACCTAACTGGAAACGATATTAAACCATGCTAAGGTTTATTCCCATCTGGTAGATAACATTTATTATAACAGTTTGGTAACTAAAATGTTTCTAATGTTGTTAAGTGAGCCGGATTTTCTCCTTTATGTATGAAAAAATGAGATAGTTACCATTTTAATAAAATAAATACCCTTATTTATAATATGCCGATTTGTATTGTTTTAGAATCTTAGCACTAAGGGGGAATTTGTTGAAATGTTTCCTCACATTATTTAGTCTTCTCTCGTTAAACAGGATTTATAAAAACGTTGGCTTACACGATTACTTTGTTATAGAGGATGGAACTGAACTCTACCAACAAACTTAGGCAGGTGATTCCTCATTAAAAAGTAGGTCTAAAGTATATACACAGTCTTGACGCGTCCCGCGTCCCGAAAGACAGTTTNATTCATGACAGTTGTTCGCTTGCTAACATAGGGTATGGGTGTAAAAAAGTTTTCAACCGTTTGGAGAACTGAGACCACACAATAGGCACATTTAGAATATTTTGCCATTTTGTCCTCCATCTTGTGTTTTTTTGGTAACGAGCAAAAATCTAGAGTGCTAACAGCAATTTTTATATTCAGTATGGTCAAATTACTGTAANACAGCAATTTTTATATTCAGTATGGTCAAATTACTGTAAAAAAAACATATTAGCAACTTGTTAGATGACTTGCTACTGGCAGTCAGAATGAGGTCGATTTCTTTACATTGATCCTAGTCTAGGAGTATCTAGGTTAGAATCCTTGTCCTGATTTAGTTTTCCACTGTTTCCCGAAATGACTCTAGGTGAATGCTGCGGTGGTTCCTTGCTACAGGACATGGCCAATTCCTTACTCGGTCCTGCTTTTATGAGCACTTTGTTCCGTCCTAAACCTAACTGGAAACGATATTAAACCATGCTAAGGTTTATTCCCATCTGGTAGATAACATTTATTATAACAGTTTGGTAACTAAAATGTTTCTAATGTTGTTAAGTGAGCCGGATTTTCTCCTTTATGTATGAAAAAATGAGATAGTTACCATTTTAATAAAATAAATACCCTTATTTATAATATGCCGATTTGTATTGTTTTAGAATCTTAGCACTAAGGGGGAATTTGTTGAAATGTTTCCTCACATTATTTAGTCTTCTCTCGTTAAACTGGATTTATAAAAACGTTGGCTTACACGATTACTTTGTTATAGAGGATGGAACTGAACTCTACCAAAAAACTTAGGTAGGTGATTCCTCATTAAAAAGTAGGTCTAAAGTATATACACAGTCTTGACGCGTCCCGCGTCCCGAAAGACAGTTTATTCGTCAGAAGACACGCTCTGGCGAAATGCACAGGCGGCCGACCGCAATAAATACTAAGGGTTTTGCGGACGTGCTGGAAGAATGACGCCAGGAAGACACTGCCGCGCCTCTCAGCTGCAAGACGTGCTACCGAAGGTTCCTGCACGTGAAAATGTTCCTGCACGTGCAGACGATATCCAGAGACAGCAGAAGAAACACGTGCGTGGGCACAGCTGCGTTCGCAGCTGCCAAGGGACGCCGAGCTCACACCATCGGCTGCGTCTGTCCCAGGCTGGCTACCGCAATAAACGATGAGATATTTTGGCGAGCGGGCGGGAATAATAGCCACACGATATCCGGGGAAGGCGGAAGGAACACGTGCGCCGAACCAAGAGGCCACCCAAGTGTTCCCGCACGTGCAGAACAGAACAACAAACTTCCATGCCAGAATCAAGGGGCGACGCCGGGCCCGCTGGGCCACGTGCGGATCACAGGAGCAGCGGCCACGTGTTTTGCGACCCAGGGGGATGCGGTGGTCAGCGCAGCCATGTGCAGAGAAGAGGCGAGTTTTATATGGCGAACTAGCATACAAAACCACGAGGAAACGGGAGGAACGGGGCAGTCGGCCGACGGGAATCGAGGAGTGCGGAGTGAGTCCGGGACGAGACGACAACGGCAGTCGGCCGTCGTCAGTGCGGAGTGGAGCCGAGAGTAGGAGTTCGAGACCAGGCGTCAAGACGCCCACCAAGTGCCGGAGCGGTCCCAGGTCGCCAGCTGGGAGATGAACCATCGCCTCGAGACAAGCTAAGTAGAAACATACCAGAAGTTCGACGAACCTTGCTCCCCCATGGCGCAAATCTCCGCGTCAAGCCTTACGTAGCCTACGTAGCAAAAGGGGAGGGGAGAGTTGTCTCGTGTGTTCCTGTAGAAGTGACCCTGTTAAGCATAAATGAAACTGACTTATGGTAATGTGAAAACAAGGTGAATTTATTTGGTAAATTGGACCTAG
>NQII01001662.1:106570-157862 GCA_002778355.1 Clitarchus hookeri
GGTCCCAGGTCGCCAGCTGGGAGATGAACCATCGCCTCGAGACAAGCTAAGTAGAAACATACCAGAAGTTCGACGAACCTTGCTCCCCCATGGCGCAAATCTCCGCGTCAAGCCTTACGTAGCCTACGTAGCAAAAGGGGAGGGGAGAGTTGTCTCGTGTGTTCCTGTAGAAGTGACCATGTTAAGCATAAATGAAACTGACTTATGGTAATGTGAAAACAAGGTGAATTTATTTGGTAAACTGGACCTAGGGACAATAGTGTCAACGTATTCCTACGCCCTAACACTGAGGGCTAGCATCAATTGCTGGTGCCTTACGCAGAGAGCAGATTCCATACCTACTTATAAACCATAGCATTGGGCAGGTATAAGTCTATCCCGAAGGGGTGAAAAACTGCCCTTGAAAGTGTTGTTGAAGCAGGGGTTTTTTGCTAGTAACACAGCCAGAACGAACTATAATTATCTGATGTTCTGGAAACTGCTCCAATATCAACCCCCATCCATGAAAAGTGAGGTGTTGGTAGCACATTTGTGCAAATAAAAATATAACTCTATCACGTTGTTTGTCATTTCCTGTGAATTTGTAATCTACCGTACATGGTGAACAAACATTCCATCTTGTGTTTTTTTGTGTTTTTTTTTTTTTTGTTTTAAGCTAACAGCCAACGCTTTGGAGAAATTAATTCACTCTGATTAGGGTCACGTCGGGTGGAGATGGAACAATGGCTAAATTACATGGTGGTGAAACGAGTGTGTCCCGAAGAAAAACCCCCTTGCTAATGGTAACGTCTGCCACGTTTCCCAAATAGTAATATGCGTGTGGACCCTTCCGAGTATCTAGTCTGATTCGCCGTGGTGGGAGGCGATCAGCCTGGCCACTGCGCCTCCACGGGCCCTACTTGCATATCAGCGATAGTTTGTTGGGGTAGGTATGGATAACACATGAAACACGACTTGTTCCAACAATACATGCAGCAGAAAATGTATTTATATGTGTCAGACTTGGAGATTCATTGTTGGATGATTATGAATTAATTTCTCTAAAACGTCGGCATTGAACTTAAAAAAAAACAGGACATTTGTCCACCATGTACGGTAGATTACAGATCCTTAGGAAACAACAAACAAAGTGATATAGTTACATTTATATTTGCACAAATGTGCTGCCAATCCCTCACTTTTCATGGATAGGGAATGATTTTAGAGCCCATATTTTTGTGCTTTGTACTTCGTCGTTTAATAATGCAGTATCCAGAAACTCAGACATTTGTCGATCATTTTGGCTGTGTTACTAGCAAAAAACGTCAGCTCCAACTTCACTTTCAAGGGCGGTTTTCCCCCCTTCGGAATAGACTTAGGCTATATGTCGTGTATATATTTTCGATCTATTGTTTGATGAGAAATCACTTGCCGAAGTTTGTCGGTAGAGTTCAGTTTCTTCCTGTATGTGACAGCATAATCAGATATTTTCTTTTGATGACAGTTATGTTTATTTCGCTCTCAATTTCGTAACTTATTTCACTAAAATAAGCACGTTTGCTCTTGTAAATAGCATTGGAAAACGTGATATATATAAATATGTATAGTTAAAATATATAATTTAAAATTACCTTATTAATTGGCTGTGACAAGTATACATCACAATTCTGGCCAAACTCAATCTTTTACACACAAATGTATAGAATTGATCAATTTACCGCCAGTTTAATGGCGACCTCTTTGAAACATTAGCGCANATAATGCAGTATCCAGAAACTCAGACATTTGTCGTTCATTTTGGCTGTGTTACTAGCAAAAAACGTCAGCTCCAACTTCACTTTCAAGGGCGGTTTTCCCCCCTTCGGAATAGACTTAGGCTATATGTCGTGTATATATTTTCGACCTATTGTTTGATGAGAAATCACTTGCCGAAGTTTGTCGGTAGAGTTCAGTTTCTTCCTGTATGTGACAACATAATCAGATATTTTCTTTTGATGACAGTTATGTTTATTTCGCTCTCAATTTCGTAACTTATTTCACTAAAATAANCATAATCAGATATTTTCTTTTGATGACAGTTATGTTTATTTCGCTCTCAATTTCGTAACTTATTTCACTAAAATAAGCACGTTTGCTCTTGTAAATAGCATTGGAAAACGTGATATATATAAATATGTATAGTTAAAATATATAATTTAAAATTACCTTATTAATTGGCTGTGACAAGTATACATCACAATTCTGGCCAAACTCAATCTTTTACACACAAATGTATAGAATTGATCAATTTACCGCCAGTTTAATGGCGACCTCTTTGAAACATTAGCGCATCTTGCGGCGGAAATTTTCCCTACGACAAACTCATCCATAATTAATCTCCTTTTGTACCTAACTCGAGCAGAAAAAAAACTTTAGCCACAGCTGCTACCTACGTGTAGTGGGCTGTTCACGGTTAATTGAGCAATTTTGTAATCAACTTTCGAAAAATGACACTGCTCTGATGTGCATATGTATTAACGTGCATACTTAGTGGCATGCACCCAGTAAAGTTGGTAGCGACCGAGAAAATTGTTCAAACACCTGATGTATTAAAAGTGTTAGCTAAATAATTGCGAATACTAAAATTATGTGATTCCTTTTTCTGTCTTCTTTGTTTATGCATATAGTTGTTAGATTATTTAATTAGTCAAATGTGTACTTTTCTAATAATTTCGCTGCTTCACTTGACCGACGCATGAATGAAGCGACCAGGTCCACCGCAATGTTAATTTTACATATGACGGAGGAATATAGAGTGTGCATACAAGAAGATCTTAAGCAGGGCTTTTAAAAATGCTCAGTTTACAGTGAATATCCGTTTTATATATATATATATAATTTTTTTTTTCGCAAAAAAAACAGGTGGCCCTAACCATTGTCTCTTACCCATGCGTACAAAGCGACCACGTGTATGTGCGGACATAGAGGGAGTGATTATAAGGCGACTGCAGATTGACAGGTAGGCAACGGCAGTAGAGTCCCGGTCACGACGGGGGAGGGGCACATCGCGCATGCAGGTCGTCGAGCGAGACCCCGCAACTCGGGTTCCGGCGGGATTCAATTTGGAGCTGCGCTGGAAGGAAGCTCGGCGGTGTTTGTCCTCGCGCTCATCGCCGGCAGCCAATCACGACCCTGCTGGCGGGCCCCCACCCTCACCGCCTCCGCATGCTGATGAGTCCGCCAACCGCCCGAGCAAACAAGCGCCGTGCCCCCGGCTTGCCCGCGCTCCCACGATACCCTAACCCCTGCCCCACCTGCCTACGTAAACCATCTTACTTCGTTACCTCGCCGTGTTTCCAGTTTCCTTACTTCGATTCCAGGCACTGTTACGTCCTGCCACCCACGGCATGTCGCTAGTCCTAACTGTTCCAGAAATATGCCACGCAGAGAAATGGGTGCTTTTTCTAAATCAATTCTTTACGAAAAAGTTGAAATGATTTTTTTTATCAATACCAGCAAATAAGAGCAAATTTTCCAACACATTTCCACAGGCTACTAAGGAATACGAGGTGAAACAGCCGATTATACCGTGAACTCCTACTACACACGGAAATCAGTGCCTGGTAACCGGCTAGCCAGCTGGCAGCTCAGATAATACGCAACCTTTAGCAGCATACAGTAGCCGATCGGAAACAAGGCGTGTTACCAGAGTTTCGTGCAGCCAGTCAGAGAATGGGCACTCTCACATCAAAGCAGTCACAACACTATTTCGTCTCTGTGTACTACATTTATTTGCAGTAAATTAAGGTAATGCTGTTTTCTAACAAGCAATTGTTGTAGTCTTCAAATTTATGAACCCGTAAGCGTGTATATAGGATGTATCATTGATGATGGACCAAGCAGCGCAGGGGAATAGATGGACCTAATACGCATAAGTTAAACCCCTATATGTGTAATGCAAAATTTGATAGTTTAGAAGCCATGTAATATTATGTGATGTCGGAGTAAAATATTCCCAATTAGCGTATATTGGAAAAATAACAACAGATTGGTATAAATTACGTCCAGTTGGAGTACATTACGCCCAAATACCGGAAAGTAAGGTAAATCACGCCCAATTAGGGTAAATCATGCCAAACTGGAGTACATCAGTCGAAATAGAAGAAATTACGCCCAAATGGAGTAAATTTTGTCCAAATTACGTAAAATGGATAAATTATGAGTAGAGGAATTAAGGAGACTTCAGCACATCGGGACCTGGACCGAATCGTCGGAGCTGATCGTGCTCTGTCATTCCGGTCGGCCGGCGGCCATAATGTAGCCAGGGGACCTTGACCCCTGTTGACCTTTGACCTTGACCCCAAATTCTTATAACATTAAAAATCCAGAAAATACCAAAAATAAAAATGTATATAAAACTTATTTAAATAAATTGAAATAAAATTATCAAAAATTATTTAAATTACGTTATTTAAAAAATGGCCATTAAAAATGTATTTAAAAGAACTTACTTTTCTGGAGGTCCCTCTTACCAATACTCATTATATCGTGTGTCACCATCTTGATTTTTTTCGTTTGCCATTTGTTTATAAAGAGCTGGAAACCGCCATCTTGGTTTTTCGTTTTTCATTTGATTTAACATTGCTGGAGGATCCCATCTTGGTTTTTTTCGTTTGTCATTTGTTTTACATTGCTGGTGCTTTCCTCAGCACCGCGCCCAGCAGATGACTAACCCCTTCCACTCCCTCTTCCAATATATTTAATTGACTAATTGTCTCACCCCTGATTCTCATTGACTAATTGCCCACCCCCTTCCAATACATTTAATTGCTCCACCAAAGCTTCTCATTGGCTAATTACTAGGGTGTTTTCGGAAACCTTTGTTCCGTTAAATCGGCGACCTACCTTAATCGCGAGGCTGGACTATATTCTCCCCTTAAAAACTCTTTAAAAAGACGCACCCCGAGCCCCCTCAGCAAATCACTCATTTTTCTAGCTCTTACAAATGTACGCGTGTTGTCCGAGCAGCCATAAAATCCTTTCGGCCATTTTGGCATTTGGAAGGGTGCGCTCACTTAGTTCCTTTGACAATCGGGACGAGTTACCATATCTGCCGAAAAAATTTATCCTTGCCAACGCACCTTACAAAATTTCGACCGTATTCAAGTATTTGCCGGTCGAAGATATACGGGACTGCCACCCGTGAAAGGAGTGTTTCGAAGGCTGTACCACCTCGGTTCCCGACACGCCACATCGCAAAGGTCCGCCGAGCAGCCCTCGCGACGTCCGCGCCCGTGGAAAACGACGCCCTCGTTGAAGGCGCCCTCCCCGTATAAGACGCCCTCCCCGTTAAGACGGCCTCCCCAAAGAAGACGACGTCCCCGTGCAAGCTCTCTAATAGCAAGCCGTACCCGTAGAAGATGCCCCCTTAAGAAATTTACTGGCAAGCAACACCCGGCGAGGAAACAAACCCAGAACACAGGTGCCCGATGTGTATGGACCTCGATGAAGTTTTAAATGACTGGGTAAAAAATGTGTGGGCTTCGGTGTGTGCATGGGAAGTTAAAGTTTTTTTATATAACAAAATTCGTATGAAATGCTTTGCAACATCCAAGGTTTTCCCAGGCCAGGCCACCGGGGAAAGGAGGCGGGCAGCTCGCTCGGCTGCAGCGGTGGCCTCACGTTAGTTACGTGAATTTTTTTATTTCAACACAGATCGATTGTTTATTCATTTATTATGTACAACTTTAATACTTTGCAAAAAAGAATTCACGGTTGCGTATTTATTTTATCATACAAATTTCAATACCACGAAAAAAAAAAAGAAACATACTTTTGTCTTCAGCCTATTCAAGAATACACACAAGGGCACACTGACAAGAGCGTGCAGGTTCGACACTTGAGGAAAATATACCCGTTGCCACTCTAATTGATGGAAGAAAACAGTCATAACATACTGATGGGGACAAACGGAACATACTGATGAAAAAATATATACCTGTTACCAAACTGATTTGTGAAAAAAAGAAAAAAACAATCCTTAAAAAAAAATNATACTGATGAAAAAATATATACCTGTTACCAAACTGATTTGTGAAAAAAAGAAAAAAACAATCCTTAAAAAAAAAATCCTCTCACATACACTTCAAACACCTTTAAAACAAAATTAAAGCCAGCACTCAGGAAAAATATGACGNAAAAAAAAATCCTCTCACATACACTTCAAACACCTTTAAAACAAAATTAAAGCCAGCACTCAGGAAAAATATGACGTAGAGTCTAAACAAATATCTGCACCGTCCATTCATAATCACTTTCACGTTAGTTAACAAGGCTAGGAATATTTCGCACGCGAAACATAAATTATAGAATAAAAATGTATTATGTCGATACATGAAATGTAAAATAACAAACAGTAAAAAAAAAATTCTTATTTTCTTGTTACTTAAGCTTACACCAAAAAAAACATGGGTACACTAAGTTAAGAATATACATGTATGAAACGCTTAATAGTTTTACTCCAACTTTAGACATTTAGAGAATTAATCTCGCACCCATGCGTGCATAGATAACAGCCCGCAGGCATCGAGGGACAACAGGTATAGAAATGAAATAACGTGCTTATCAGCACACAAGTGACGATTTATTATATTAAAAATTATATGATTACATTAAATTAAACTTTTAGCCGGGTTTTTACGCCAAAATGTCTTTCTCGGCGATCCAGGAGTCATCACGTTTGGAGTGTCCCAGCCACGGCACGTACTCGCGACCATTACGTCGTTTCAGCACCTTCTCCGCCAAATACACGTCTGGAAACTGTGTAGGCCAGATTTCTTCGGTGTAAAATCCGCCAATGATGGATTCNCCTTCTCCGCCAAATACACGTCTGGAAACTGTGTAGGCCAGATTTCTTCGGTGTAAAATCCGCCAATGATGGATTGGCCACGTAGGTCCTCGGGGTAATACATGCGTGGGTATGAGTGTCATATACACACCACACCACCTTACACAGCTTTGCAGACCAGTTCTGACGGAAGCCTTTGTGGAAAACTCCCCGTTTTTTTTTTAATCCGCACCAAGTCACTGATTTTGGCTTTAGGTTTGCGTGGGTCCCTCCTCTACGGAAAGCATACACTGTCCAAAGAATCGTTTTTCAAGTCTTCGGGATTCTTGCGCTTAGAATAATAAATGGCAGAATTGTACTCGCGAACGAGTTTTCGGAGTTTATCCAACCACTTGCAGTTTCCGTTCGCCGTGAAATGTCTCCACATTTTAGCTTTCAGCGTCCGGTGAAAACGCTTGACGATGCTGGCTTTGAGCCCAGAGTATGTATAATAATTATTTATGCCGTACTTTTTCATCAGTGCACGAAAAGTTGCATTCAAATATTCTTTACCATCGTCGGTGTGGAGATTTTTCGGTATCCAATGCCTCGCAACATCAGTTTTCGGAGCCATTTTGGACGATAATACATTTTGTAGGTAATTCAATTCTTCTCGTCTCTGTGCGTTCGATACATTGATGAGGTTGACTATCAGCGCCTCCACGGTTGCTATGCGTTTATCGACAGCCACCAAATCTTCAACCCCTTCATTTTTCACAGTTTCCAATTTTCGAACGATAAGGGACAAGTCTTCTCTGCGTGCAGTGGTGAAGCGATTTTGCCCGCAATCGAGGTCATCGTGACGATCGATGCCGCCAAACTTGGAAATGCTTCCATGACTCATGATTGCGTACGTAGGATAAACTGATCGAACCCACACTTGTACCTGCTTTTATGTAGCGAGCAGTCCTTTACAATTATCAGTATACCGAACTTGTATTTCCAGCACAAAGTACCCATATATTTGAATTCTGCAAATTTCAAATCTGTATTTACGTGATCGTCGTAAACGTGGTGTAAATTAGTGTCGTCCATGTGGAACAAAACGAGGAAATTCACATTGTAGCGAAGCAGTTGTTTGGGTACACTGGAATAAGTTTGACTGGGGTACATGTAGTTCACATTCGCACGCCGTCCCATGCTTAAGTATTCATGAATACAAGTTTGCTTTTCGCAGGCAATGTCATTGAAGACAGATATCGAGTTTTGAAGAGCTTCGTTTGGATGCACCACCTTCTCGTTTTCCCTGCAGGGGAAATAACCCACGCCATCCACGGCCTGCTCCAGAAACCGAAATTCATGCCATTGGCACGAGTACTGCAACTCGTGCCAAACGCATGTATTTCGGTTTCTGGAGCGATTATAAATAAATGTACATGTTCTCGAACCGAAGGTGGTTAGGTTCTCCTAGCAGCCTCAGTAGGAAGCGTGTTTTCCCACACCCGGACGGCCATGACGTGATTCACGCTCGGTTTCGGCATCTTCCCCGGTGATACGCACGGGGAGACTAATGTCCTGCTCGACTACCTCTATTATACTGAAACATAACTGTATGAAAGAAGAATATTTATAGTTTGCTAAATCGCCCACAGCCAACTGGAATAAAAAAATCATGATTACCTGGTCAACTTGCTCCTCACTCCTCGTCCTAGTATTCTTCCGTAAAACCACTATATTAATTCTCCTGTTGTCACCATATTTGAAAATGTACAAATAAGTTGTTGGATTTGAATGTTATTACTTAACTTTGAATAATTTTGCAAAAAATAGGCATCAGTAGAATTATTAAATTAATATTTCACAAATATCGATTGGGCGACATATACTCGACCTCGGACAATGTACCTGAATGATTCCATAAACTGTAGTGAGGAATGCCAACCAAGTTGCATGGAAAAAAATTTTCTGGCTGTGGGTAAGCTTGAATATTTCCTTTATGTCATGCAAGAGGTGGTTTATGATATAAGTAATTATCGTTGTATATCATCAACTTCTTTAGAGTTCGGTGGAGTAGGTTACAGCTGTTGCATGCGGTCCCGGTATAGCAACCGGTGAAATTTAAAGTATCATTCATCTTCCAGTTTTCATCTGTGATTGGAGTAGTGCAATATCAGCAGGATACAGCCCGGCAAAAGGATTATTTTTAAGTAGGTGTGAACAGCAACATTTTTAATGAGGTAGACATCACTAAGCTGGTTGCAATATTTGTTCTTAGAACATTATAGTATTAACTAGCCCGTCTATATTTCTGGCTCCTTAGGGAGTGAGGTTGTCAAGGATTATGGTATGAAATCATAGTATCTTTGTACATACAGTACACGCAGAAATAGCAGGGCACTTGCTCGGAAATGTATTCATAATGTTGAACACAGGTGGCTTGCCATCGATTCCTACCTGTGCCGTTTCAACATGCAGTGGCACATTTTGAACATATGACTTCTTGTTTAGAACAAACAATGAAAATCTATCAACCCAGTTTCCCGAAAAGTACTGGGAAATGTAAGATATCACTTCCTCATAAAAACTGAACTTTTGATCTGTCAGTGGCTGGAATTACAGCTGATAAAATTGACTGACGTAACAGAAACGTGCATTAATTTTTCAGTTGTCAATAACGTCAATGTATAGAGTACACCAGAACCATGTACATTTCTCTATTTTTATTTATTTATAAAGGGAGAGGTGCAACAAATTAACTAGCGCCACCATTGAACAATTTTAATATCTCAGGCACTAAGCACAGACAATGCGTGTGGGACGTCGTAAAGTACGATGGATAGAGCCTCTACATGTTAGAGAAGTTTCCGACTTGTAGGAGGATATACAGGATATTGACAAAATAATATTGACACCTGACATATACACAATATTTATTTATTAATAAGGTGTTGGGCAACCATTTGCTTTTAGAACAGCTGCAATTCNAGACAATGCGTGTGGGACGTCGTAAAGTACGATGGATAGAGCCTCTACATGTTAGAGAAGTTTCCGACTTGTAGGGGGACATACAGGGTATTGACAAAATAATATTGACACCTGACATATACACAATATTTATTTATTAATAAGGTGTTGGGCGACCATTTGCTTTTAGAACAGCTGCAATTCTTCGCGGAATAGATTCGTAGAGTGTCTGAATAGTTTCCAACGGAATGTTGTCCCATTCTTGTACCAAAACATCCACCAATTGCTTCAATGATGTTGGAGATGGAAATCTGCTCCTCACTCTCTGCTCTAAAACTCCCCACAACGGTTCAATTATATTGAGGTCTGGTCAAGGAAGATGTTAGATGTTATTCTGATGCTCCTCAAACCAAGACTGAACCTTTTTGACTGTGTGTATGGGTGCTATCATCTTGGAATGTGGCAGTGTTTGGCAGCAATATGCTAGTCATAGTAAGAACTTCATCATTGAGGATGTCGAGATATTCATTCGCAGTAATCCGGCAAGTGATGTGAATGAGAGGACCAGCTGAATACACTATATAACCGCCCAAATCATAACGGAACCTCCCCCATGCTTGACTGTAGGAAGCAGGCAGTCCAGATCGTAGGCTTCTTTTGGGGTTCTCCATACATAAACCCGGCCGTTTGTAGGAAACAATGTAAACGATGATTCATCGGACCATACTACATTCTTCCAATCATCAAGTGTCGAGGTTTTATGATCGTCGCACCACTTCTTTCGCAGCTTAGCGTTGGCTTCCGTTATAAAGGGTTTCGCAATTGCAGCCCTTCCATGAATGTTAGCTTTGTGGAGCTCCCGCCGTACTGTTTTTGTCGAAACAGTATTACTCAAGTGAGTGTTGAGTTCTGCTGTCACTTTTGCCGCGGTAGTTTTATGTTGTCTGGCCACAATTCTTTTTAATGTTCGTCGGTCTCTGTCAGTTAACTTTGGGTTTCGCCCACTATTCCTCTTCGCCGATGATGTTTTACCATGTTTTGTGTATGCTGTCATTACCGTGGATACTGTCGCTCGTGAAACGTTAAACAATTCAGCTGTTTTCGTCACAGACGCTCCCGCTAACCGAGCACCAACGATTTGCCCTCTTTCGAAGTCTGAGAGATCACACATTTCACCGATCGCTTGTTTTAACCGTCGCAGAACAAAGCGTATAATACACTGAAATATAACCTACAAGACTTGGCACGTAAACTGTGCAATACATACGCGTCGCATTATTTACACGGAAGCAGTGTTGCCAACATGCAACAAAATGTAGTATATTCCATGGTGTTCATATTATTTTGTCCATCCCCTGTATATGCACAGGATATAGTCGAGTACGTTGATTATACAGTTGTTATTTTTTCCTTTTATATGAAGGCTTGTTCTGTTTCAAGTCATGGAAAAGCCAAGATCCTATAATTATTTTCTCTGATTTTAAAATATGTCTTAACACATGTGATTTATTTTAATTTTAAGCAGTAGATGCCATCCGAGATGGTGGACAAAGGTCAAGGTCGCAAGGCTTCATCCAAGGTGTTGATTATGGTGCCATGGTTCCTTCTATTGCGAGTGGAATACATGGGTTTTCTCAGTGTTCCCATGTATTTTATTTATATAATATATAGTTTTTCTATTCGCCCCATTTTCTTTGACCTTTAAATTAAAAAAACCTACGATGTTGAGGTGCTAATATAATAGCCTTATTTAGCTGAAAATGTTCAATTTGCACAATGCGGCTTTATAAACTAAGATGACAGAGAGAGGCTATATAGATAAAAGTCGAGAGCTGCAAGAAGGTATGTTTGAGCATGCAGAAACAAGATGAGTAAGTGGAATGACAGAGCATGAGATACCAAGGGGAAATTACAGAGCATGAACTGAAATATTCTAGAAACAAGATGGCGGACAAATGTCATGGCCATCCAAGATGGTCACCATGACGCAATCCAAGTTGGTGGATAGTTTAAATAGGTTTACTCAGTGTTCTCATTTACAAAATATGATTGTCTTCTGTTCACCTCATGTTCATTTATCTGAATTTTTTTTATAAATGTATTTTTTTTTAGTAGCTGCATGTTTTCCAATTATCTTGACCAGTACTCGAGCGAGCAGTGTACGTGGGTTGTCTCCGAATGCTCTGATAATATTTACGCTTAAAATATATGGTAGAAGATCTCCTGGTTCTGTGCAAGGGATGTGAGGTTTGCAGACATGAATATAAAAATAAAAATAAACTGTACGTCGAAAGGAATTATTTTTGACTACAACTTGTACGTGACTGTGGATTACTCATTGGTTAGTTAACGTCTAATTTTACCGTTGTTGAGGTCCGAGGTATGATTCCCAACCTTGTCGGAACCTTTTTAATTGATATTTACTTTTGGACGGGGTTTTATGGACTCTGCCGAGAAGTGATGAGCTGAAGTACTATTTCAACAGTGAGTATACAGGTTAAGGTTTTAAGAACATATACTTATTATTTATGAGGTTTACTTTGGGGCTAATTCAAAAGTAATTTGGGAAGCTAAAGATGGAGTTATTGCCTCCATCATAACTCATGAGGTATCGTTTTTTCTTTTTCTTTGGGGAAGTTCTTTACCCTCAGGCAACGTATACTCGTCATGGGTAATGTTATGTTATCTGGGACCAATTCTCGCATGAACGGACATGTGAAATTTAGAGCCTCTTGCATTTCAGACATATAAAATCATATAAACTTTTCGGTGGATTTTAGTTTTTCAATTAAAGTTAAGTAGGGCGTGGAAACAAGGTTAAGGTTCGGGACTCTTGACAGCATCCAAGATATTTATTGCATTATCGTGGCTCCTGCTATTGCGAGCACAGGAAATGTGTTTTCTCAGAGTGGTCTCATGTTTTGTGTTTAGAAAATACTATTGGTTTCGGTCAATGTATCTTATCTTCTGGCCTATGTTATGCACTTTCGTAAAATCAGAATTAAAAATAACATTATTCATCAAAATACGATAAATTATCACATTATCCAAAACAATTAATCAATAAAAAAACTGCACGCAGCCCGAAAGCTGTTTCAGCTGCCACTGGAGCAAAGCCATAAAATATATAACTAATGAATACAATGAAATCTAAAAAATATTACGTAAATGAATATGAAATGTTGAAAGAAAGTATTATTCAATAGATTGTAAAAATAATAAGTCAGTAATTATATTCAATTTTAAGAAAACAACTTGATCAAAAGTATATATTGAGAAAAANGAAAGCTGTTTCAGCTGCCACTGGAGCAAAGCCATAAAATATATAACTAATGAATACAATGAAATCTAAAAAATAATACGTAAATGGATATGAAATGTTGAAAGAAAGTATTATTCAATATATTGTAAAAATAATAAGTCAGTAATTATATTCAATTTTAAGAAAACAACTTGATCAAAAGTATATATTGAGAAAAAAGACAAAACTACCTCAACTAGTAAAAAATTATTTCAAAAACGTTTTCCGTAAGTTAAAATAAATGGAAAATGTCAGAAGCAGATGTGAAGTGAAATGGATTGATTGTATCAAAAAGTTAAACCAACATAGAGAATACAAAACTATAAATACAATTATTTATGAAAATATTATTTTACTACAAAAATAATGAAGTCGTAAAATTGAATGAACCATATAGAGGATTTGTTGTAATTGAATTATCAGAAAATTGTATGCTTAAATTTTACTACAGCGTGATGAAGAAGTATAACGACAAAATAAAATTACAAAATTACTAGAAAGAAATACAGTTTATTTAATTTTTTAAATCCAGACTGAAAATTCTCATGAAGATATGAAAAATAATATACAACACTTCGGTACTTCGAATTTCAATATTGATTGGATAACCCAATAAAAATGTTCCCGTGTTATTTAAAGATGAACACTTAGGAATACCATTAAGTGAGTTTGTTAAATTGAAATCAATAATTACATAAAAAAAAGCCTGAAAAATAATTATNACTTAGGAATACCATTAAGTGAGTTTGTTAAATTGAAATCAATAATTACATAAAAAAAAGCCTGAAAAATAATTATAAAATATACTGTAATGTAGAAAAAATTATATTTGATATTAAAGGAAATTGTTTTTGAAATGTAAGACAACAGCAGAATCAGTTCATGAAATTTTTTTTAAATATTACATTTAAAAATTGCAGTTAACATTCATATTTTAATTTGGTATGAAATATGTTGTACGAAATCTTATTAAAGCAACATCCTCTTTTGGCATGAAGTATATCATAATAAAGTTTCTCCTTCGATACAGAATTATTACTTGTCAACTTGAAAACTTATTTCATCTATGTATATAAAAATACTATTTATTTATTAAATGAATACTGATTGATTTAATTTTTTAATCAATAGAGCAAACTAAAAAAAATAGTGTTGAATTTTTCCACAAGACACTAGTGGAATTATTGTTGGTTCAGGTAATTGGGAAAAACTAATTTGATTATTAATTTAAAAAAACTGGTTGGTTGAATTTTAATCAATTAAATGTTTGTTCCAAAAGTTTAAAACAACCAATAATTGTTCGTTTAATAAAATATTTCAATTACTTTCAAAAAATTAAAATAGTTATAGGCTATATTAATAACATTGACAAAGTAATTATATATATATATATATATATATATATATATTCAACGATGTGATTCTAGATAACTAAGATACAATTCTTAAATACTTTTCTCTAGAGGGGCATAAAAATTATGTTATTTTACATGGTGGAAATATGTCTTATGATAAATTTAAAGAAATTTGTGCTAAATGTTGGAATAAAGATTTTGGATTTATTACTAGGTATAGTCGTATGAATCGGAAAGATAATGAAAGCACATTCAGATATAAGAATAAGGCATTATAAAAGTTTGGAAACAGAATATTTTTTCATCATGATAAACTCGCCCGTTATTTCGCGACCCGTTAAATATTTCATAATATATTTGTGTGAAACAAAAAATCATTTTCTTTTCAATATTTATAAAATATCATTTTTACGAAAAACTTACGTCGCCATGTTTTTTGGGAGGCCTTATTTAATATTGCATTTCAGGTTGTATTGTTATACAACCTTGAAAAATTTTAAAAATTCAGTAAGGGATGTTGTTCATTCCCTTCTATTTTCATAAAATGAAAACATGTGATTAGTAACAAGATTTTGTGTTTTATATATTTTGCTAATTCAGGTCTTTCCGTGGGGAGACTTGGAAATATTAAAAGTAAAACAAAAGGAAATTGTCTCAATCTTTAAATAAATCAGTGACCCCTCTTCCTGGTCCATTGAATTTATTATACAATATTTAATGAAATTCAAGGGGTTATGATTTTTCGACCCTTTAATATTATTTTTGTCTTAAAACGCGTTTGAAATTTTTCCACGCTATTTCCGTATAATTTTCTTTCAACAATCTAACAATTTTTTTTTTATTTTTTTGCTTAAACATAACATGGTGAAAAATACTCACTACGGTTTCGTCTATGCTTCTTTATTTGTTAATAAAAAAATATTTTATGAAAATCAAAATTTTACATGATTTCATGGGTAGTGATGCCAACCACGAAACTTTTAAGAAATCACAGCTTTGGGGAAAAAAAATTGTTTTGNACATGATTTCATGGGTAGTGATGCCAACCACGAAACTTTTAAGAAATCACAGCTTTGGGGAAAAAAAATTGTTTTGAAATTGATGTAACAGGTAGAAAATTAAATATGTTTGAGTGTATCAAAAATAATTATGAAATATACTTAGGTGCGTGGATTACTGATATTTTGTTTCCTTTACTTAAACAAAAACATCTTAAAAGTATTGGAATTTTATATTTCTAAGGATTTTCAGTGGTTCAGTTTGAACGCTAGTCAATAGTTAAATAAGTTTTCCATATCGCCCTCAAGTTAAGGACAATCAACTAAGTTCGAATGGCCTAATTTTGGCCAGCGTTGTTGATTCTGCAGTTTTTATTTGCTTTTTCAGCCAACGCTATTCTGAAGTGCTATTCGTGACCTTCCACTACTTCCGCCGAGTTAACAGGCCTCCGCGAACAGGCGTGGCGCGCGAGGTGATCTGCGAGGCAATGTTTGCCGACAAACCTGCAGAGTCAACTGCGGAAAAGAAGTTTGCTTAAGAGCTTGCGCTTCTCTCCNCCTTTACTTAAACAAAAACATCTTAAAAGTATTGGAATTTTATATTTCTAAGGATTTTCAGTGGTTCAGTTTGAACGCTAGTCAATAGTTAAATAAGTTTTCCATATCGCCCTCAAGTTAAAACAATCAACTAAGTTCGAATGGCCTAATTTTGGCCAGCGTTGTTGATTCTGTAGTTTTTATTTGCTTTTTCAGCCAACGCTATTCTGAAGTGCTATTCGTGACCTTCCACTACTTCCGCCGAGTTAACAGGCCTCCGCGAACAGGCGTGGCGCGCGAGGTGATCTGCGAGGCAATGTTTGCCGACAAACCTGCAGAGTCAACTGCGGAAAAGAAGTTTGCTTAAGAGCTTGCGCTTCTCTCCCCCCCTCTCTCTCTCTCTCTTTCCACTCTCTCGATATCTCTCCTGGGCACCCATCCTCCTCTTCAACGGCTCGTCTGCCGGCGTCTTTGGAACAGGCAGCGCCGCGTAGCGGTGGCAGTCGGCAAACACTTCCACATAGGACATTGCTTTTTTTTTTTCTTTTTCCTCTCCGTGTGTTCCCTCGTCCTCTTTCTTTATCAACACTTATTCTGCGCCCTCCCTCTCCCGCAAGCTCTCGCTAGTTTATGCGTGCGTGACCTCGCTATAAGTAGCGCCGGAGTTTCCTTATTTTCCCCTTCTCGCCAACCACGACGAGCTGGGGTTTGCTTTTAATCATGTGGATGAGCACCGCGATTTCCGAGAAGAAAGTTAAACCGGAGGACCGAACTTCGGTTCGGCCCGTACTNCTTCCACATAGGACATTGCTTTTTTTTTTTCTTTTTCCTCTCCGTGTGTTCCCTCGTCCTCTTTCTTTATCAACACTTATTCTGCGCCCTCCCTCTCCCGCAAGCTCTCGCTAGTTTATGCGTGCGTGACCTCGCTATAAGTAGCGCCGGAGTTTCCTTATTTTCCCCTTCTCGCCAACCACGACGAGCTGGGGTTTGCTTTTAATCATGTGGATGAGCACCGCGATTTCCGAGAAGAAAGTTAAACCGGAGGACCGAACTTCGGTTCGGCCCGTACTTCTCGGCTAACGACCGTGTCGAATACAATGGTTAAGTATTATTAAGAGCCCGCGATCTCAGAGTGAGTGAAAAGATTATGGCAGCTCGTAACAGCGAGGTCTTGAGAACCGATGAGGGTGAAGTGAGGTGAGTATGGAACAGCGTCGGAATGAAAGGGCGGGGAAAACGGGAGATCCCCGAGTAAACCCGTTGACCAGCGGCATCGTCCGGCACGATTCCCACTTGCGAAAATCCGAAGTGAACCGGCCGGTGATTGAACCCGTTTCGTATTGGTGGAAGGCGATCACTCTAACCGCCAGCCACCGCGGCTCCCTAGCGATCTCAGAGACGTGGATGGTCACTTCAAGTGAAGGCAAGAATATTAGAGCACCTATATGCTCGAATAAGGCATATCACTATTTAAGTTTTCGAGGATTTCAGAGTGATGAGTGCGAACGACATTTCGTAGCTCCACAAGCATCAATAAATACAGGAAATGTTCGCGAGTTCTGACTTTCTTAGACTAGAATTCACATACCTCTGTGCACTCGATCCTAAAGGTTTTCGTTCATTGGCTGCTACCCCAAAGAATAGCCCTTTTCACACAGAACAGTTAACACGAAATTCGGTGTTTTTTATTGTACGTTTCGTATTAACTCATAGTTTCCGAAGACGNTTCACACAGAACAGTTAACACGAAATTCTGTGTTTTTTATTGTACGTTTCGTATTAACTCATAGTTTCCGAAGACGTTTTTGGAAAATTGTGATCCAACTGCAAAAGTGCAATAATGTTAGCGCATTAAGAGCAGTATGCAGCTGTGCGTTNGTTTTTGGAAAATTGTGATCCAACTGCAAAAGTGCAATAATGTTAGCGCATTAAGAGCAGTATGCAGCTGTGCGTTCAAGATCAAGAAGCGAGGGAGCGCTATGGGCGACACTAACACGCACCCCTAGCGCCTCGTCGCTCCTACGCGCAAGGCGTGCAGTGATTCCCTCGTGATGCTGTCTGTACTGTACAAATTAGATCTGTAACAGTGGCACTTTATTACACGCAATGATAGTCCACAGATTAAACTACAGGCCTGCATAGTCATACTTTTCTTTTACCGCTAGGCGATCTTTAACCATTTTCATGATTTTTTTCTCCATTAATACACTGAATATGATAAAAGTAAAAATAATAGAGGCATAGATTTTGCATTTTATGTATTATGATATCTTATTGTATATTTCCTTTCCANGATAAAAGTAAAAATAATAGAGGCATAGATTTTGCATTTTATGTATTATGATATCTTATTGTATATTTCCTTTCCTGGCAAAAAAAAAGTCGTATTTCCATAACATTTATTTTCCGAAATACGCGTGTTCACGCAAATGAAGGTTGCACAAAAGGTGTTTCAGTAAACAGTCCTCTTAATAACCTATCTTATCCTCACATTAACTGACGAAGATTTCCCAATCCCGAATGATTAATGGTGGGAATTNTCCTCTTAATAACCTATCTTATCCTCACATTAACTGACGAAGATTTCCCAATCCCGAATGATTAATGGTGGGAATTCATTCCTGATTAGCTCGCTGCCTCTTTAACAGTGACACGAGAACTTTGAGCATTCACGATGCCCAAGAGTCGGTCATCGAATAGAAACTGAACATACGAGTGATCAGTCACGGGATCTCACAAAATGAGTAAAGCATTTAATCATTGCTACGGATTATAAACACGCCACCANACGAGTGATCAGTCACGGGATCTCACAAAATGAGTAAAGCATTTAATCATTGCTACGGATTATAAACACGCCACCGTTTTGCTAATCACTCTACAGCTATAGATTGCAAGATACTTGGCATGAGCTCTCCTGCGACTAAACACATTGTTATTCTGGAAAGTATAATGAAAATAAATAACCTTATGTGCAATTTATTTCCGAGCACTACGTCTTCNGATAAAAGTAAAAATAATAGAGGCATAGATTTTGCATTTTATGTATTATGATATCTTATTGTATATTTCCTTTCCAGGCAAAAAAAAAGTCGTATTTCCATAACATTTATTTTCCGAAATACGCGTGTTCACGCAAATGAAGGTTGCACAAAAGGTGTTTCAGTAAACACTNTCACGCAAATGAAGGTTGCACAAAAGGTGTTTCAGTAAACACTCCTCTTAATAACCTATCTTATCCTCACATTAACTGACGAAGATTTCCCAATCCCGAATGATTAATGGTGGGAATTCATTCCTGATTAGCTCGCTGCCTCTTTAACAGTAACACGAGAACTTTGAGCATTCACGATGCCCAAGAGTCGGTCATCGAATAGAAACTGAACATACGAGTGATCAGTCACGGGATCTCACAAAATGAGTAAAGCATTTAATCATTGCTACGGATTATAAACACGCCACCATTTTGCTAATCACTCTACAGCTATAGATTGCAAGATACTTGGCATGAGCTCTCCTGCGACTGAACACATTGTTATTCTGGAAAGTATAATGAAAATAAATAACCTTATGTGCAATTTATTTCCGAGCACTACGTCTTCNAACACATTGTTATTCTGGAAAGTATAATGAAAATAAATAACCTTATGTGCAATTTATTTCCGAGCACTACGTCTTCCGAAATAAAGCATAGATTATGGCATTCGCCTTCAACAAATTTCTTTCATTTTCAGAGAAAAAAAAACTAATAATATGTCAATTCCTTCATTTATTGTTACTAAATACTTTCATTTAACGCAAGAATAATATATACGATAGCTCTGTCGTTTATTACTTATTTCTTCCTTGCTGGAAAGACAAAAGGAGACAGAGAAATATAAGGTAAGCAACACAAAACGACTATGGGGTAGGTGTATTTATGCTGATAACCGAATCACACAGTTAGCTCGGTCCCTAAATGGTGAATTACCGTACCTTACATGATTTACCCAAAACCCGTTTTGGAAAATCTAAGCTACATGCTGCCTTTGAGAGTACAGTTGTTTAAATAAAATGCAGTACCGGGAGGATCACGAATCTAATACGAATAATAGCGTACTTCAGGAAAAGGAAAAGTAAACAAACCGTTTCAGCTGCGGGATCACAGGGCACATAACACAGACTGTCCCTAATTCATTCCATTCATATCGCTCTTGTTATGCGTTTCATTTTAATATTTAGAATAAAATGCCGCGTCCTCAGATGACTCCTATTCATTGGAACTATTTAAGCATTTTTGTAACATTCCTGATTTTTGGAAAATTTAATCACTTTCGTGTATATTTTAATCATAGAAATACCTTATTTTTAAGTACAAAAATTATGCCTTTTTAGTAGTTTTGCACATTTAAAAAATTGGGAAATTATATTTGTTAGTAAATATATATATTTGTTAGTAGGATATATATGTTAATTATATATATACATATATACATCCAGCGAGTTGACAGGCAGGCGCGTGGTATAGACGTTGTTACTTCTTGTTTCATGTCGCCGTGGTTGTGATGTAACTATTTAGATTCTCCTGAGAAATAATTTAGACGAGACGTAGGCCTATAGAGCCTTTCTTTGTCACGCGTGCTCTCCAAGTTACCTCATTTATCTCTGGAAGGCGAACGATATACAATAATCGACAGTAAAGGACTGGTTTTTGCAAGTTATCTTCCCTGGCCTCTATGTTATTCTAAGCTGTATACAATCCCGATGTGTTCCAAGCACAAGCACGCACGAATCTACTTTGCTGGCGACGAGAAATCCCGTCACGTTACTTTTTTACGGCTCCCGCCCACATCGGGATTTTGGCAGCTATAAGAGCTATAGTGGCGCGTGCATCAATACCACCTACGCCTCTACGCGCACTACGCCCTCAGCAGCGCGTGACTTCCCCACAGAGTAACGTGCAACCAAGGCGCTTTGAACTCGACTTATTATCAGCGGAAAACGTGAAGATAAGTTCAACGTAGTTGCGTGTACAAGTTTTGGATATTCGATACTGTGCGTGTACTTACCTGCAGTTGAAGGCAGCGCCTAATAAATGTGATTTATTACTACGACGGTGGACAACTAAATTACATTTTGGAAGTTGTACTACTAAGGTGTCAGAAATATTATGTGCAACTTTTTTAAGAAAATACTCCCGAATTCGTTCAGCTATTTATTTATAAAGTATTTTATTTTAAACACGTAATATTTTTAAATACATATCGTGTCCTTGTACGCCATACCGGTGTTTAAATACCAAAAAATATAGTAAAAGTGTTAATAAAATAAAAGTGTTCTGAATTTTAAGACGCCGGCTTTTGTAACAACTTAAATTGTAATCAAATTAATGTGTAATAGAAACTGTTGAATACTTGCAGTGAATTTTGATTGAATTCTGAATATTCCGACTTTTTAATAATATTTAAAATAGCTAAGGGAATATTTTTTAACAACCTTATATTTAAAAGCCTAGAAATGGAAAGTTAAGGAAGCGTATATTGAATGGATTCAGTTTTTTCTGTAATGGATTCAGATAAGTTTTGAAGCTGAGTAAAAAATTGAGTCCACAAACAACTTTGAAACTTTANGTTTTTTCTGTAATGGATTCAGATAAGTTTTGAAGCTGAGTAAAAAATTGAGTCCACAAACAACTTTGAAACTTTAAAGTGCCACGCGTGAATTTGAAATCCTAATAGTGCGGTAGATTAAAATTTAAAAACTTATTGTCTCTACTATTTTATGAATATGCAAAACTATTACTCGAGGTGAAAATTAAAAATTTTCAAATTTTTCCAAGAAAAGAAAATCACTTTCAGTGACTTGAACATCCACTCTAAGAAATTCTTCGTAAACGTATCATNGTTTTTTCTGTAATGGATTCAGATAAGTTTTGAAGCTGAGTAAAAAATTGAGTCCACAAACAACTTTGAAACTTTGAAGTGCCACGCGTGAATTTGAAATCCTAATAGTGCGGTAGATTAAAACTTATTGTCTCTACTATTTTATGAATATGCAAAATTTTTCCAAGAAAAGAAAATCACTTTCAGTGACTTGAACATCCACTCTAAGAAATTCTTCGTAAACGTATCATNAAATTTTTCCAAGAAAAGAAAATCACTTTCAGTGACTTGAACATCCACTCTAAGAAATTCTTCGTAAACGTATCATATCAGTGTGTACGTATAGTGAAAAAAAAATGCAAATGGTAAAGTTTTTTCCCCATGCATCCATGGTAGCGTTCGTATATTCGCTTAGAAGACACTCAAATGCATATAGGGAAGTCACAAATTATGTATAGTTATATTTATGTATTTGCCGCTAGTTACGTGGTATGATTCTAAAATATGTTAAGGTTAAAAATTTCCACTGGAATATAAGAAGTTTAAAAAAAAATATTACAGTGCCTGTAAGTTAAGTTACGTTACAGTTTCTGTTATACGATGTTGACAACAAACAGAAACTTAGCACAACTGCACACAACTGAGTCGTTGGACAATCTGTATAAGCTCTTGAAATAGAACTGCATTCGGCGCTGCCAGCACGGCCAGCAGGTGGTAAGATACCTGAGTGTTGGCATAAGGTATACGAAATCAAGAGCAGCTCTTACTCAGTCATTACAGTTGGGTGGCGGCCATGGTCTACTGGTTTTAGATGAATCGCACCAACCTTTTGAGTTTTCAGTCAGAAACGCGGAAGTTCTTGTCAGAAAGTGGATAATTTTGTTCCTGAAGAAAGAAGTACAGTAATGTATAGACGTGAGAACCCAAAATTCATGCCAAAACAGAATTATGTGTCATGACAGGCAGAGAGCGCTNTACAGTAATGTATAGACGTGAGAACCCAAAATTCATGCCAAAACAGAATTATGTGTCATGACAGGCAGAGAGCGCTGTTTCCTGGGAAACTTACACGAGTGTGCTTGGCTTACTTGTGCTAGGACATAGTTATGGATATTACTTTTAGCGTCNGTTTCCTGGGAAACTTACACGAGTGTGCTTGGCTTACTTGTGCTAGGACATAGTTATGGATATTACTTTTAGCGTCAAAATTACGAATTTTTATTCGTAAGAATGCGAAAATGGCATTAATTTTGTACTTGATAAATTTAACTTGCAACAGAAGTTATCAGAAACTTTAAGAGAAAATGTTTTCGATACCTTTGTACACCTGGCTAAGTTAGTCCGTTTGGTTCAGTAGCCTAAGGGATTAATGAAATAGGTTTTAGAATATTCCAGTGATTAATGAAACAAATTATTGTCATGAAGTGACAATGTTCGACCCGAAACATAGTAAACGCAAACTATAAAACAGCGAACTGACCAACTGGATCATCACACTAGGCAATGCTGTCAGGAATTGAGGAAGTCGTACAAGTAAGGTGAAACAGGGTGCGCAAGTCATCAGGTATAAAAAATGTTCCGTAGTCCAACGGTTAACTGCTTTTTCGTGAGAAGTAGGTCTGCTACTAAAGCAAAGCAAATTGTATTGGTAGTTGAAACATTGCTTGTTGAAAAACTTGTTTTGACGTGATAGTGTGCTTTCTCTGACCGAGTTTTAACGCAACTAAAATACTATATTTAAGTTACGCAAAATACATTTTTTTGTGTACAAAAACATGGGTCCGCTTCAATAATAAACGCAAAGAAAATGTTCATGTTCCCCTTGTGACCACGTGGTTTTCACAGTTCTGATGGCGGTGGACGAGTTATTGTCAAACACATGCGCAGGAGACGAAGAACAGTCAACCTCATAGAGATGAGAGCTGGTTTCCACGAAAAGATTTTATGACTAGTTGTATTTCAAATTTTCCTTCTCATTTTTCTCATTCTGCCATTATGGAATTAGCATTTTCAAATGACTTTATTCGTGCACCGGCCAAGTGAAAGCGTGAAACTGTTAGGAATTTAAATATGACACTAATACGCAATTTCGTACTCTAATGTGTATAAAGTAGAATAACACATAATTTATTAGTCATTAATTTAAATAGCATGTGTTTACTTTCAGTACAATGCTGAGACTTTGAACTATTTTTTTCTTAACTCGCCGCCATCACATAAAAAATTATAATTATGTTGCAACGAAAATATTACCACTGAGCCATTTCTTTGAATGTTTATGTCGTAGCAGAATTAATAATGTAGTGACAAAATTAATAATGTTAACCATTTACAGAGTTTCATAGGATGCAAATATTATGTCGAAGTGTTAATGTTGACAATAGTTTCTAAGCAATAGTGCTGGAATCAAATGATGTACTACGCTAAAAATAACAGAAATAACAAATTTATTGCTTCTATGACATTAAAGTAACGTCCAGCCAACACCAGTTTACAGTGACTTGACATTGTAGAAAGGCGGATGCTTGTGAACAGCGATATCTTTGTAAAATGAACGTACTATAAATAATTTTTAAGTATATAATAAGAACTAAACGTAACTTAGATCACCTTTCAAAACTTTTAAAGCAGTTTACGTGTGCCAAATATGCATGTATTTCTAAAACACAAAGTACTTCCACATAACGAAAGAGAAATGTAGTTTTTCGATATAGCCTATGTTGTAGAATACCCACGGTATGAAACTAAAACATTGTGAGTGAGTGAAATTAGTGAAGAGATTTGGGCAGTTCTTAACATCGAGATTTCGAAAGTCGATGAGTGTTAAGTGAGGTGAGTGCGGAGCAGCGNTCGAAAGTCGATGAGTGTTAAGTGAGGTGAGTGCGGAGCAGCGCCGGAATGCAAGGGAGCGGGAAACGGGAAACGCCGAGAAAACCCACCGACCTGCGGTATCGTCCAGCACGATTCCCACATGCGAAAATACGGCGGCGATCCCACCGGGAATAGAACTCGGTTTGCCTTAGTGGAAGGCAAGTAGTCTAACCACTACACCACCGCGGTACCCTCTAAAACAGTCGTTTAAAAATAAAGCATTTGGTGGGGGGCTGGTTTCATGAAGTGGAGATCGTTATGCATACAAGGCGTGGGTTCGATTCTCTCCCCGTCATGTTTGGCTTCATAAGCAGTGTTTATTTATTTATATTTTTACAAAATAATTGTACTTAATTTATTTACATCGAAGTACNTTTGGCTTCATAAGCAGTGTTTATTTATTTATATTTTTACAAAATAATTGTACTTAATTTATTTACATCGAAGTATGTTTTAAGGCAAAGGAAGTACACGACAATTTTAACACAAATGTTAACATAAATCCCAAACGAAATTTGTTTTGCAGNTTTGGCTTCATAAGCAGTGTTTATTTATTTATATTTTTACAAAATAATTGTACTTAATTTATTTACATCGAAGTACGTTTTAAGGCAAAGGAAGTACACGACAATTTTAACACAAATGTTAACATAAATCCCAAACGAAATTTGTTTTGCAGNGTTTTAAGGCAAAGGAAGTACACGACAATTTTAACACAAATGTTAACATAAATCCCAAACGAAATTTGTTTTGCAGAAATATAAACACCACCTGAATGTTAACAGTTACAGCAAGGAGGTAACGTTGTTCAAAAGTAGGTACTTAATATTACAAATACAGTAATAATAAAACAGTTTATAATATTTACAGAAATATTAGTTGCTAATGGCTCACATATAACAAAAAAAAATTACTGTACTTATAACATTGATACTGTTGCCATAATATTGGACTTTTATCTGTTTAGCTCAACTGGGAGCGTGCTTGCCAAAGTGTATGGTAGCATTTGTGCATTTAACGGGCAGCAATTTTGTTGTAGGGTTTACATCAGAAGAGCTTACTTAACCGTGAACAGCCTATAGCAACAGAGTAACATAATTCTGATGTATCCAGTCACGAAAGAAAATTATCTTCCTGAAAAAAGACGAGGCAGATATGGAAACTAAGGGCGCAGACATGACTGCAGGACATTGAAGTGTGGGCTGAGCCTGAAGTATGTGGCGAGTGAGAGTTGTCTGGCAGGAGCAGGTAGGTGCTTGCGTGGAGTGTACCACACTCGGGGGCACAGCCTTGCAGCGCGGACTGTCCTGCCCGCCCTCCCCAGGGTGGACACCTCAACCCTGGGCCCTGCGCTCGGCCGGGAATCAATAGACGGTCTGGCGAGGGGCAAGGAACTATATGATACACGCTTACC
The DNA here is from genome assembly GCA_002778355.1 of Clitarchus hookeri. NCBI lineage: Eukaryota > Metazoa > Arthropoda > Insecta > Phasmatodea > Phasmatidae > Clitarchus > Clitarchus hookeri. The sequence continues at coordinate 132,656 of NQII01001662.1, forward strand.
CTCCTGTGTGTGATCGATGCGAGCTGCTATTGGTCCTTGTCTCCCCTAACTCCAGTTCATCCATCACCCCCCGGCGTGGTGTGGGCGGACACCGCCCCTCGCCGCGGCGAACAACCGGCCAACTCGCCCCCTGCAACAACCCCCGCGACAGGAATACTACCTCCCCTCGACCGACACTTGCACTCTCTCTCACGTCCGGCGTGATGACTGCTGCCTTTGCCTCTCTTGTTTCATCGGCTTTGCTCTAAATACACAGTCTCAGTGTATTGGAAACTAGTCTCCGACGTTCATTTTTAAAAACTAGAAGTAAGTTAGAGCAAATTGTGTAGTGCTTGCCTTGCAATTGTATTTTAACAAGAAAATACTCCAGAGTTCAATTATATTATGCGCATGGAAATTACTTGGTAAAACTATTCAAATAGATACCACGTATAAAATATGAATTTCACGAGAACAGCCACACATAATATGCAAACATCAAGCAGGAAGCGAAAAATATTGCTGAAGGGTTCAGTGCAATAGATATAGAGAAAATATGATACCTGGACTATAGAGAGAATTACAATTTGACGATTGCTCATGCAAGCTGCGTAGTAACAAGAGCCTCAACATTGAATTTCATGTTTTGACAGTCATATCGGCAAATTATTTGCCGATATGACAGTCGAATCATGAAGTTTGTACTCTTTATTACAACTACCGTATACTTAAATATGCGCGTTGACTTTATTTCACTTTACCTGACTGATATTTAACAAATGTGTATTTGACTAATATATATTTTTTTTTTCATAAAATATTGGGTACGTTGGAGAAGTACATGTAAACATTCTTTATGTATCTGCTCGGTCACGTGATGTTGGCATTAGGATACTGTTTGCAAATAGTGAGCCTATGTGGGAACATGGGCAAAAGACGAAAATCGATCTTAATACTTTTAGTCAATTGTTACGACAGAACGCTTGACAACCTGGTCATTGCAGATAAAATCCTCATCGACAGAAATACAAATGAAAAACATGTAATATTACATTTCTAAAATAATTTTTGCTTGGACTGTGGCATTTGAAACTGCATATAACCTTCCGACCGTATTTCTTTGTGTTGGCTGAGCTTCTCTCATTATTGCATGTCTAAAGAGGACGTTAAGAACAGAGACGTAGCCAGAAGGAAAGGGGGCGAGTTTCGGGATTATAACTATTTTGCCCATTACGTTGTCAATAATCAGCATTAAAATGATTAATTATCCTTTAATTGTGTTAAATATATAACACTGCTGTACTATGATGCATTTTATTATACTGTAAGGTAATTTACTCGTATGATTTGTCCTAGTTAACACTGCGTCAGCTCCCCTTATGGCAATGTACCCTCTCTCGTTTCACTTTAATCAGTGTAACCACTCCCTCCTTCCTTGACGGCCACCTCCCTCTTAATAAATTTCTGGCTACACATTTGTTAAGAATATGCCTTGATTATCTTAAATTTGTATCTGCGCAAAACACCGGCCACTTTTTAGATATGCCACGTGTTTTTTCTGTAAAAAAAATACATCTCAATAACCAATAAAATTAGTTTATGCTTGATACTGCAGGAACTGCTTATCAATTATTTAATTTGATCACTTATTAATTTTTAATTTAGTATATCCCCACTGAGTTTACCTAACCATTGCTGCCATTTTTAGTTCAACCGATTTAACAACTAATTACTAAAAATGTATGCAACCAGAGAAAACTGAACCAAATGAAAATGATATGACTTAGTAGCAGCGAGAGAGGCGGTGCAGTATAAACGAACATTGGACTCGCATTCCGGAGCACCCGAGTTCGATTCATGCTATGGTCATTCTGATTTTGGTTTGCCATGGTTTTTTGAGATCACTCCAGGCGAATGCCAATACGGTTCCTTGGCACAGGCCATGGCCGCTACTTTCCCTGTTCCCGACTGACCTTGTCCCGGGGTGACTGGCTGTCAAAACGCTAGGCCATCAAAATAAAGAGTCTAAAGAGTTTCCGATGTTGTACATGGACATAAAGCAATAACGCGCTTAAATGCACTGTACGCATTTAACTGTAGATACATTGAATATTCACGTTATTTTCTGGCAACAGACTGAACTCCAGTTTACTATACGCTCTTTTGTCTTAACGCGATTGGCCAGCAACGTGGGCAGCACACACCGAAAGAGCGCACGATCCAATAATAAAAGTTTAACGGTAGAACGACTAATCGCCTGTAACATGCACTCTAAGAACTTATTTTTAAATTTGCCATACCAGTGTATACGTACAGTGACAAAGCGCGAATGGTAAATTATTTTCCCATGCATCTATGGTAACATTCCTGCAGTTGCTCAGGAAAGAGTCAAATGCGTAGGGAAGTTCCCAACTTTGCATTGTAGCTATGCTAAATATTCTCATATTTTCAACCTGATACGTAGTACTATTTCCATATGATGCATAGGTTAAAAACTTATATTACAGTTTAGGAAGATTACCAGGAATTATTTTACGAACGTCAGCGACTTGGTATCGAGGACAACTACCAACGAAATCACGAATCGTTCTAAGGTATGAATAACGCAGTAACCAAGGCACAAAGCAAATTTCGCAGGTCTCCAGCAATAAGGGGTTTGGAGTCCTATGTGTGTTTGTGTGCGTGTGAGAGAGGGAAAGAGAGATTTTGGCGGCGTACGCCAGCTTAGGTCTTCAACGCCGATTGGATAAAACGAGGTGAAAATGGAGCAGCAGCGAAATGCAATGGTGGTAACCAAACCGGGAATGCCCTGAAAAAATACCCAGCCAACGACAACATCCGCTGTATGTCCCAAGTGCGACACTTGGGGTTTGGCCCCACCGGGGATCGAGTGTAGTGCATCTAGTTGGGAGGCGAGTGGAGCGGCCGCTGCNTGCACCACAGCGACCCCGCGGAGTTACGTGACACGTAGCAAGGAATGCCTGGAGATTGGCGGAAGTTGTGTGTGGCGGAGTTGAAAACCGCAGAGAAAAAGTCACCTTGCTATGCCATTGCGCAAACTGGTATGAAAACTTTATATCTCTCGGGTGCCGGCTACCCTTTCTTGTTTTTTACAACATCTTTAAAACAAGTTGCCAAATAATTTCCACCGCACGCTGCATAAATATGCCGCGAATTTTTTTTTGCGAAGTTTTATTTTAATTTAAAGAACTTATGAAATTAATAGTTATTTGCAAAGTATCTTGCATAATGCATTATAAGCTCCAGGGTCCTGACTTGAAGTATTTTATTTATGTATGCAACATCTGCCAAAAATTCATCGATAACTTATACTCTAAAACTGAACAATTCTTTTCAGGTCAGGTGTATCCAGTTAAGACTTCAGCGGTGCTCGAGATGAGCAACATGGCGTTGTCAGCTAGTTTGTGTATTTTTGTGCACGACAATTCAATCATTGGCTACACAACTGCTGCACTTGTAAGTGAACAAATACTTTGGATAAGCAATGTTATATTTTTAAAAGTCCAATTTTCTTCTACTGATTGTGAGGTACCCGAGTGTGCTGGCTATTCGACCAAATATGCTCTCTCTGCAAGTGTTAGACTTTCTTACGTCCGTTTTGCCCCCTTTTCCATTTTCGTTTTACACAGTTCCTCTAGCCTGGAAATCAGGCGCATATTTACGTGAAGGCTGATATCTAAAGAAACTATATATAAACATATATATCACTCACATTTAGGTTGTATTTTAAAGTCCTGTTTTATAATCGAGCCGCTCTACTTTTGTCTCATTGACTGGTACCACACGAGAAGTCTATTTCATGTGGAATTGTATTACACATAATTCAGTCTTTCTGTTATGGCCGTGTAACAATCCTGGAGTGTTGCAGATGATGTAAAAATTAATTCTCTTTGCAAACTAAGGTCAAAGAACAAGTCTAAGCCGAGTTTAAATTTTATTCGTAAAATTTTGTAATCTGTACAGATGGATAATCAATGAATATGTCTCTCCATCCCCACACATGGTCTCCATGGGCTCAGAAGACACACAGAGTTCAGTGGGTACCGTGAGAATTGCGGGTTCATTAGTATTGTGAATACTGTGGTATACTGTAGGTACATTGGGTGTTGTGGGTACAGTGCGTTAACTGGGTACTACGGTTAGACTGCTGTGTTCATTAGCTAGGTACTTTAAAAAATATGAGTTCAGACGGCAGTGTGAGCGCTGTAAGTGCTGTAGGTAGTGTGGTACTTTGTGTACTCTGGATTCAATGGGAATTGTGAGTTCAGTAAGTTTTTTTTCTATAGATGCAAAAGGTTTTCAGATAATTTGTAGGATACTACAATAAACCGAAAAAAATTTTCACGGTATTGGCACTTTCTCTTTTTTTGCAGGAGGACTTCTTTTTAACAAGGCACGAAAAACTTTGAAATCATAACACCGTAAAAAATAATATTGCCCAACAAAAAACCATAAAATCAAATTTACTAATAATACTAACAACTATTCGGGTGCGATGCAATAAAGTTAATTGTAGCAAGAGTGTGCAACTACAACTGGAGTAATCAGAAAATCAATTAACATGTTCCGATTCTCCGATTTTTGGAAGCTGTCAGTAGGTTTCGATACATCGAGTGAACAGGTTCCAGTAATTATATTTGGAGTAAAATATTAAATTTTTGTTTGCACTTCATTGTAAGGAAAAGTCTGTTTAGTTTTAGTATATTGCTTATCTACAGGTGATATTATTTTACTTATTACACTTTTGTTCCCACAGTACAGAGGTGCAGTTAAAGCAAACTTTACTTTTATATACTTCCCATCCGGAAAAGCTATGTGTGGAATTGCTTTATCCAAGAACATTGTAATTTCGTAATTGGCCACAATTTATGTGCTCGTCTCTCCGAGAGTTCATTAGGACGGCGGAGAGAAACGCATTTAACAATTCAACTCGCTATAAATATTCCTTTGAGAATTCGAAGGAAAGGGAAGTTGATGAAACAGGCATCAAAGAAAGGAAGCAATAGAATGATCTCACGTTCGTAACCGATATAGAACACAAGTTACATTCTTTATAACTTCAAGCTGAACTGTTTCCTAGGTGGCGAACATTGCACTTCAAGTTCCTCAGGAAGTAATATTGCTTTTGGGTAGGGCCTTTAAGGTGGAACAATATTTCTCGTATTTTAGTGTTTAAAGGCAATTGATATTTCGTACTAAGCTTTGAATACATTATATTGCAAGCACAATTAGTGCAAAAATTTTAACACAAAAACAACTATGTAACATAACAACACTTCTTAAAAATCCACTTCAGTGCTTCACTGGGAGTAACGCCTATATAAAAAAATTTTATAATCTGGCCTTTGAAATTAGTCCGAACTTATAATAAATCCACTGAACTAGATTATTAGTGGTAGACTATCAAATCGATCAAAATTTTTCTTTATATTATCGAATGTTAGATAACCTTATTTTATTGCACTACTTAATTTTATGTTATTGACGAAATCAGTATACCGCATCGTAGTAAATTATGGTGACAAATAGATGATGGGAAAACAGTTCATTCCAGTCGTCCATACGATAGTTCGGCTATTGCAAGAAAACAAAAAAATAACGTGCAGGTACTACCAGGAAAAATGAGTAATCGTTCCTTTACAAAAACGTAATACAATTCAAAACTTGTAATTAGCTGATTATCTATTGGAGTGCGAAGTCAGGATATGACTCTTAACGGTCGTAAAGCATTCTATAGCATTCATAATGCATGTGCGGCCTCGCTATCCAGGCTATCACAAAGCCCATTAGTATTCCTATAATGATTTTCTGCTCAAAAACTTTGTTTATTTTATTAACTTCCTGCAAATACGAAAAAATTATCTACAAAATCTCGTACTTAATTAAACTTATAATACAGTGCACGATCTCGTAAATGAAATATATTTTTCTATTCTGTATCACTGTAAGTATTCAAGTGATATTCTTCCTCGTGAGAAGAATGGAAGTATCATATTGTTTGTAAATAAATGGCTGTTTCATTCCTTTAAAATCTATGCAATATTTGCACCCATCGTCTCCCACCAAGGCAATCCGGGTTCAATCCCCGGCTGGGTCACTCCGGATTTTCGCATGTGGGAATCGTGCCGGGCGATGCCGTTGGTCGGCGAATTTTCTCGGGGATCTCCCGTTTTTCCCTCCCTTTCATTCTGGCGTTGCTCCATATTCAGCTCAATCACCCTCATCGGCTCTCACGACCTAGATGTTAAGAGCCGTCCAAATCTCTTCACTCACTCACTCTGCCACCCATGCATAATGCTCTAAATCCCATTGCTGATGGAACGAGGTAAGCAAGTCCCAGAAATTACTTCCAGCACTATGTTTATTTTTGAACATATTGTCCTTCAGGAGGTAGCGAGTGCATAAACGTGTGGTAGTCTGACTGTTTCATAATTTTTTCCACGGACGATTTGTGGTTTTCTATCAAGAGAAGAGAATTGTTACTGTTAACCAACAACAGCTGCTTTTTACTTAACTGCTTAAGCATTTCGACAATTTCTGCAAAGTACGAGATAGTGATAAATTTTTTATAAGGAGGAAATAAAAACTAACCGACGACTCCCAGTGGTGTCCACTACACTAACAACAGAATTCGTGTGACGACCAACTTTGTTTTAGAAAGTGTTTGGTGGTTTCACTAACGTCGAATCACTGTCCACTTCACTTGCACTTAATCCACTTCTCATCACATGTCAATATGAGGCCCAAATGGTTACCGCTGATGTCCAACTGCTGCTGCTTGTGTTTATCCGTCAGTTTATACGGTAACCTGTGGTAAAGTTTGTTTTCTTTTTTCCTGTTTACTGTAGCTAGTTGGCAATTGTTTACCTGGAAACGTTGAAATATAAGCCATGTTACTGATGTCAGTGCATTTATTTGCCTTTACGCGTGACTTTAACACTTTAGGACTCTATGTTTTCAGGTGTGGTGAATAAGAATTGTTTAATGCGCAATGTTACTTATAGGCCAACTGACATGGTACTTAACCAATGGACTGTATGCTTTTTGTGTCGGTGATAGTGAGAAAAAGCAGTCACCGCCTGATGAAAAAGGGAGGTTTACGAATCTGTTACACAGAGGTAAGATCATGGACACCGAGTTTGCAATGTATAACACCGGCCAAATAAATGTTTCCTGTGCAACATGTACACACATGCGAACATGGTGCAGCGTTAAAGCTTCGCTGCCTTGACTTTTGTTTTGTACCTTCCACGCCTTGGGAGCTCTGGTTACTGTCACAAAAGTTTCCGAACACGCAACTGACTGTACATTCGAAGTTTAATCTTCGTTCCTTTCTACTCACCATATTAAGACACGTTTTTTCCTCTGTATGTCTGGTTTAAAATCAGGCNGCGCGTTGACTTTATTTCACTTTACCTGACTGATATTTAACAAATGTGTATTTGACTAATATATATTTTTTTTTTCATAAAATATTGGGTACGTTGGAGAAGTACATGTAAACATTCTTTATGTATCTGCTCGGTCACGTGATGTTGGCATTAGGATACTGTTTGCAAATAGTGAGCCTATGTGGGAACATGGGCAAAAGACGAAAATCTATCTTAATACTTTTAGTCAATTGTTACGACAGAACGCTTGACAACCTGGTCATTGCAGTTTAATCTTCGTTCCTTTCTACTCACCATATTAAGACACGTTTTTTCCTCTGTATGTCTGGTTTAAAATCAGGCNAGTTTAATCTTCGTTCCTTTCTACTCACCATATTAAGACACGTTTTTTCCTCTGTATGTCTGGTTTAAAATCAGGCAACAAAACTACCCGTAATCATAGTGTTCCAACATGTTATGCAGAGCGTTGTATCACGTCCTATGACACTGCAAATGCATATTATTATTGTAACGCTCAACGGGTATTACTATCGGATCCATCGGTCCCGTACAGTGGGAGTTAAGTTGAGAGCTTTGGTCGGTTTGACAACGAGGTCTTGAGAGCCGATGAAGGTGAAGTGAGGAGCAGTGCAGAATGCAATGGAGGGGGGAACAGAAGTTCCCCGAGAAAACCCACTGACCAGCGGCATCGTCCGGAACGATTCCCACTTGCGAAAATGCTGTAGATGCCTGGCCGGGAATTGAACGCTAATCTATTTCCGAAGAACAGAGTAAAGAAATGTTGCTTGTTGTAAACTTACTTTTCGAAAGGCTTATGAGATCACTTTCCTGTCTGTGTGTCCATGTGTGTGAAGTGTGTGTAGAGGTATGTACAGTATGTGTCTGTGCGCTTTTCTGTGCGTGTATAGTCCCCCTCCCTCCTTTATAATATTTGAACGCATCAACAGAATTTTACCAAACTCTATACATATATAGTACTTAGCAAGGACACCCGACTTTTATAGTTTTAGATAACTCCGGGGACACATAATTTCAAAATGGCGGCCATTATAAGATTTAGGATGAAATGCCATATCGCTGGAAGCATTCAACCGATTTAAACAAAACATTTTGTGCTGACAGAGTTTCACGTAAGCATTAAATTTTGAAATGGATGTTGTCTTTCCGCCAATTTGGAAGATNACATTTTGTGCTGACAGAGTTTCACGTAAGCATTAAATTTTGAAATGGATGTTGTCTTTCCGCCAATTTGGAAGATAGCGCCAAATGGAAAAATGGAAATTTTTACATTATGTCTTCAAAATTATCATATGAATTCTCACACAATTTTACGTGTAGGCAGGTAATGCTATAATAGGCCAGGTAAACGTAAAAAAAATTGAACTTGTTAAGGTACTTGTTTTCAAAACGGTGGTCATACAAATATTTCACGTTTATTTGGTATATCTCCTATATAATTTTACCAATTTCAACCAAATTGTGTATGCTAAAAGTATATATTACATGACATCAATGTCAACACATACAACTTTTGAAAGCCATTTTGTAAGATAACATCACATGAACCTATGAAGTTTTTTTTTCATAACTCGGTAAACAATGAACCGATTACTACCAAATATAGCAAACAAGTAGNCATTTTGTGCTGACAGAGTTTCACGTAAGCATTAAATTTTGAAATGGATGTTGTCTTTCCGCCAATTTGGAAGATGGCGCCAAATGGAAAAATGAAAATTTTTACATTATGTCTTCAAAAGTATCATATGAATTCTCACACAATTTTACGTGTAGGCAGGTAATGCTACAATAGGCCAGGTAAACGTAAAAAAAATTGAACTTGTTAAGGTACTTGTTTTCAAAACGGCGGTCATACAAATATTTCACGTTTATTTGGTATATCTCCTATATAATTTTACCAATTTCAACCAAATTGTGTATGCTAAAAGTATATATTACATGACATCAATGTCAACACATACAACTTTTGAAAGCCATGAACCTATGAAGTTTTTTTTTCATAACTCGGTAAACAATGAACCGATTACTACCAAATATAGCAAACAAGTAGTATTACAGCAGGTGATGTTAAATGATATATCGTAGATATGTCAGACACTTATTTTCAGAATGGCGGCTATATAGGTTTCATTGCTTAGAATGACATATCGTCGAAACCATTTCATCTATTCCAACTTAACTGTATAATCTGGCAGTAGATATTACACCTATAAACTGTATCTACACGAAGCATATTTTGTCTGCCATTTTGTAAGATAGTGCCACACATATAAGTAAAGATTTAAAGTCCTGATCCTATCAAATTTGACAAACAAGTAGTACTCCCACAGATGATTTTAAAATATATGTTTTCAATACGGCATGCCCTTATTTTCAAAATGGCGGACATATAGCAATTTCGGATTAGAATGCTGTTTGCTATAGTGTAGACCATGTGGCCAATTCCTACTTATATTTGTATGCTAGCAGCGAGCACTGAAAACATACTATCTTGTGATAGCATTAACCTATTCACGCCCAGTATACATAATTGTAAACTTAATGCACATGAAGGTTATTTACGACTGGTGCTCTACACTGCGAGACTCAATGTCCAATGATATGCACTGTGGGAAACTGATTCGTAAATCGTGTATTGTGTCTTGTATCTAGTATTGTGTCGGCTTAAGTAGGCCCTACATCACGCATCATGAAAAGCCTTGTTTGCAACACCTTAAACACCAAAATTAAAGTAGATGTACAGTTTGCATTGTTTGAAATAGGGCGAATCATCTTACTACATGAGAGGTATGGCGATTCCAAATAATTGCCTGCCACCTAGAAAATTGCGACCGAACCATGCGACGGTGTTGGAAGCAGAGGAAACACAGGGAACACATACTTGTCGGGAAGGCTCTCGGATATCCAGAATAACTACCAGAAGAGAGGAACTTTTCACCACACTACAGGCGCTAATTCAACCAACAGCGTCTCTTTCAACCATTTAGACACATGCAGCAACATCGCGNTTTTCACCACACTACAGGCGCTAATTCAACCAACAGCGTCTCTTTCAACCATTTAGACACATGCAGCAACATCGCCAGTGACCACTGTTTTTACCCCCAATATTAAGAGGCGACTTAAAGAAGAAGACTTCTGTGCTCGATGTCCCTTACTCCGTCTTCCACAGACACAACGACAGCTGCGCCTTAGTTTGCAGTTTGGTCGTATCTAAGCGGCAATGAGGGCTGAGGAATGGCAGAGCATCATCTTTTGTGNCTGCGCCTTAGTTTGCAGTTTGGTCGTATCTAAGCGGCAATGAGGGCTGAGGAATGGCAGAGCATCATCTTTTGTGACAAATATAAGTTTTGTATGGAAACATATGACAACAAGACTTGAATATGGAGGAACGAAAGACAACTATCAAATCTGAACTTCACTGTTGGGCAACACATGGCCAGAAAGGTGGTGTCATTTTGTAAGGAGTAATCTCTTATGAATCTCGATCTTCCTTGGTAGTGATCAGGGGAACAATAACGGCACAGCGTTACGTTCAGACGATTATGGGCATAAGGTGCTTCTGCTCATTGCGTTCATACAACGGACATTTTACTAACCGAATATTGCATGCCCGCATACAGCACGAATTTCCCAGGTCTACATTNTGCGTTCATACAACGGACATTTTACTAACCGAATATTGCATGCCCGCATACAGCACGAATTTCCCAGGTCTACATTCAAGCTGTAGTCACCCTTCCTTAGCCGGCCCGGTCTCCAAACTTGTCGCCTATAGAACGTCGATAGATGCAGCTGATACGGCAGCTTCAACTAACAATGTGTCTGCAGCATCTGTAGCAGAAGTGGGAAACATTATGAGACAATCTTCCACTAGATAACATAAGCCAGCTCTACGACTGCATACTGGACCACATCGTTGTGTGTATCAACGTTAGNTGCGTTCATACAACGGACATTTTACTAACCGAATATTGCATGCCCGCATACAGCACGAATTTCCCAGGTCTACATCCAAGCTGTAGTCACCCTTCCTTAGCCGGCCCGGTCTCCAAACTTGTCGCCTATAGAACGTCGATAGATGCAGCTGATACGGCAGCTTCAACTAACAATGTGTCTGCAGCATCTGTAGCAGAAGTGGGAAACATTATGATACAATCTTCCACTAGATAACATAAGCCAGCTCTACGACTGCATACTGGACCACATCGTTGTGTGTATCAACGTTAGNACAATCTTCCACTAGATAACATAAGCCAGCTCTACGACTGCATACTGGACCACATCGTTGTGTGTATCAACGTTAGGGAGCTGCAGCACTCGGATAAAGATCTCCACGGGAAGAATACTCCCCTAATGAACAGCCCGTTTGTGTTGATGTTGTAATCAGTTATTACTTTTATACATATTGTTTCTTGTGCTAAGCTTTATTTAATTTATAAGGCAACTTTTGTGACAACGAGCGTATTTGAAAGTTGTTACAGTGATAGAATTATGTTTTATCATCACGATGCTTGCATACATGTTTCGCATTCTTATTAACACAACTAGACAATGTATAACATAACCACGACTTAAACTTCATACATTGAATAATTTCTTCAGTAGTTTCTCAAACGAATTGCAGATCCACATAGAGTACTTTCATCTTCATCCAATTTTTCTTATAGTCCGCCAAAACTTGTTATGTATGTTTACTTATGCGTATTGCTTTTGTTATGTGTTTTGTTTATAAATCTTTCTCTTTTATGTACTTCGCTATTTTCGTACTGGTTTCTGTTCATTCGTATGGGGCTGGTACTATTTTTCTTATTCATTTTATAATACTTAATGCAAATATTTTCAAGTAAATCTTTAATATTCCGATGACACATTTCCGTAAATGTATCACTCCAACGTAGTCACCTAGAAGTTGTGCCCACCATGTTTACAATTTCGTTTGCTGAATATAATTGGTTTGTGGATACCAAGTTCACGTTTTATGTACTGAGAATGAATGTAAATATACATATGTTTGGGAAAAAACATATTAGAACTGATATTTTTCTCATATGTTAAACTAAGGTTTATTCATAAAAATTAATAAATCGTCACACAGAGAAGTACGCTTGTTAAACTCTCAGAAATATCCAGACGAAAAGGCAAGGGAAATAGAAAGTAGTTCCCATAGATATCTGTAGTCCACTACAGGCTCATTAAATTTATCTACTTCTCTCTCTTCACTCATTCATCATATGTACATTAGGTAACTGAAAAATAAGTATATATACCTATAAGAAAAACTTTACAAACGACATTGTATATTTGTATGATTAAATGTACGTAACTGAGCACGTGAGAGAGAGAGAGAGACNAAAAACTTTACAAACGACATTGTATATTTGTATGATTAAATGTACGTAACTGAGCACGTGAGAGAGAGAGAGAGACAAAGAAAGAAAATGTGTCACTGAACTCTGGTCCATTTCGTAGACAGTATTATTATGCGTGGACCCCTCTCCCCTCCAACGCCCCTCGCCAAGTGCAGGTCCCAGTGCATGTGTGGCCGTTCTGCCGCAGTGGGAAGTACGAGTCACCACTACCTGGCCGCCGTTACGTCGTCTGGCGGGCGGGATGATTGCCAGCTATCTGAACTGAAGACACCATCCCCCAACCCCCTTCTGAAGAAGTCAGCGGTGGGCTATTGAATGAGCTTTCTAGTTTAGTACTCCCCTCAGCGCAACAAAACATGTGAACAAGATTCTGGACCAGTATGCCTTCCACTATAANCTTTCTAGTTTAGTACTCCCCTCAGCGCAACAAAACATGTGAACAAGATTCTGGACCAGTATGCCTTCCACTATAAATACTACCGCACTGAGGGTCGGCAGTTTTTGTGCTAGTCATCTGGCGGAATACGACTAGCAATGAACAGAGAAGAGGGCCAACAGCGAAGGTAAAACTGACTGTGGTGGACGTATGTTTGTGCAGTGACGACGGGCCGGAGGGCGAGTTACCCAACGAGTAGAGAGCTGCTGTGTGTGGGAGCGCTTGAGGCTCTCCAGAACATTAAAGACTGGTGGTATCTGAACTGAAACGAAGTGGGAATGAATGGACGAGTGATAGAATTTGATTGTAAATATTAAAACTGTAAATTATCTAATATTTTATTTCAATTGTAATTCAGTAGGTGTAAGAAAACTGTTTACATAGACTGTTTTAAATATAATTATTGCGTTCATTTCTTTGAGATGGTGGATGGCAAAATATTATTAATGCTTTTATTTAATTAAGACCTGGATGCCTTAAAGAAACTAACCTAGGCCAAGGACTTTGAAAAATTGTAACAGTATGATGTAAAGAAAATTTAAACTATATGTGCATACATATGAAAATTTAAACTATCTGTGCATACATATATAAAAATTATTTTACAAATAACACTTTTGCTATAATTCTTTCTGATCTGCATCGCTTCCCTTGCCCCATCCCGCTCGAGCAGGCGAATTAGTGTGTTAAGGGCGAGCCTATCGGGACTCGTGCGCGCCCTTCCTTGATTGGATATAAATTCTGGAGTTATCGTTGCAAGAATGTTCTGGTCATCACCATTACCTCTCAGCAAGGCTCGGGATTCGCGGGAACTTCTAAATCAGGCCAGCGAGACTTCTTAAGTTGCGACGAACTTCCAAGCTGATAGTCTAGAGTTTGGAGGGTCGAACGACCTTGCGCACCAAGCGTGCGAAGACAGTGAAGTGACGTGTGGCGACGAGAGTGACCAGCGGGAGTGAAGTCTGTAGACTGCGAGTGCCAGTACAGTGGAGAGTTTGACCGACGGGCGGGGCTAATGAAGTGACGTGTGGCGACGAGAGTGACCAGCGGGAGTGAAGTCTGTAGACTGCGAGTGCCAGTACAGTGGAGAGTTTGACCGACGGGCGGGGCTAATGAACTGAATGCATGAGTGACAAGCATTTGGATAGATGACAATAATCATATTGGATATGTGTCAATAAATGAGTGTGAATTGACTGTAACCAATATACTACGAGACAGTGATAAGGACTTAAATTAAAATGGAAATAGACATTAAATATTGCTCTCACTGAAAATATTGTATCTTAATGTCGTAAATAATAGCTGCGTGAATAAATTAAAAATCAAATTAAGTTGTTTAATTTTTATTAAGACCTCAATCCCTCGTGAAATCGAATACGTATCTGGCGTTTTGTAATGCTGGTGTCAGACGTGGGCTCATTTAGCTCACCTTTCCTAATACACTTATTNGAATACGTATCTGGCGTTTTGTAATGCTGGTGTCAGACGTGGGCTCATTTAGCTCACCTTTCCTAATACACTTATAACTCCACGTGGGCGACCCATCACAAGTTCAAGAGCCTTGAATTCTTGTCCTCCGTAACTTCAGCTGTCCACCATTTTTATTATCTTGGTGTTCATAATGATGACAGAACAGTTCACATGGCCTCNCCTCCGTAACTTCAGCTGTCCACCATTTTTATTATCTTGGTGTTCATAATGATGACAGAACAGTTCACATGGCCTCCTAGGAAGTGCATCTGTATTGCTGTGAAGGCGTCCATATTTGTACTGTATTTAAAAATTATATTCTCGAATGTGCTGTATCCGCTGGACCATTTAACATTTGGGGTGCTTAATTGAATAGCCACGGTAATGCAGCGTGGTAGGTTCTTAGAATAAAATGTCTGCCATAAAGGTAAAGGGAGAACTTTCACCATGGCCAGAAGCTCCTGTATGTAACAGAGTAATTACTCACGGGCTTGTATAGTGCCTTACTGAAGTATTCTAGTTGTATCTCCTTCAGAGTCTGAATCGATATAACACAGCTCGAACGACTACATCACTAGCATAAGTATGCAAAATGAATGTGCCCTCACTTTTCGGGAATCCCAGGACTGGTGGATATATCAGAATTATCTTTAGCTTACTAAAAGAATCTTCGCACTTAGTGTTCTAATGTAATTTCCATTTTGCCACAACGCCATTAATAAACGACAAAAGTTCCTTATTGAGGAGTGGGAGGTATAAAAAAATTGAAGTCACATAGCACAGCAAGGAATTTATTCTAGAAATCGACTTCGAGGAAATCACAGGGCGCAGAAACAAGGGCAGGAAATCCAAGTGGAGTGACTCTTGAACAGGGGATGGCATCTGTAAAACAAACGGGAGACTGAATATGTGCTTCTTGAGACGAAAACAGTGCACCACCTGATAGTGAACCAGCTGCTTGGCTTTCCGCCTGTGAGGATCAGTGGTGACATGCCAGAAACAGTTAAGGTAGTCGGTAGAAAGGCTTAAAGCTTAAGTAATCTTTGTTTCCACACATATTGTGGCAGCATCCAAGCTTTCGTAATATTGCCCTTTTGAAGATCATATAGCCTTGAAGCTTCGTATACTATTTCCTTGCTCCTGGCAGGCTACATGAACGCCAAAACCAGCCCGGTCCTAATAAGGAGACAATAAGCAACTTAAGCGCACCAGAAAACGACTGGGCAAGAGGGGGCGGAAGCAGCACACTACCAGGGAAGGTAACCAGCCTGCCATAAAGTCGTGTTTACAAGAAAATTAAATGTGCAACATAAAGTGATCAAAGGGATATAGTCGCCGAACTCACGACAGTTAGTAAATCAGTAACAAATGCGCCAGACAACTGCTCGGTTTTTTTGGTGACTAAAATAAAGGTCGGGAATGGGAATATTTTCATAGCCGCCCAAAGGTGAGGTCCCTATAACTTGAGACTGTAGCACTTTATGGCAAACCAGTATATATAAAATGTTTTAAAGATCCTGAGGAAGTAGTGATGACTTCTTGGTGGACTTTGGCACATGCGAAGGCTGCAGCTATTTGTACCAGCCGCGCTACAAATGGGAAAAGAGTGCCGCACAATGGAGCCATGAGTGACGTGTGCTCCGAAGATGCATTTGTCTTTCTGACACGTGAGCTAGAAGCAGTCGGCAGACCTCGGTACGCCACCTGTGGCTGCGACGAACAGCTTATAAAAAGCACAGTACATTTGACAGAAGTTTACCACAAGAAACAATTTGCTGCTTCAACTGTCTGTAGTATTAATAACAAATATGAAAACTGAATGCTTGTGCTTGATTCACTCGCTGGACTGCGTATGACTTTATAGTGCTGAATTATATTAATGTGCTTAGTCTGCATAAAAGTATAATTATGACGTGTGATTTTGTCATCAAATATTGGCTGTTGCACATATTCCTAGTTTTCGTTTGGGTGAAGGGTGTGTCTTAAATGAACCTGGCATACCTTTCCCTGGACTTTGTTATGTAAACTTGGATATGCATTGTGGTAGCATAATTTATAAAATGGCAATGGATACCTATCTCTATTCCTTATAATATCAGCATTCAAATAAGCTTTGTAGCAGTAAAATTCTAAACTACATGAGAAATTATGGAAAATATTGATTTCATGCTGACATAAAATACCTGTAAATAATAAAGGCTAAATTTTACGTTTTATGTGTAAAGAGTGCTTAATTCTAAGTTAATAACTTAATTGGAATTGTTATTTATTCAGATAAATATACTTAATCATTTCAAATGTATGAATTTTATTTAACTATAATATTTCGTTTCAAATAAAACATGTTTTATTAATGTTAAAGCATATAGAACAATAAAGGTAAAATCACCAAACAAGAAACTTAAAATGCTTTAGAAATTACAGAATGAGCGAAAAGTCATTCCCTGATTACAAAACTTATTTATATCCGCTATGTCTAAGATAGAGATGTGAAACTGGTGCCCAAATGTTGGAAAACTAACCAAGTTTTTTTTTACATGTTTCAGAAACGTGATGGCAATGTAGCAGTTGCAGTGTCCAAGAAACCGGAGATATTCACAAATCAAGAAAAAAATCAGTGTGTCCTCTGGTATGACGACATCCGGTCACCAATAACAATGAAGAGGGACTAACATTCAACGTATGGAAATATGCCGCCTGATATCAAGATCATTAAGTCGTGGTATGAGAAGTTCAATAACACAAGATCTGTTGCTGACACCGAGAAATGGCCGACAATTAACCTCATCTGAAAGGGTGGGAGTAGTGAGAAAGGTTTTCGTGCGAAGTCCCAAGAAATCAGTGCTTAGGGCCTCACGTGATTTACACATGCCAAGAAGTAATGTTCATGATATGTTACACAAAAGTTTATTGTTACGTGCATACAAATTGCAAATTTTTCAGGCTTTGTTGCCNGTTATGTTCATGATATGTTACACAAAAGTTTATTGTTACGTGCATACAAATTGCAAATTTTTCAGGCTTTGTTGCTCAATGACGCCACGCGTAGGTGTAGTGAACTGGGATAACGTACGTATTTGGGGTTCAGAGGCCTCTGGTGGGGTTTCAGAGTGTAACAGAGCCAGCCCAAAGGTAATAAGTTTGGTGCGCGCTTTTTCATGACAAAATTAAGGGACCATTACTTTCGCTACGGGCACCATCATATCCCCAGTGTATCTAGACATGTTGCAACTGTTTGCTGTTTCTTAATTGCTTGAGTATTAGCCAGATGTCATTTTTCAACAAGACGGTACACCGTCTCATTAGGGGTTCGAGTTTCGTGCCTATCGTGATACAACTTTTCCTGACGATGGATTGGTCCTGGTGGTCCAACAGCTTGGCCTCCATGGTCTCCTGACATAAGCCCATTAGATTTTTTATATGGGATTATGTCAAGGATAATTCCTACAGAACTCCTGTATCAGATCTTGCCACTCTGCAACAACGGATATCCACAGGCATTCCATAGATCCCTCCTGTTATGCTGGCTATTGTATGCACAGAAATTGAATATCGACTAAATATGCTACGTGCTCCAAGGGTGCTCACGTGGAGACATACTGTNTTCTGGGAAAGACTTTTCGGACAACCTATATTTTAAATATAAAAAAAAGTAAAAACCTACGTAAAACAAACAACTACAAAATAAAAAAAAATATTAAAAGAAAATTAGATATTGATTTTAAATAATACAATAAAACCTAATTACAAAAGAAAAATTCTTAAATACATAAGAANTAACAGAGCCAGCCCAAAGGTAATAAGTTTGGTGCGCGCTTTTTCATGACAAAATTAAGGGACCATTACTTTCGCTACGGGCACCATCATATCCCCAGTGTATCTAGACATGTTGCAACTGTTTGCTGTTTCTTAATTGCTTGAGTATTAGCCAGATGTCATTTTTCAACAAGACGGTACACCGTCTCATTAGGGGTTCGAGTTTCGTGCCTATCGTGATACAACTTTTCCTGACGATGGATTGGTCCTGGTGGTCCAACAGCTTGGCCTCCATGGTCTCCTGACATAAGCCCATTAGATTTTTTATATGGGATTATGTCAAGGATAATTCCTACAGAACTCCTGTATCAGATCTTGCCACTCTGCAACAACGGATATCCACAGGCATTCCATAGATCCCTCCTGTTATGCTGGCTATTGTATGCACAGAAATTGAATATCGACTAAATATGCTACGTGCTCCAAGGGTGCTCACGTAGAGACATACTGTTAAGTTTTCCTGATGCAACATAAAACTTGGTTAGTTCGCCAACATTTTGGAACCAGTTCCACATCCCTATCTTACATGTGGAGGATATAAATAAAGTTTGTAANTGGTTAGTTCGCCAACATTTTGGAACCAGTTCCACATCCCTATCTTACATGTGGAGGATATAAATAAAGTTTGTAAATTGGGAAAGACTTTTCGGACAACCTATATTTTAAATAAAAAAAACAGTAAAAACCTACGTAAAACAAACAACTACAAAATAAAAAAAAATATTTANTATATTTTAAATATAAAAAAAAGTAAAAACCTACGTAAAACAAACAACTACAAAATAAAAAAAAATATTAAAAGAAAATTAGATATTGATTTTAAATAATACAATAAAACCTAATTACAAAAGAAAAATTCTTAAATACATAAGAAATGTTTATACGTACGAGGAAAATTTTTTTTACATATTGGAAGTTTTTTTGAACCACGTTCTTTGTTGTATATTGAATTTGTTGTCTCTAATAACTACATTTTCCAAAAATTCTAATTCGTTTTGTAATAAATTTTACAAATATGATCTTTCCCTTGTTTATACGTTTCTTGTGATTTTGTTTACTATGATGATAAGTAAGCTATTTTGTAAACAACTTTTTCTTAATTATGAGTAATTTTTTAAATTTAATTACCTGCTAAATCTTTTAATTTAGTAGCTTTCATATTTTCATATTGATTTTGTGCTCTATTTATTTATTATGATTTATTTTATTCAACATCCATTCTAAAATCAATAATAAAAAATTAATTTCTTAGAGACCTAAATTTCTGTAGCTCAAAGCCTTTAGCAAATATTTTCATTTTATATTTTTCTAGCTACATTATAAAAGAATATCAATTTTTATATATATTTGAATATTTCTCAATATAAATAATATATTTAAGAATATCTCATTTATATATTATGTGTATATAGTATATATTTATGACATTATATATTATATTTCATGCCTATTTTTGTAAAGTATAAAAATATTTTTGAAACGATATTATAAAATATTTATTACAAATTTTGCACTTTATTTTTTATTATAAGCAATATTTTTTTTTGTTCTGATATAATATTACGGCATCTTTTCCTCGGCTAAATTTATTAATTTGAATTAAATATAAATTATTTAAACTATTTTAATTAAAAATTCGTTATTTTTGTTAAAGTTTAAAAGACAATTTTTTTTTATAGAAGTAACATATTATCGCAAAATATATTATTGCGTTTTTATCACATTTAGTTGATCTTATGCATGTCATATTTTTTCCTTTAATTTTGTGTTTTCGACTTTGTACTTGATACCTTCATTTAATATTAGTATTTTTAAATTAAAAATTTATACGAATATATGGGGCTTCGCCAGAATCTGTGAAGACTAAATCAGAAGATTGAACTCCAAACAAAAGCAAATTTTGAAGAAGAACTAAACTGAAGAAGTAACGCTGATGACTACAATGATAGCCGTGTTTATAGTGATAACGGATTTTCTGACACTCTTGTGGGTCTCTGCAAGAAACAAGTGTTCTGAAGAAGACAGATAATAACATGAACGTCGACTTTGTAGAGTATTGTCTATTTCGAACATTCTGATTAAATTAATACGTTTAAAAATTTGACCACATAATTCTGGTCATCGATTAACCGAAGTAGAAAATTATGTTAGCTTATAAATGCTAAGTTTTATAGCGACTCTCATATATACCACATATGGAAAATATATCTACATAACAAAAATGGTCTCTTTTATTTATTGTACCGTATTTCTGGTGACTTTCATAGCGCAGTGCTATAAAGCAGTTNCATAACAAAAATGGTCTCTTTTATTTATTGTACCGTATTTCTGGTGACTTTCATAGCGCAGTGCTATAAAGCAGTTCGATGCACTAACAGTGTAATAATCTGTGTACAAGCTCGCAGAGAGAATTAAAATTAAAAATTTTTTCTGAAGGTTGCATTTTCCAGATATAATTTTCACGTATGTAACTAACTGGCTTTTACTCTAATGAACATATTATTTTTAAAAATATGTATTCACTAAGCAGGTAATTAACAGGAGAATTTTATTTATTTCCAAAGTTCTATACTTACGATTTTACCGCAAAAGAGTTAAAATTATGGATTTCAGATTGGGCAAAAAATAATCAAATATGAGCACCTTTCCAAGTGACCGACGTTATGAATGGGAGACACTGTCCAAATTAGAAAGCATGAAAATATTCAAAATAATTTCGTATAGTTATTTTTAATCTTAGAAAACAATAACTGTCGTAAACAAAACTAAAGGCAGAGGGAGAGAGAGCAGTGGATTGAAATCATAAGGGGTATAGTGGAGTTATTGTTAAAAACTTTTTTTTCTATTTCAGATATTTAAAAAAATATTTTCTTTGATTTAGGTCGCAAAAAGTCAAAGTCCCCAGTAGTTAAGATCTCCATAGGTCAATATGAAGCTCATATAAATGTAACATTTCCGAATTCCGACTGGATGAAACAACATTAGAAATGAGCTAGTCTACACCTCGACTCCTCGACCGTAACATAGGCCCCAAATTTGAGACTAGTACTTTTGTACCGATATAGTTAATAAAATATTATTTGGATCCCTTCACACACTACCTACAACTGCGCCACTAATATATTTTGTCGGATAACATATACTTATTCTAATAAAAGGTATTATATTAGTGACATATGCAGTAAATTACTTACTGCACATATACGTCGTCACGTGAATGCACGCATTAAAGTATTATCAATTATGTTGATGTCATATGACTTAAAATTTTCTTCATCAAGTTAAAAAATTTAAAGGCATGTTAATAAACTGTTTATTTTATTTGTTTCCGTTATATTCTACATGTTATTTCACAAATAACTTCAAAAATATATTTATTCAAGGCTTTTAACCAAAATATATATTTAGAAAAATATATAGCCAAGCGTTAGACATATAAAGGTTGCTCGTGGGTATGTGAGCACTTCTAGGACACACGCAAGTTTTATACTTTCAGTCCATTGAGTATCCTTCAATATCTATATGTAATAATTATATCGCCACTTGATTTCAACTAATGTTTTCATAAATTACTTAGTTAATCGCTGTATTTGTTGGATTTATGTAGTGATGACTGTAACTATTTTCATTTCTGCAGTTTAATGCTGTCAACTGAGATCGCCACAAAGGTTTAGGCATGGTTCTCATATTCCCCCGTCATTATAACGTGTCACCATTTAGAATGTTTCTCTTTGCATGCGGGTAATGTTTGAATTTCTGCCTGGATAACATGAAATATTTATTCCTTTATACCGTAGATACGCTTCAGAGAATCCAAAAATTGAGTTGAAAATATATGTAGTTTCCCCGAGTGTAATGAACGAAACTATTTTGAATATTTCAGAGTTTTCAAGAGATGTGCTTTCTTATATAATTCCGATTTCAGTGAAGTAATTCAGTGTCATGTTTACCCATAAGCGTATTTTGTCATGTCGTAGAGTGTCTGATTCACTTTCAGGAAGTCGTGAGTTTTACTGGGGGTGTTTTATTCCCCCAAAGTGTATTTCCCACCCCCACTCCCGGCGAATTATGACACAGTACCGGCAAATACACCCCCCCCCCCCCNTATGCATTTTGCAAATTTAAAAAATGATACTCTAATAGCATAAAAGCACATTGCTGGTGTCTGCCAATAAACTATGAATGATAGAAATACTTTACGTGAAAGTCTATGGCTGTACTGGTGTGCTCCATATAATTATATAATATTTCCACAGCAAGCCTATATTTGGTTTCTCGATTAAATTTTAATGATAGTCCGTCTAGAAACAATATATGACTTTTACAGCAGCCTTTATAAAAAAACAAAATGTTTGACAAAACATTTTTTTCTCACAAGCAACTTACTACTGGCTTTAATAATGTATACGTGTGCTTCGATATGTAATTTACTAATAATAATAACAAAACATGTTCCTAAATAACGATAATATATTTCGTGAATCTGCATAATTACAATTAATTAATTTAGAACTCGATTTTTCCCCATTTACATGTTTTACGTTAGTAACACAGAAAAAAGTTTAATGTTGTGCCAACAGTATTAATGTTACTACAACATTAATTTTTTGTTATCTGTGAGCCGTCAGTAACTAATGTTGCTGTTAATGTNAACAGTATTAATGTTACTACAACATTAATTTTTTGTTATCTGTGAGCCGTCAGTAACTAATGTTGCTGTTAATGTAATATAATGTTTAGTTATTAATCTTACTGTTACATTAAGTAGTTTTGTGACAACATTACCTCACTACCATACTGGCAACATTACGGTGGTGTTTATCTTGCTGGAAAAAAAAATTGTGTTGCGGCAAGACANTTACCTCACTACCATACTGGCAACATTACGGTGGTGTTTATCTTGCTGGAAAAAAAAATTGTGTTGCGGCAAGACAACTTTTGTGTTGCGGCAAAACAAATTTTGTGTTGCATTGATGTTAACATTTGTGTTAAAATTTTAATTTTACATTTTTGCATGAACAAACATTGCAGCAGTGTAAAATAAATTAAGTACAATTATTTTGTCCCAAAAATAAATATTACTAATTAAAAAAATTTATAGTAGGTAGAGGAACAGAACCCACACCCTGAATACTTGGCGCGCTACACTTCACCGAAACCGGTGCCTGTCAACTGCTCTAGCGTAACATATTTGTATTAATTATATATTTTATATTAAATTTAATTTAACAGTAAAACTGCAGTTCTCTTTCATTACGTGGAAATACTTTATGCTCTAGAAATATAAGCATATTTGGCACACGTTAACTGCTTTGTCAGGCTTGGGAGCTGCTCTTAGCTACATTAAGTTTTCAATCTATGCTCTAGAAATATAAGCATATTTGGCACACGTTAACTGCTTTGTCAGGCTTGGGAGCTGCTCTTAGCTACATTAAGTTTTCAATCTATGCTCTAGAAATATAAGCATATTTGGCACACGTTAACTGCTTTGTCAGGCTTGGGAGATGCTCTTAGCTACATTAAGTTTTCAATCTATGCTTTAAAATTTAAATAAAGTGGTTTCATTTTACGACGTTATCGGTGTTCACTTCCAACCGCAATTTAAAATGTTGTACAATCTTCGGTAGTTTTTGTCTCACAGTGTGTGAGTACAATTTTGGTAGTGGACTAACATGACTATTTAACTGTCAACTGTGTCAAAATGTTTGGTAATCTAACATCTCATGTGGCGTCCAGACAATATGTGGAATATTTCAATGTCCAAAAATAACGCTTTACTTTACTTTCCTTTATTCCAAATAAATTTCAAACAACGAAGTGANGGAATATTTCAATGTCCAAAAATAACGCTTTACTTTACTTTCCTTTATTCCAAATAAATTTCAAACAACGAAGTGAAAATTTTTTTTTAACTTCTTAACACGGTGGTCCACAGTTTGCAAAAACAAGCTGGGTGGCAGATTCATAATTGCTTACATGGAGCTCGTTGCAAAGTTAATTCGGCGTCAGTTTATGATGTAATTCTGCTGCCCCTCCCTCCTGCTAGGCAGTTTGACTGTATTAAAGGGAATGGCGCTCTAAAGTCTTACATTTATCTATTTGTCGTCGCAACTAGTTTTTCAGGCTTATCAAAATTTTTAGCACCCTAAGGTTTAACTGATAGTGTTTACCACTTTTAACATTATTAAATATTCACTACCTACATTATGGTGTGACTACTGACTTAAGATAAANTGATAGTGTTTACCACTTTTAACATTATTAAATATTCACTACCTACATTATGGTGTGACTACTGACTTAAGATAAATAAGATATCCTTCATCGGTTTCCCTCAGTATACAGGATGTAATAAAGGTAGCGTGTGTCCAACGATGTAAAAAGGTGTCTGAGAGTACTATTTAAATCTTAATGTAAAAATCNATGTAATAAAGGTAGCGTGTGTCCAACGATGTAAAAAGGTGTCTGAGAGTACTATTTAAATCTTAATGTAAAAATCATTTTGCTAAAAACTAGTTTTGATGACCAGTTGGTAAGGATATAAGACTTTGGTTCACCATTCGCCTTAAAACTGGGGACGTAGATGAACAGCAGTTTCTACAAACCTGGACCAGGCCAGAGTTGTACGGAGGTACACACTCGGACGTTGTCGCAGTAGTAGGACTTATTAATACAAATACGATGCGCGACGAGGGTTGGTG
>NQII01001662.1:157961-226344 GCA_002778355.1 Clitarchus hookeri
AGGGGGTGGCGACCAGAGCGCCATCGGACGTGCCGGAGAGTGTGGTAGCGAAAGCGGAGAGGAGGGGAGGTTGCGAGCAACATTTAAGCCCCTGGTTCCCGTATTGATCCGTGGTCCAGTCGCGTTGTACCTGCTGAAGGAGGGGAGGGCCGGGTTACTATGACAACTAGCAGGGGCTGCAAACTACCGGTCACCCCCTACAATTCCACATGGCCTTCCCTTCCCGGCCTCCGCGTGCAGGCTCTCCCGGGCCGAGGGTGTCTCGCTGCTTGCTTGCTCGCCGCGCGTACGACACACCTTCCTCCGCGAATACTCATACAGTCCCCGCTCTCTCTGTTTCCGTTTACTTACGTCATTCCTCAGTGAAACGCGACAGCATTGCGCACATGTGCCGTCCAACGTACATTATGCACCCGGGAGGACTGTTACGCATTGATTTTGGCGGCTACATCACATTTATTTTCTTTTTTTAAAGTAATTGTACAGTTTTCATTTTATCCAGTTGTGTACTCCATAGAAGTGATATTTTCCAATGAAAACAACTTCTGTTATTTTTTTAATACTCTCTTAAGAAACGTCAGTTTTTTTCATCGTTCCCTGGGTTTGGAGTACTCCCCTCGGGTCACGAGTTTTTTTTTTTAATGTAGGCGCAGCAATCGTTTTGTTTATCTCTTAACCGCAGAGCACAAGTGGATTTCTTTAAATATTGAAATCTCCACGAGCAAAATATTACAAAGCTCGTACTATAAGAGGTACTAGAGAAATTTATCAAAGTCTGGTTGCCAAATCGTCGCGTCGCCTCCAATCTATACACACGATGAACCTTGGTAGTAATTATGTTAAAAATATACAAATTCCAGGAATTATTTGTTGGTTGTGTGACCGGACAGACTACGAACATTCCTTAACCAAAAATTCAGTGTTTTATAGAGGTGAATGTTATTACTAAAAATACGCGCACAGTCTGGGTCTACAAAATTGTTACGCAGAAAAAGTTCAAAACATATAAATATGCAAATAATATTTCGTACGATCGGTATACAAGTCTAACATAGACACTAAGTATTGATACATGTTACTGAACGAAGATCTGTAACCGTTACTAAACCTGTAGCTTTAATGATACATTTCCAATAAAAACGTTAGATTAGCCACCTTTATGTCGAAATAAATTTTATAACTCTTAAGAATTGCTGGTTATTAATTATCTAGTCAGGAATATTTGCACTTACTATAGCTTGTTGTTCCATCTGCCTTTATAATACTCAGATCGTTCACAAGCGACGATTTAAGCTTGGCAGTCAACCAAATTCAATTAGTACTTTTATTATNTTTATAATACTCAGATCGTTCACAAGCGACGATTTAAGCTTGGCAGTCAACCAAATTCAATTAGTACTTTTATTATTGCACGCTTTGCATTCAAAGTAACCTCCGCGTCTCATTCGTTTATGATAAAATAATGCTATGAAGAGTAAAACTAATATAATGCATTGCATTGCTTATTTGATGAAACTACCTTTTGCAGGACAACCTGCAACAAGCATTTGTGCTTAGACAGAGGTAGGGAATGTCTTCTTGCTGTAGAGTGGTTAATATGTGTTATTTTGTTGTATCTCTTCCCTTTATTGTAACATTTTTATTTTAGTGATTTAAATTATTAGCTTTGTATTTATTATAAGAAGAATAGCCTGCTTAGTGAAACATCGTTCCCTCCAACATAATCACGTGCCAAACATTTTGCAAGCTTCATTTCTGGTCCGCAGAACTTGTATCTAGGAATATGCACCACTAATGGCATTTATTGTAAGAATGTGCACTATTCCATGAAAACTCTCGAAACATGCCAAATAAATCATATCAAATTAATAAAATCTGAAGTAAAAACTAGCTTAAGTGTGGTTGTTTTGAGGTATAATAAATAAAAATATATAATGTGAAAGGTATTTCTCAGTTTCGCTCCCAACTTATATACACCGTATACCATCTCAAAATATGTGCTGGAGTCGGAAAGGGCCGTGGAATATTCTGGGAAGCATCCATTGGCGTCACCGGCAGAGTTTAGTGTCTGTCGCCNTTTATAATACTCAGATCGTTCACAAGCGACGATTTAAGCTTGGCAGTCAACCAAATTCAATTAGTACTTTTATTACTGCACGCTTTGCATTCAAAGCAACCTCCGCGTCTCATTCGTTTATGATAAAATAATGCTATGAGGAGTAAAACTAATATAATGCATTGCATTGCTTATTTGATGAAACTACCTTTTGCAGGACAACCTGCAACAAGCATTTGTGCTTAGACAGAGGTAGGGAATGTCTTCTTGCTGTAGAGTGGTTAATATGTGTTATTTTGTTGTATCTCTTCCCTTTATTGTAACATTTTTATTTTAGTGATTTAAATTATTAGCTTTGTATTTATTATAAGAAGAATAGCCTGCTTAGTGAAACATCGTTCCCTCCAACATAATCACGTGCCAAACATTTTGCAAACTTCATTTCTGGTCCGCAGAACTTGTATCTAGGAATATGCACCACTAATGGCATTTATTGTAAGAATGTGCACTATTCCATGAAAACTCTCGAAACATGCCAAATAAATCATATCAAATAAATAAAATCTGAAGTAAAAACTAGCTTAAGTGTGGTTGTTTTGAGGTATAATAAATAAAAATATATAATGTGAAAGGTATTTCTCAGTTTCGCTCCCAACTTATATACACCGTATACCATCTCAAAATATGTTCTGGAGTCGGAAAGGGCCGTGGAATATTCTGGGAAGCATCCATTGGCGTCACCGGCAGAGTTTAGTGTCTGTCGCCNCTGGAGTCGGAAAGGGCCGTGGAATATTCTGGGAAGCATCCATTGGCGTCACCGGCAGAGTTTAGTGTCTGTCGCCGTGGCGTTCAGTGCATATCAGCAGGTTTATGAATGCTCAGCTGGTGGGGAATGACAAGCGGCTCAGCAGGTGAACACATTCAGTTGAGCTGGTAAAGCACAAGCCGGAAACTTGGAGACCCGCGGTTCGGATTCTTTTATATATTCATACTTTCCCGTCTATGTTCCTATTTTAAGTTTATGAAATTTATGTAATCATTTTGTAACAATAATTTGCATTAGATATTTAACTATAGGAAAGGAATAACTTGCATTGGTACTTACAGAAAGTAGAGCCTCTAATAAGCGTTAACGTCAGAGATTGTGGCATTGGAGTGGTTATTAAACAAATTGGGGGTTGTAGGTTACATTCTGAGTTATAGCATTTGTGCTTTAGATAATTTTATTTTTATTTTTAATCCGTTATTGGATCCTTTAGTGTAGAAAGTATTACACGATTAAAAAAAGATCTATAAGAACGGTGCGTGTATTTTCTGCAAGTGTGCATCTGGATCTCATAATCCTACAAACGACTACTGTCCTTGACAAGTATCATCTCTGTCCGTACTTCACAAGGCGTGCCTCGAGGAACACAGTACAACAAATAACCTGTTATCGACATAAAGATTCTGATTTACAGGACATCCCGTACGTTTATATGTGCGAGCTCAAATAGCACTTGACCTACGTTTTAGTTAGTATTTTAATTATTTTTGTAACACCTGAAAAATAAGAAACTGTTGTGTTTCCCACATGTCACTTGCGTAGCGGGGCTTCCCGCCTACCAGGCGCTAACAATACAGCGGCGTGCATTAGCTCGCTCATACGCGAAAAGTTTTCAATTTTATTTTTGTAATAAAGGTAAAAGAACATTCTTTATCACCGCACTGTTTTAGAGGATANCGCGAAAAGTTTTCAATTTTATTTTTGTAATAAAGGTAAAAGAACATTCTTTATCACCGCACTGTTTTAGAGGATACTTATTAGTGGGTTAACTCGTGTCGATGGTGTTAACGTTTGAATTCTATCAGTAAAAAGGTATTTAAAACTTTAACGTAAAAATGTCATATTTCCCTATCCGCATACCTACAAAGGACTGTTTGTTGGCGTGACTTAACAATACAAAAGGAGGATTATAAATAAAATAACTGGCACACCAGATGATTCGTTTGTAAGTANTGGCGTGACTTAACAATACAAAAGGAGGATTATAAATAAAATAACTGGCACACCAGATGATTCGTTTGTAAGTACGTTAAATTTATTTTAATAACAATCGAAACACGACTTACCTTCGCAGTCTAAAAGAACAATATCTTCACGTCGTTGGCTGTTCTCTTTCTAAACATAAATACCCAGCGTGGCCAAAATAATTATATAAATCACTGAATTTCCATTAAAATTAATGCTTTCCCGTTTTTTATCATAAACAGGCTACCTCAGCACCCGATTATTACAATTCACATTCGGAACACGATATCTTGTGTTCGAATTCCGGTAGTGCTATGGATGTAAGTAGTATGATTATGTTCCGTCTGGACAAATAATATTTTTAAAATGAGTTAGGCTCGGTGTTGTGGCTGTGGCTGTGATTGGGGCTCGCTTACTGAGGATCGCTTCTTCGGCTCGACTCAAGGGCTGCTCGGAAGCCGGCGATTCGGGTTTGTCGAACGTACCCGAAGGTGCTCGGCAGTTACGCCTACTAATTCTTCAAGCATATGTTTGTTTCTGGTAGCCATATTAGTTTTATAGGCATCGGGTACGTCAAATCGTAAATCTGTATTTCAGTGACAAGTTTAGGAACTCATAATAAAGGCGAAACTATGGTTTTGAGAACTCCCAGAGCTGTGGTTTTGGAGGAAGGTGATTGACACTGTTCTCTAAAGGTCCAATTTCCTAATAAATCAATACACTGTAATGATTAAGAGTTCAAGAAAAATCTCTAGTTTTATTATTGCTTTAAAACAAGTTAATTGCCACACAAGTTCTCGAGACAACTCCCTCCCGTTCCTGTACGTAGATTACGTATAGTTCGCGTCGTGGGGGGCGGGGGGAATAATCTGCTTCGTACTTGCTGGGTGATTCTAGATATTCGTAGCACTCGCGGAACACTACTCAGGGTCCNGAATAATCTGCTTCGTACTTGCTGGGTGATTCTAGATATTCGTAGCACTCGCGGAACACTACTCAGGGTCCTTCAAACACGCTGGATGAATGTACTTATCTGTCCTGTTGTGCTGGTAGCTGGTCCTGCAGTTAAGATCTGGTGAACTGGAACTGGCAGGCCTCTGCGTCTGATGTCGGCTGGCTCTTCCGGAATCGCGCCGCGTCTTCGGACTCTCGTCGGCTGCCCGTCGTTGGCGACCCGCTCCGCGCTCGTCGACGCCCGTCCGCTGACTGACTCGTTTCCTCGGACTGCTCTCGTTTTGTAGCCTCCCTCGCCATATTCAAACTGCCTCGTCTGCACGTGTTCCGGGGAGTAATAAACAAGTGTCTGGGGCTCGGGCTGCCCATCATGGACCTTCGGTTCTGGTATGGCCGTTTCATTGTCTCGTTCTGCACGTGCTTACTTGGCGGGTGGTCTTTGGATCAGTGCCCACACTGGTCCATCCCTTGTCCCCGGATATGCTGCTATTCTTCTCGTACACCCGCTAAAAGCTTTTCTTGGTTTATTGCGGTGAAGCCCGGGGTCGTGGGACCTCGGCGTATCTTGGGGCAGCTGCCCAGTGTAGCTGTGTTCGTGCCCTGGTGGCTTCCGTTGCCTCCGGATGCCGTCTGCACGTGCAGAAAACTTGGGTGGCCCGTCTTTGCAGCTGTGAGGCGCGGGATCCTTTCTTGGACACGTCCGCCACCCTTAATATTTATTGGTGTTGACCGCCTGCGGCTTCGCTAGCGCGTGTGTTCTGACGGCCAAAATACATGGACGCGGGGAGCGTCAGTTTTAGCTATCAGATATAGAGATCAGGGTAGTACGAAGGTTCGGAATTAAATTAACGACCTGAGTTTTGGAAGCGTATTAGTGATGTTTGTACATACATTTTTCACTGATTAATATCCATATTCATTTGATACAAAGTTTTTAGCAATTTACGAAGTTAACGCATGGCTTAGGGGCCTGAGTTCGAAGCCTGAAATCGTGCAAAATATATAAATTTTCTCGTGGACTTAGAAACAATCTGACGGTTTTTGCGAGTGATGGGAGAAAGTATATATAGAATGCTGACGCACACTGATACATAAGTTGATGTTCAGATGTCAAGAAGTTAACGTCGATTTAGAAGCATTCTCTCGCTATAGAGTGAATATGTATTGTGAATACGAAGGCGTGCCTTTGACCTCATCGAACATGGAGCCACGACCTGCATCATCGCTGCCCGATTGCCGACTATGTCGATTCTACGATAGAGTTTTCACCTTCCATGGAAGTGCTCGTCGGCATAAGAGAATGGTCTGTACGAAGAGTCCTTTCTGCTTTATGAAGCATGACGACATTGCCCTCGTGCAGTTAATGCAAGGCGGTACATTGAAACAACATGAAGAGATCTGCAAGTATTCTTCTACTGGGAGTCAGCAAGTGTTGCCGGCAGTACCTCTTGCTGCTTCTATGGAAACCGATTCGACAGGCGATAATGACGAGGCAGTAAGTGCTAATTACGGAACGAGATCAATAGAGTCAATATGTGTGGAAAGTTCACTTGCAAGACGTTCGGGTGAAATAGACAAACTTGAAAATAAACGGTCGTCGGCTCTAAATACTGATAAGTATACTATTCCTGCTACAAAGAAAAGCAAATTGAATATATAATACAAAACNGGTCGTCGGCTCTAAATACTGATAAGTATACTATTCCTGCTACAAAGAAAAGCAAATTGAATATATAATACAAAACAGGAGGTTAAGATGACCATGAAGATAGCATTGACGAAAATTAACATGAAGACAGTGATAGTGCTGAAGACGATGATTACGATTTTCTCGATACACTGACACACCACTCCAACACATTTGCTGCAATGAGCCAGACAAAGAAGGCAGAAGACGCTGAGAATACTGGCTACCTATTTCTCGAAGACCCAAATGAACTTATTGATAGACTCAGATATTTAATTGATCTTCAAAAACTCAGATATCTTATGCACATTAACTATATATATACAATCATTAGTAAACTGAAGGATCAGGGATAAATCGCATGATGTTATAAACTACTTTCTCCTGAAATTGTAATTACAAAATTACAATAAATTATTATTTTAAAATAATTGACACTTCTTTATTTTTGTGTGTCGTATTCTTTTTCCATCACAACTTTAAAGTGGTGCTATGAGCACTCGACTATTAATGGAAAAATCTGCATATAGAATGATAATAAACACTTAAGTATAAAATGCATGGATATTAGAGTGCATACAAACATTAATTCTGTCGACATGTACAAATTTGGAGATAGTTGGTGAAAGAATGTAAATTCTATACATATGGATGGTGGGAAAATCAAAGGATTGAACAAAGGATCGATCGAAGGATTTGGATTGATCGAAGGATTTGGAATGATCGAAGGATTGGGATTGTTATAGAAGGATTTGGATTGAGGGAAGGATTTTGATTGATGAGAGTATTGGGATTTATCGGAATATTGGGATTGATCGAAGGATTGTGAAGCAGATTGTGGAGCAGGTTGATGGAAAAATTGCGAAATAGATCGAAGNAATATTGGGATTGATCGAAGGATTGTGAAGCAGATTGTGGAGCAGGTTGATGGAAAAATTGCGAAATAGATCGAATTATTGCTAAATATTGATGGGAAGATTGAAATATTTATGGAAATTTTGCGAAAGATTGATGGTATGATTGCTGAGAATTGGTGAGGATTGGGTTTGGCTTTGATTGTGAAAGATTAATGGAAATATTGGAGATTTAATGGTTTTGTTACAAGTGTTGATGAAATTATTTGACAATTGATGAATTGATGGTCAAGAAAAGCACGAAAGTTAAGACTGTTTATCAGCCTCGTACATTCCAATTCTCCAGGGCCTGGCAGTATTGGCATTTAAATTAATGCCAATTAAGCCTATAAAAGTGTTTGTAGATGCTGATTCATAACATGAGTATAACATACTCGTGCATGTTGTCACTGTTAGTATAATGGGCTTTGTTAAGTCATATAAACACATTAAAAATAGAGTAGCATACTTATAACTATAAAACAGTCGAGGTAGTGAATAATTTTCAGGTTCTGGCATCATGTATTAATCAGTCTTCAAGAGAGGGGACTCTAAATGTAGTAATTTAGTGAGATACTTTTTCATGTTTCCGCAATTCCCTATGTATAAATTCGGCACAATATAAAAAATTAATAATTTATAATTAAAAATAATTGATAAAATCGGATAATAAATATAGATTTGCGATACCCTATGCGTATAAAACCAATATGGTTACCAGAAACAAACATATGCATGAAACATTAGTGGGTGTAACTGCCAAACACCTTCTAGNTATAAAACCAATATGGTTACCAGAAACAAACATATGCATGAAACATTAGTGGGTGTAACTGCCAAACACCTTCTAGTACGTTCGACAAACCCGAGTCGCCGACTTTCGAGCAGCCCTTGAGTTGAGCCGAAGAAGTGACCCTCAGTAAGTGAACCCCGATCACAGCCACAGCCTCGAGCCTAACTCCCATTTAAAATACATTGGCCTAGAAGGAACTTAATCATACTGCTGATGTATGATACTTTTATATCTGTTATTTTAATTTAGCGTAGCATGTAAGCCATCATCTCATCAGTCTCGTGGCATAACGGTAGTGTATCTAAATGTATGATAATTCAAAGACTGGTGGTAGCACCATTGTGTCTGTTTTCATATCAAAACTATACTTAATATAGATACTAGCGATATTTCTAATATTAATTATAATTATATTAATAAAGAATTTTCTAACTATAGTTAAAATATTTCACCTTATTCAATATTGCTCTTATGTTGTACGAGAGTTTTTGTTAATTGGTTCGAGAATGTATCATTAAAGTTTAGATGAAGTAGCAAGAAGTAGTGTCAAGAATTATAAATCTTAAATGTTGTCCTTTGAATTGCTTAAATACACACATATATACACTGATTGAGCAAAATATTATGACCACCCCCTCAATNAATGTTGTCCTTTGAATTGCTTAAATACACACATATATACACTGATTGAGCAAAATATTATGACCACCCCCTCAATACAATGTTGGGCCACATTTGGCCCTTAATACTGCATAGATTCGTCTTGGCATGAACTCTGTGAGAAGTTGGTAGGTGGTATGAGGAATTTGGGACCATATCCGATGAACTGCACTTTCCAATTCCTTAAGATTTTATGGATCCAGTTGCCTGGTGTCCAGTTCGATCTCATCCCACAGATTTTCAATTGTATTGAGATCTGGTGATTGTGCNATGGATCCAGTTGCCTGGTGTCCAGTTCGATCTCATCCCACAGATTTTCAATTGTATTGAGATCTGGTGATTGTGCAGGCCAACTAAGCAAGATAAAGTCTCTGTCATGCTCTTTGAACCATCTGCGGACAATGCCAGCTTTATGACAGGGAGCATTGTCCTGCTGGAAGTATCCATTCCCGGCAGGGTACACCATTAACATAACAGGATGTGCTTGATCTGCAATAACACATAAATACCCTTGGGCATTCAAACGTTGTTCNGGTACACCATTAACATAACAGGATGTGCTTGATCTGCAATAACACATAAATACCCTTGGGCATTCAAACGTTGTTCTACAGGAATCAAAGGACCCATATAATACCACAAAAACCACCCCCAAACCATAATATTGCCTCCATCAGCTTGAAGAGTTGTATCAATGCAGTTTGGGTCCATGCTTTCTTGCAGTGTTCTTCATATTCGCACCGCGTCATCTGCATCGTGTAATTGAAAACGCGATGCATCGTACAACATGACCCTTTTCCAGTCATCTACTGTCCAATCCTTGTGCTCCTTTGCGAACTGGAGACGTCTGCTCTTGTTCAAGGCAGACAGTAGAGGCTTTCGAACAGGTCGTCGGCTTCCATAGCCTACATGGTGTAATGTGCGGTGAACAGTTCGTTCAGAGACCATTGCAGTTGCTCCTTGATTAAGATTCCCCACAATTTGACGTACTGTTGCTCTTCTGTTGGACTGGACAACTCTGGCAAGTCTCCTTTCAGATCGAGCATTCAGTAGCCTGTGACGACCACGAGCCTGATATTGAGACCCGGTTTTCTGCTTGGTAGTCCACTCTCTGTAAACATTAATNGAGCCTGATATTGAGACCTGGTTTTCTGCTTGGTAGTCCACTCTCTGTAAACATTAATAACTGCTGCTCTCGAACACTTCACAAGTGCANGAGCCTGATATTGAGACCCGGTTTTCTGCTTGGTAGTCCACTCTCTGTAAACATTAATAACTGCTGCTCTCGAACACTTCACAAGTGCAGCTGTTTTGCTGATACTGGTTCCAACGTTTCGAGTGCCTACAATCATCCTGCGTTTAAACGCAGTTAAATCACGTTTTTTGCCTATTTCTTCGCCAAGCAACACAGTGCAACAGATGCTTCACTTGTCCTGCATTCCCTTTTTATAGCTATCTCGCCCTCTAGCGGCAAGAACGTGAAGTTATGGCCGATCTGCGTATAAGTGTCAAGTGGTCATAATAATTTGGCCACTCAGTGTATATAGTTTATGGTAATTTGAGCACTTTTGAGGCGCTAGTTACGTTTTCCTTTCAGCCATTTTTAATCCTTTAACCACCTTTTAAAATAAATATTGCCATGTAAGTAATAAACACAGTGTTTATATTTCAC
The DNA here is from genome assembly GCA_002778355.1 of Clitarchus hookeri. Classification (NCBI taxonomy): domain Eukaryota; kingdom Metazoa; phylum Arthropoda; class Insecta; order Phasmatodea; family Phasmatidae; genus Clitarchus; species Clitarchus hookeri. The sequence continues at coordinate 168,688 of NQII01001662.1, forward strand.
CGAACTCTGAAGTTAACGTCTAAGGCTAAATGAAAATATATTTATTGAGTATTATTCCAAATAAGTGGGCTTTCAAAAGTGCTCATTGTACTGTGGCTAGCCCATATAAACGTTGTGCACATTCATATATTAGGCAAAACCTCAGCCCATGATTTCTCAGTTACTCGTATCCGCTGCTCCTGCGAGTCTCTCGCCTGTCTGCCCGCCCAAAATTCTACAACTCACGCAAATTGTACCGCCATCCTTTTGAGCCGTCCCTGTTAGTTTTCACTGACAAAATTCCAAAACGGATCCTTAAGTGTGCTCAGTTTTTCGTCCAACTGTAGAAAACCTTACTAAATATGTATATAACTGCTCCACAAGNCGGATCCTTAAGTGTGCTCAGTTTTTCGTCCAACTGTAGAAAACCTTACTAAATATGTATATAACTGCTCCACAAGGTTTCATTTATTTTTCTGTCCAGGTACTGTGTATTGTTCCACGAGATGTTAAGTTTAAAATGGGCGGCAACCAAACGACTGACACTTATGTGATACTATTAGCTCATGATTCGCAATATTCATTGGGAAATTAATATATACATAAATGCGCTACACTTGCGCCAATATTTGCTTAGATAAGCACAAATTTGAAATAAGTAAATACATTTTAGCCGACAACAGTTCAACACGTTAAGGCTGTTCAAGAACCAATATTTTATTTAGCTTATGGTTATTTTATAGTTTTGTGAACAATATGAAAGAAAACATTTATATTTTTTTTTAGTATAATTATGAAAATTGCTACGTAAACACTAGCGATTTGACATATCCGGCAGTGTATTTAATTATTTCAAAATATCTAAATTGCAGAATTATCAGTATGCTCTAAACAGTGATCCGAGAAGTTCACAGTTTCATTTGAATGTAAAACTAGATTCCGATTTTTTTCTAAATACTGCAGGTGCAGTCATTTATTAATTGGCTGCGGCCTTAATTTGACATAAGTATATATTCTTTCAGTACAAAAAGATAAGTTGAAATTGATTAGATGGCTTCGTAGATGTCGCATACTACACTATAAAGTAAATATGGTCACTATTTTGAAAATATNGCAGTGTATTTAATTATTTCAAAATATCTAAATTGCAGAATTATCAGTATGCTCTAAACAGTGATCCGAGAAGTTAACAGTTTCATTTGAATGTAAAACTAGATTCCGATTTTTTTCTAAATACTGCAGATGCAGTCATTTATTAATTGGCTGCGGCCTTAATTTGACATAAGTATATATTCTTTAAGTACAAAAAGATAAATTGAAATTGATTAGATGGCTTCGTAGATGTCGCATACTACACTATAAAGTAAATATGGTCACTATTTTGAAAATATAGTAAAGCCTGGACGTCTTAAAACATTCCAGCTTACATTACCTACCACAGTTCTACTGGTTTGCCAAACTTGGTAGGAATCGGTTGATTGTTTCCTGGGATACAACCTAAAACTTAATTTGTACATGTGGTGCTGTGTTACAAAATGGCGCATAAAAGAGGCTCTGTGTACACGCGTTTGATGGTTGTGATACATACTGCCAGCATACAATGTTAAGTGGAAATTTGCCATATTGTTTAGTATATGTATACGATGCTAACATTTTCATACTGTCGCTACTTTGAGAATAGGCGCCTGGCTAACCAAAACAAATATTACATTTTTCGGCTAACCTAGTACTATACTTGTTTCCTAAATTTCCAAGTAATCGGTTGATTGTTTCCCAAGATATGCCATAAAAACTGTATTTTTTCAAGTGGCACTATCTTGTAAAATGACGGATAAAACTGGCTATGTGTTAACATACATGATGTGTATAATATATTCTTGCAGCATAAAATGTTTGGTCGAAATTGGCAGAACGTTATAGCGAAAATATATAAAACCTTAAATTTTGTATGGTCACAATTTTTAAAATAGGTGCTGTGCCCATTTAAATCGCAATGTTTACATGGCCTATTATAGTATTATTTACGTGGCAAATTTGGCGATAGTCGGTTGAGTAGTTTTCAAGATATTAGGTAAAAACATAATTTTTGTATGTAGAGCTATCTTTCAAAATGGCTGACCAACACGATATGCCTCTAAAATAAATGCTTACATGATGAACTGCAAGTGTAAAAATGTTGGTTTAAATTGATAAATGTTTCCCGATATATGGAAAGCACCATATTTATTTTAATTCTCGCCATTTTGAGAATAATTATCCGGCGTGGTCAAAAAATATAAAAGTCGGATTTTCTTACTGAGTTCTACATGTGTACCGAGCTTGGCGAAATTCTGTTCACACGTTCAAAGGCTTTCAGTAGGTTACCACACATAGGACCCGCGACGGTGTAGTGGGTGTACTCGCCGCCCACCTAGGCCAACTGGGCTCGATTCCTGGCAGGGTCAATCTCGGATTTTTGCATGTGGAAATCGCGCTGGACAATGCCGCTGGTCGGTGGGTTCTCTCTGGGATCTCCCTTTTCCCCCCGTTCTTGCGATTCACACTCACCTCGCTTCACATTCATCGGCTCTCAATACCACGATGTTAAGAGCATCCAAATCTCTTATCTTCACTTCACTGGACACACACACATACACAGACACTCATAAGTGATCTCATAAGACTGTCTGTCCTTCGGAAACTAGGCTAAAGCTTCTAAGCATAAAAGTCATGCCAGACTATTAGGATGCAACATGGGGCAATATTCACAAAGTATTGAATTCGTTTTTTATGGATTCCTAGTAGATTAGATCTGCAAAAGTAAAATATTATTGTAAAGGGACGGGACTGTATATGTCAGTTTATCTTGAAGAAACTGAGCAGCCAAGTTGTTCACATGCGATTTTTAATCATATTTATTACTTACTTTGTTTGGATTCACATAACATGGAAAAAAAACTCACATGTGGCAATTACAGATAAATCATTTTTATCCTTCTACAGCGTGAGTGAAAAAATTTAGGTGGCNTTGAAATTGATTAGATGGCTTCGTAGATGTCGCATACTACACTATAAAGTAAATATGGTCACTATTTTGAAAATATAGTAAAGCCTGGACGTCTTAAAACATTCCAGCTTACATTACCTACCACAGTTCTACTGGTTTGCCAAACTTGGTAGGAATCGGTTGATTGTTTCCTGGGATACAACCTAAAACTTAATTTGTACATGTGGTGCTGTGTTACAAAATGGCGCATAAAAGAGGCTCTGTGTACACGCGTTTGATGGTTGTGATACATACTGCCAGCATACAATGTTAAGTGGAAATTTGCCATATTGTTTAGTATATGTATACGATGCTAACATTTTCATACTGTCGCTACTTTGAGAATAGGCGCCTGGCCAACCAAAACAAATATTACATTTTTCGGCTAACCTAGTACTATACTTGTTTCCTAAATTTCCAAGTAATCGGTTGATTGTTTCCCAAGATATGCCATAAAAACTGTATTTTTTCAAGTGGCACTATCTTGTAAAATGACGGATAAAACTGGCTATGTGTTAACATACATGATGTGTATAATATATTCTTGCAGCATAAAATGTTTGGTCGAAATTGGCAGAACGTTATAGCGAAAATATATAAAACCTTAAATTTTGTATGGTCACAATTTTTAAAATAGGTGCTGTGCCCATTTAAATCGCAATGTTTACATGGCCTATTATAGTATTATNTGTATGGTCACAATTTTTAAAATAGGTGCTGTGCCCATTTAAATCGCAATGTTTACATGGCCTATTATAGTATTACTTACGTGGCAAATTTGGCGATAGTCGGTTGAGTAGTTTTCAAGATATTAGGTAAAAACATAATTTTTTTATGCAGAGCTATCTTTCAAAATGGCTGACCAACACGATATGCCTCTAAAATAAATGCTTACATGATGAACTGCAAGTGTAAAAATGTTGGTTTAAATTGATAAATGTTTCCCGATATATGGAAAGCACCATATTTATTTTAATGCTCGCCATTTTGAGAATAATCATCCGGCGTGGTCAAAAAATATAAAAGTCGGATTTTCTTACTGAGTTCTACATGTGTACCGAGCTTGGCGAAATTCTGTTCACACGTTCAAAGGCTTTCAGTAGGTTACCACACATAGGACCCGCGATGGTGTAGTGGGTGTACTCGCCGCCCACCTAGGCCAACTGGGCTCGATTCCTGGCAGGGTCAATCTCGGATTTTTGCATGTGGAAATCGCGCTGGACAATGCCGCTGGTCGGTGGGTTCTCTCTGGGATCTCCCTTTTCCCCCCGTTCTTGCGATTCACACTCACCTCGCTTCACATTCATCGGCTCTCAATACCACGATGTTAAGAGCATCCAAATCTCTTATCTTCACTTCACTGGACACACACACATACACAGACACTCATAAGTGATCTCATAAGACTGTCTGTCCTTCGGAAACTAGGCTAAAGCTTCTAAGCATAAAAGTCATGCCAGACTATTAGGATGCAACATGGGGCAATATTCACAAAGTATTGAATTCGTTTTTTATGGATTCCTAGTAGATGAGATCTGCAAAAGTAAAATATTATTGTAAAGGGACGGGACTGTATATGTCAGTTTATCTTGAAGAAACTGAGCAGCCAAGTTGTTCACATGCGATTTTTAATCATATTTATTACTTACTTTGTTTGGATTCACATAACATGGAAAAAAACTCACATGTGGCAATTACAGATAAATCATTTTTATCCTTCTACAGCGTGAGTGAAAAAATTTAGGTGGCNAAAAAAACTCACATGTGGCAATTACAGATAAATCATTTTTATCCTTCTACAGCGTGAGTGAAAAAATTTAGGTGGCTGGTAACATTGAGGTAACTTTCCAGAGAAAATTTTGCATTCCTAGGGACATTATTTACTGAGGTTGTGTGCGAAATGACAGATTTTGTTAACTAAACTTTCACGTGATCCGATTTTGTATACAAAAATGACATAACCGTAATTTTCATATCTAGTAAATTAGTAAATAACTAGAATGTCCATTCTAACAGGGCCTGAAACACGCATAAACCGGCGAACTTTGATTTTACACTAAATACTTTACTAGGAAGTTCCCTTCACGTCTGAAAAAGCTAGTATCTCCTCCGCAGGGGATTCGAACCAACGCATCACGCTGGATTACAAATTAGCGAATTGCGTCTCGTTACCTGCTCGCGACACATATTCTTTTTTTTTTTTTTCGTCTGGAGCGCAACGGACGAGGCATCAAATTTTTTTTTTTTTTCGAGGAATAGAATGGCGAGGTGGGAAAGCACACGGACGATAAAGAAGCACCGGCAAGACCGTCGAGTCGTGGAGCAGAACAAAAAATAAAGTATAACAAGTGGAGTGACGCGACTCGAGGTGGTACTGCGGAGGGGTTGGGGGCGAGAGAACAAAGGAGGCACACAAAGAGAGCATGGCGAAGGGGACAGGGCATGCAGAGGTGGAGGATCGGAAAAAGGAGTGCGCCGGAAAGAAGGGCGAGGAAGACGGAACAACAAGCAGAGTAAAAACAAAGAACAAAACTTCATTAATACTGACTGGAGCGCTTTCTTCGCCGGCCGGCGGGCGTCCCGCGGAGAGCTCTCACGAGCAGAACGCCGCTATGCGTGGCTCGCCGAAGACAACGCCGCCTGACCTGGCGTGCAGTGCACTCGCGTTTGGCATTACCTCTCCGGCCAGTCCTTGTATCGGTTTTGGGAAATAACACCAGGTCAATGACTGCATGACGACCCTGACTGTCCGTTCCATATCTATGGCTGGTATTCCTAAACGTTTTTATTGCTTACTTCCAACTTTTCACTCCCGGATGTTCGCATGTGGGAATCGTGCCGGAAGATACCACTGGTCGGCGGGTTTTCTCGGGGATCTCCCGTTTCCCCCGTCCTTACATTCCAGTGCTGCTCCATACTCACCTCGCTTCATACTCAGCGGCTCTCAAGACCTCGAAGTTAAGAGCCGCTCAAATATCTTCACTCACTCCAACTTTTCTGAAGCCTTGCTAAAGTTCTCCTTTTAGGATATTACTCCACCTTATTCAAACAAATTTTAACGAAATCTACGTAGAAAATTACACCAAATGGACAGCGTACCGCTTTTGTGTGCATTCAGTTTAATAATATTTTGCGTTAGCACTATTTCTTACGCACCTATTTTCTCTGTTTTTTTATATTAATTATAAATTAATTATTATAATTTGTCTATAGAATAGAATCCAAAGTTCAAATTAAACAAAAATAAGGTATTTTCACGTTTACACAAGTATAACAGCTTGTGATACGTGGCATATTTATGAAACAACCAAACATGCCATACGTGGGGTGATTTTTCAAAAGTTTGATTTAAAAACGTTTGAATAAACCTCGAATAGACTATATAATGGTTTTGGTGCAGCTTATGACTCATCGGGGATTAATCTGTATTACATACACATGCGCAGAACACACAGCATTTTGCTGGAAGCGGGACGAACATTTTATAAAATACAATATGAAACGTCCAGATCGCTGTACATAGCTATGTATTTGTTGTTACGCACTGACGCGAGCTCCATGTGCGGTCCGGCTCTGTGGATGACCCAACTCGACCCTCCCCTCCCTCCAGGCAGACCCGCTCGCTGCTCTGTCGCTCGCCCGGGGGGGGGGGGATGATTGGCAGCGGTGACCTGGCCTTGTGTCACATACCCTCCTCCCTCTTGCTGGAGATGCCGAAGAGTTCAGAGGATTTGCAAGAATATTCTGTGAACTAGGACCCTCGGCGCAGTGCTGCGTTTAGAGAAATTTCTGGGCGATGGCATACGACCCTATAAATGCCGCAGCGGCCCAAGGGTTGGCAGTTGGTAGTCTGTTGGTAGAAGTCTCTTGCTGAGTGCTGTACCCCGGACGAAGTCGAGTGCGGTGAGGGACATCGGTGACGAGGACGGAAGAGGTGTTTGTGGTGTGAACGGAAGAGATGGCGTGAAATCAGACGAGTGNGCTGTACCCCGGACGAAGTCGAGTGCGGTGAGGGACATCGGTGACGAGGACGGAAGAGGTGTTTGTGGTGTGAACGGAAGAGACGGCGTGAAATCAGACGAGTGAAGGCTACTGTGCACGAGGGCGCTCGGAGAACTCTAGAACATTGTGGACTGGTGGGACCTGGACTAAACTGAGGTGGGACTGTAAGAACATGTGATATGGACTTTATTGTAAATATTGAAACTTTCAAATATTGACATATAATTTATACAGTAATCCATTAGGTTTTGATACACTGTCTATTATGACTGATTTAGTATATTGATTAGATAAATTTATTTGAGGTAATTGTAAATTGTACTGATTGAATTCATTAATTGTATACAGCAAGTGATAGCAATTTGTTGTGAAATGTTGGGCCGAGAGAATTTTGTTTGTAGTTAATGCAAATAAAATTAGGAAATTGTAATTTATTATTTAATTTAATTAAGACCTCTATCCCTTAACGAACCATGTTCAGCCCACTAACTTTTAAGAAAATTTTAACATTATTTATAAAAATGTTAGAAAACCAACAAAATTTAATTGTTTTTCAATTAAAAATTTAGGCTTTCAATAATGCTATATAATATGCACGATATGCTTTAAAGGCATCCATTAAGAGAAACAAAGCAAATGACATATGCGCAAAAATAATTTTTAATGTATTTACTCAGTCCTAATATGTATGACTCGTGTTAGCGCAACTGGAGAATATCTAGCTGCGTCGAATATATTACTTGGGTTCAATTCCTGATCAAAGTAAAANAATTTAGGCTTTCAATAATGCTATATAATATGCACGATATGCTTTAAAGGCATCCATTAAGAGAAACAAAGCAAATTACATACGCGCAAAAATTATTTTTAATGTATTTACTCAGTCCTAATATGTATGACTCGTGTTAGCGCAACTGGAGAATATCTAGCTTGGGTTCAATTCCTGATCAGTGTAATAATTTTGTTATTTTAAAATTGACTAAAGTAACATATTACAAGTATAATCTAAAAGTCAATTAATTCTAATAATTTCGCTAAGTATTAAAATACGTAACGATGAATTGTTAACGTTGCGGCATAATGGTGGCAAATTGACGATTTGGCTGTTTTTATTGGTAATAAATTACAAATCTCAGAGTTTATTCAACAAAACCCACTATTCTCGTACGAATGGTATTTGGTCTTCCTCTTTTTTTAAAGACGTTAAGTAGCAAAAGAAAATTGTATAACGTGAGTGTAAAAATAACTATATTTGTGAGTCCGCCTGCTACGGTAAAACCACATACTCAGCGTTACAACTTCGAAGTTACGCTGACAATATCTACGACATGGCCTGCACAGAAAAAAGTTTACTGTTGCTGCAAACTAAAAAAATTTCTATTGAGGCATTTCTTTAATCTTTTATGTGTAGTGACATTAATAATGTTGTGACAAAGTTACCTAATGTTACCCATTTACGAAGTCTTATTTCACTATAATACAAACATACTGTTGAAGTGTTAATGTTAACAAAGCCTCTAAGCAATGTTGCCACNTTGCGGCATAATGGTGGCAAATTGACGATTTGGCTGTTTTTATTGGTAATAAATTACAAATCTCAGAGTTTATTCAACAAAACCCACTATTCTCGTACGAATGGTATTTGGTCTTCCTCTTTTTTTAAAGACGTTAAGTAGCAAAAGAAAATTGTATAACGTGAGTGTAAAAATAACTATATTTGTGAGTCCGCCTGCTACGGTAAAACACATACTCAGCGTTACGAGTTCGAAGTTACGCTGACAATATCTACGACATGGCCTGCACAGAAAAAAGTTTACTGTTGCTGCAAACTAAAAAAATTTCTATTGAGGCATTTCTTTAATCGTTTATGTGTAGTGACATTAATAATGTTGTGACAAAGTTACCTAATGTTACCCATTTACGAAGTCTTATTTCACTATAATACAAACATACTGTTGAAGTGTTAATGTTAACAAAGCCTCTAAGCAATGTTGCCGCAACCAAAAGTTGTATTGCGCTAAAATTAATGGGAAGAACAAAATATTTTGTGTTACTGCAAGATTAAATAAAGGTCCAACCAACACAACTTGTCGTTGTTAAATGGCAATGTAAGTGAACAGCTACAACCTCGTAAAATGAAACCACTGTATTTAAATATCAAAGCATAGTTTGAAAACTAAATTTAGCTTAGAGCAGCTCTCAAACCTTGTGAAACAGTTTACGTGTGCTAACTATGCATAGGTACATTTAAAGAGCATAAAGTTTTTCCACGTAACGGAAGAGAACTGCAATTTGTCTTTACGTTGTATTCAATACTTACAATACGAAACTAAGTACGACATGTCAAGATAGCGTAGTTGGAGCTCTGCCTCGTAGCTCCGGCCGGGGCAGCCTCCGCGGAAGATCTTCAGTTCGCATGGAGCGCACATATGTGCTGAGAGTTTGTCATCGAGTCGGTCTACTTGAGCTCGTCGCACGGCAAAATGAACACACACTGCCAACGTCACCCACGATATGTCCAACGGCAAATGTATCGGTCAATGAAGTGAATAACGTCAACTTTAAAAAATGTTGGCAGTCCGTCGGGTTCTGTAAAGTGATGAATGCTAAGCACTCACGGCGCGGGTTCGATTCCCCTCACATCTGTCACTTTTTTTTTTGTAATATTTATTTTTGTGACGAAATAATAGTGGTTTTTTTGTTTTACCTCTGAATGTATTTTTAAAGTAAATAAAATACAAGGAAATTTTAAAACAAATGTTATCATCTTTTCAACACAAAATTAGTTTTGCCGCAACACAAACACCACCATAAAGTTGACCGTACAGAAAGGATATAATGTTGTTACGTTATTATCTTAATGTTAAATTACCATAATAAGTTAACAGTATATTACATTAACAGCAACATTAGTTACTGACGACTCACAGACAACAAAAAATGTATGTTGTATTAATATTAATACTGTTGGCACAACATTAGACTTTTTTCTTTGTGTTGATTGTTGACGTTGGCTGGACTTTGTGTTGATTGTTGACGTTGGCTGGACTTTGTGTTGATTGTTGACGTTGGCTGGACTTTGTGTTGATTGTTGACGTTGGCTGGACTTTGTGTTTATATTCGCCGCGTGAAACTCGAAGTTACGTTANTTAATATTAATACTGTTGGCACAACATTAGACTTTTTTCTTTGTGTTGATTGTTGACGTTGGCTGGACTTTGTGTTTATAAGGGTTATCCGTTTCGCCGCGTGAAACTCGAAGTTACGTTATACATATTGTATAGGCTGTGTTTTAAACAATTTGCGTGAGTTAGAAAGTTGTGAGGAAGCTGTATTTCTAATGCTTTGANATATTGTATAGGCTGTGTTTTAAACAATTTGCGTGAGTTAGAAAGTTGTGAGGAAGCTGTATTTCTAATGCTTTGACGTCTTCGTAGGGGCTTATAAGTAGTTCAGCGAGTTTATTGCAATAATGATGTGCAAGCGTACGAAATCGTGTGGCGTTGACCCACGGAGAAGGTCTACCCTTTATCTTGGTTTCATATGTGGATATGTGGAACTGGATTTGCGAGATTTATGTGTTTTAACCGTGAACAACTGATACTAGTAAGTTTTTATGGTCACGTATTCATACAGGTTGAGTCTGAATTCAACCGACAAACTCCGCCTCCATATGCCTTGTGAAGAAATAATTCAAAAGCATACTTAATTTACTACCAATGATCTAAAAGGCTTCCTAGGGGCGATAAATCCTTTTGAAGTTGGAGCTAAAAACACAAGTTTAATGCAAATATTACAAAAAAAATACTTAAAGTGGAAGAATAATGCTCAGAATAATGCGTTACTGAACGGATATCTACAACCACTGCAAATTTCGTTGTCGTCATCAAATATCGTCACAGAATAAAAAGGGGCTGCGTCGCTAATGTTACACAGAATTTCGTGATTTGCAAGGTAAATTGGTTTTTCGAGGACAGATTACTAATCAACGCGTTAAAATTAATGACAAAAGTGGTCTTGTTTTTATCACGCTAAACCCCGTCGTTTTATAAGAAATGTNTAATGACAAAAGTGGTCTTGTTTTTATCACGCTAAACCCCGTCGTTTTATAAGAAATGTAGCATAATTATTAAGTGATCGCACCTTAAAGATAAGCAACACTCAACACAGTTGATGCGGACGGGCAACACACTAGGCAGACATCCGNGTAGCATAATTATTAAGTGATCGCACCTTAAAGATAAGCAACACTCAACACAGTTGATGCGGACGGGCAACACACTAGGCAGACATCCGCAGTATACATGTCAGTGGCCTTCAAATAAAGTAAACATGCGAGGTATGTGCGAAACAAACGTACTTTTATTTATTAATCTATGAAGATCCATAATGATGTAATGATGCGAGTTATGGTTCACGGAAAGTATTCGACGACTACACGTCTTACCTTGTGGCTATGCCACTGTTTCCAGTAGAGTGGGCTGTTATTTTGGGCAGGCACGGAAGAGTGACATGGCCGTGTGCGGTAAGACTGCGCATGCGTGGTGTTAGACTTCGCATGCGCAGTCCTGCCCCACCAACTATGCGCTATGTTGTAGCACAGTCTACGATGAAATTTTGTGTTTTTTTAAATCTTTTCGGACCAGTATGACGGACTCAAAATTCAAAGTTCCCGGTGGCGCCCTGTGAAACAAAAGAGCCGATCTNGGTGTTAGACTTCGCATGCGCAGTCCTGCCCCACCAACTATGCGCTATGTTGTAGCACAGTCTACGATGAAATTTGTTTTTTTTTTTAATCTTTTCGGACCAGTATGACGGACTCAAAATTCAAAGTTCCCGGTGGCGCCCTGTGAAACAAAAGAGCCGATCTAGCTTTTGTTTGCGGGAGATAACGTAAAGTAGAAAGAAGCTCTCCTGGTATGACCTTTTAATAGGTATCGGCCACCAGGAGGGGAGGTTTGGTGAGGAAAGCGCCGGTTCCACCGGGAACTTTGTTAGTCTACGATGAAATAAAAAAATTAGGCGTTGCACCATTACGGAGCACTTTCTACCATAATACATCAATGGACGCAGTACAAATCCATCTTTCGTTATAGATAACTGTTAATGCATTCATTAACACTAATTAAATAAAAAAACACTAACAAAATAAATAACAAAAACAGTGGGTCACATATCACTTACATTAACTCTCAGTAAACAGGTTCCGCTACGGTTTTTTTTTCCCCCACGTCTTCCAAGTAGCTACCAGTTTGGAAAAACTGCAGCGTGGACAGTGGTACCAACTGTCCCTATTAATCACTATAAATCTACAGTGCTCACTCCTTACCTCCGCACATTCTTACCCCACTCGACTCTAGGTGGTGACATTCTACTTGCTCTGAAGAACGGGGGGTTTCCAGTGATACACGCCACGACATTACTGTGGATATGTGTGAAATAACAATTATAACTACCTTTGTTTCACTCATATCTCACGAGTTTACTTCATTTGGAGACCACCAACATACTGCTGATATCTGTTAACGTACGCCTGCTAAGCTACACCCGCCCACATCAAGTGTGTTGAGTGTTGCTTACCTGTCGCGATAACTTAATATTTTCGAAATGTGTGCTAGATTTCCTTGAAAACAGTGGGGTTTAGGGTAAAAACACAATACGACCTTTCCCGATACTTTTAAAGCGCTGGTTACTAATCCGTTATTTAAAAACTAAAGGTTATGGAACATAAGGGGTGCAACCCTATTTATTTTTTTCTGTGGCGACGTTTTATAAAGACGGGATTTTAAATGGTTGCAGATATTCTTTCAACTACACATTATCCTGAAGATCATTGTTCCGGTTTGAATACTTTTTTGTAATATTTACATTAAAATTTTATTTTAACTCCAACTTCAAAAGGGTGCATTTTAGACCACAGGACGAATGTGTTGTTACAAGACGCTATACGGGCGTATTTGAGTTCGTGAAGGATGGAGGTGTTAATAAAAGTAAAATAAATAAATTTCATTTAATTTATCTACACAGCTGTTATTTACAACATTAAATTATCCATCTCCAGTATTTCTTGTTTATTTCTCAGTGAGCCCAATATTTAATGTATATATCAACTAAAATTAAAGTTATTCTCAATGTCTCTGTTCGATTATAGTCATTTAACTCTTACTCATTATTAACTGAACATAACACATGTTCAGTCTGTATGTCGCTATCATTTGTAATGTCTTACACTCACGCATCCAGTTCAATAGCCCCGCCTACCCGTCACACCCTTCACTACACCGACTCTCGCAGTCGCAGATTTTACTCCCGTTGGTCACTTCCGTCGTCACTCGTTGCTCTTCTGGCTCGTCGTTTATCGCCCGCCAACCAACACCATCGTCGGGCACGATTCCCACGTGCGGAAATCTGGGAATGGCCCCGCCGGAAATGGAACCCCGCTCGCCTTGACGGGAGGCGAGTGCTCTAGCCCCTGCGCCAGCCGCGGACGCACGGAAGTGTCGGCACGAGAAGTGAACACTCGTGGGAAAACACAGCTGCGTGCGAGCGAGCTTTACTTTGTTGGGAACTGACTAGCGGCCACTTCACCAGGACGTCTTCAATGCACCGCNAATCTGGGAATGGCCCCGCCGGAAATGGAACCCCGCTCGCCTTGACGGGAGGCGAGTGCTCTAGCCCCTGCGCCAACCGCGGACGCACGGAAGTGTCGGCACGAGAAGTGAACACTCGTGGGAAAACAGAGCTGCGTGCGAGCGAGCTTTACTTTGTTGGGAACTGACTAGCGGCCACTTCACCAGGACGTCTTCAATGCACCGCNAGCTGCGTGCGAGCGAGCTTTACTTTGTTGGGAACTGACTAGCGGCCACTTCACCAGGACGTCTTCAATGCACCGCTGTACATCAAGAATTCATGGTATTACACACACTGGCGATCGAATATTATATGCTATGACTCCACATATCCTCAAACCAGTAGTAAGGGACACTCCGTGTCATTAAAAACGGAGGCAAGGAATGTACCACTCACACGTAGTCTCCAGTACAGTGGTCACCCTTTCCCAAAGAAACGCGTGAGATTTCGCAGAAAAAGGTATACACAATAAAAAAAAATACTTAGCCGGACCTTAGTACCTAACCCTCGCCTCTGTTGACACGAATGCAAACGAAGGCGATTATGAGTTGTTCATGCTAGAGCATGTGCTAGGTGTCTAGAAACATTTCTGGTATAGATGGAGTGCCTTAGCGAAGTTGCCACGCGTCGCTTGATGACTAACAAGAATGGCGCTACCTCTGTGCGCGTCTTTCTGGCAGTTCCTGTCGGTCTGTCAAGGTCGTTCAAATCCGGTCTATCGTGTTTAGATAACTTTACATGTTCACAGATCCCCACGCCATCTAACTGCGAAGTCAGAAGTGCCCAGAATGACGAGCAGTTCAGTGCGTTGTCCGCCCTGCCTCGCACAGACCTAATATCCAACATTTCTCGCGGATATCTCGTACATCTTCTCGACACACCTATTGCTTATTAATGATGGCTGGCGAGTTGCGTGTGAGTCACAGCACGTGAGCTGCCCTGAGGATAGTTGATACACAGCGCACAAAGTACGGCGGCACGTGCATGTTACGAGGTATGTCGATAAGTCACCGCACCAGACGTAAAACATTCCACATGGGTGGACATATACCAACTTTTGTGATTATCTAAAGGTGTGTCATTCTTTAGAAATAATTATAATTTTTGTGGGAGGAAAGTTTATTAAAATTAAAATCACGTACTGGCAATTTTCCACATCTCATATCTAAACTACTGTGCGGCCTGAGTTGAGTTGAGGTGAGAGAGAGATTTGGGCGGCTCTTAACAAAGAGGTCTTGAGAGCCGATGAGGGTGACATGAGGTGAGAATGGAGCAGCGCCGGAATGCAAGAGTGGGTGAAACGGGAGATTCCAGAGATTCCCACTTGGGAAAATCAGGGAGTGATCCGACCGGGGATTGAACCCGATTCTCCTTGGTGGGAGGCGACCAGTGTAACCGCTCATCCACCTTAGTCCCTGCCAAATCCTGAGAATATAATGTAGGCATAACACGTTGTAGTTTTATAAAGTGCAATGAANATCCACCTTAGTCCCTGCCAAATCCTGAGAATATAATGTAGGCATAACACGTTGTAGTTTTATAAAGTGCAATGAATCAGATATTTCTATTTAAAATGATTTCCTTACAGATATTTTAGCTTTATATGCCATATATCTAAAACATTAACCCANTCAGATATTTCTATTTAAAATGATTTCCTTACAGATATTTTAGCTTTATATGCCATATATCTAAAACATTAACCCATATTTAAATATAACTTCTAATTTTGAGAATATTAATCAGAAAATTGAACGTGGTACTTGGTATTTTTTACTCTTCGTGTTGCGTGATAACATATATTTAAAAATAATGCCAATAAATTTAATTTTTTTAATCCAAATATTTTATATATATTTTTTAAATATTGTTATGCATATCATTTACGTTAGGGCTGTAAATTTTCGGGAGGTAATTATCATATATCAGAAGAAATCACATGAACGAATAATAATAATATAGGTTACCTAGTAAGTTTAAAATCCTTTTCTTTCTTGAAAAAAATGTATTCTGAAACATTGTAGGAAAATATGCGTATCGTTTTACCTGTTTATAAAATATGTTATGTCTATGAGGTAACTAACTAAAATCTAGTTTGGACTTTACTACTTGGGTTAGAGTGGATTGACAAAAACAAACACTTTAATCTCGTAATGTATTTCTGTATGAATGTTTAATATATGCTTTATAAATAAACTTTGATATCATTTCAAGATTAAAATAAATAATTATTCTGGAGAAAACGATTTTTTTTAATGATTTTATGTTATAATAGGCCTACTTTCTTAACTTAACCGTCGACGGATGTAACAAAATTACCTGAAAATATACGCACAGGATAAATAAGGATACACAGGTATATCAGTAATTTATTGTTAGATAAATAACTAATTCTTGTCTCCAGAAAACAGAAACACTCTTTTTTTTAATGAAAANTATCAGTAATTTATTGTTAGATAAATAACTAATTCTTGTCTCCAGAAAACAGAAACACTCTTTTTTTTAATGAAAAAGAGCAAGGTGGCGTAGTGGGAACACGCTTGACTTGCATTCGGGAGGATACGAGTTAGATTCCTGACCCAGACATCCTGCTGATTTTCCGGATAAGTTGTTCCGTATCTCATGACTCCTACCGATGTGGNGTTAGATTCCTGACCCAGACATCCTGCTGATTTTCCGGATAAGTTGTTCCGTATCTCATGACTCCTACCGATGTGGACGAGATTTTTAAGCAGGTATAAATAAACTGTATCGTGAATATTGGTAAAAAAAATATTAACGGTAAAGTGAGCGCTTTTAATATCAACCTCTGAAAAATATCACTGCCCATAACTACAAATGTGTTACGTACACACTGGCGAGCAGGCACCCAGTTATGTTGGCAGCGAATTAATAAATACCGAATGTTCCGTGATTCAACCGTCATGCTTCGGCAGCTTGTTATACAACATTATATTGGCAACAAAAAATGTAATATAAACAAGTAGGCTATGCTGCCCCATTTCAGAGTTACAGAGAAGTAAATGGAATTTTAAGTAATGAATATGTTTAATGCAATTTACTACATTCATGTTGAACGTCTTACACAAGCTGTTCAAAATGTGCCCCATCCGACCGTAAGCAGACTGCGATACGTTGAGCCATGGTTCATGGAATGTTGCCACTGCATGCCTGCAAGTACTTATCTGGGTTGATTAGTGGCGTCGGTTATCGTCAGTGTTGGCACAGTTTTTTTTCCCCACTTTGTGGAAAATACGGGTAAATTCTAGGTTAAAACCTTTTCGGGCTTTATTATTTTTTTGCCAGTATTTTCCACTTGGTAGGAAAATTTACCTGAAATCACTAGGTGTTNCACTTGGTAGGAAAATTTACCTGAAATCACTAGGTGTTGAAACAGTTTATAACGTGCATTTAAATTGTATTATAAAAATTAAAACCTCTATAAGAACCACAGTGTCAAGTATTTTAAAATCATTTCTCAAGAATAACCTAATTTTATTATAGCGACTGGATTTTATGTATGCCTATTATAATATTTTAGAGTATGTGTTTGTAAGCAAAGTTATTTTTATTCTATTGTACTCCGTTATCTAGTGCGGCCACTTAGAATCATAAACATTAAATTTTCCAAAAAAAAAAAAAAAAAACACGGGAATTACCAGGTTTCCTTTTATGAGTACCTACTGGAGTAATTCTCATATAATTATATTCTCAAAATGTTGATGTATAATTTTAAAACATAAATCTGTATACGTATAACAAATATAATAATAAACGATTACAGGCTGATTTATTTAATTGGCATTAATCAGTAAAATTAAATTTTCATTAAAAACCAATAACTTTAACAAATGTTCATATTTTTTTACACACCTAGGTACATAACTTTATTATATTTTCCAGTACAAACCAGTATTTCCCTGTAGAAACCAAGTTTTTGCTAGCGGCATGGAATTGAGTGAAAATCGGTGGCATTTTGCCAACCCCGGTTATCGTCTGTAACAACTGGTCTCGTGTGTCTGGTCGCCGTCTGCTGTAAACCTTACTCTTCAGACAGTCTCAGAAGTGAAAGTCCAGCGGGAAGAGGTCAGGAGAGAGCGCCGGCCATCGGACATCTTCCAATCCACCTGCGTAGATACTCAACTGCTGCACCACGCCCATCTCCGTCACATTGTATCTAAACAAACGCCATGTCTGCGTACTCTGCACGTGTAAACTTTCCTCGCATTGTTCCACAACCACTCGCCTCGACACACTTACAAAGACTGGACACACCAGCCACGCTAGCAGTCTGCTTACAGTCAAATTTGACACATTTTTAAAAGCTTGTGTTGGGCTTACAACAAGAATGTAGTCGGTTGCATTAAATATATTCAGCAACTCCAATTAGTTTTTATTGCATTTTCGTCCCTGTAAATCTTTAATGGGGCTGCATAGCCTACTTATACTTGTGTGTATGACTGTTTTTGTTGCCAATGATGTGTATAACACGCTGCCCAAGTATGTCGGCTGAGTCGTGGAACATTCTGTATAATTATAAGACTTGATGTTGTATTGGCAGTGTAATATGTGCATTTATGGCTACTGGAGTTAGTTTTTTTATTAATAAAGCATTTGCTATTGTCCATTCTCGGTTACTTCCAACTTTTCTGAAGACCTGCTAAGTCCTACTTTTATTATGTTCTTTCGCCTCATACAAACAAAGCTTAACCGAGTCTAGAAAATTACACCAAAGGGACTGCGCACCGCATTCGTGCGCATTCACTGTAATATTATTTTGTATAAGAACTATTTATTATTGGGCATTACCAAAACACCTATTTTCTCCCTGTTTTATGCATATCATTTTAAAATTAAATAGNGAACTATTTATTATTGGGCATTACCAAAACACCTATTTTCTCCCTGTTTTATGCATATCATTTTAAAATTAAATAGTTTAATTTATTAATAACATATTAGTTCAATTTAATAAAAATAAGATATTGTTGTATTAACCCGAGTATAAAACGCTTGCGATTACGTAACGTATTTAGGAAACAATCAAGCACGTCATATACGGGGTGATTAAGTTTTGATTCCAAAAGTGTAAATAAACCGTGAATAGACTGTATTATAAAATNATTAAGTTTTGATTCCAAAAGTGTAAATAAACCGTGAATAGACTGTATTATAAAATATTTAATGGTTTTCACTTGAATGACACATGAAAAAATTGACACGGTCCATATCAATGCTAGTTTTACGTGTAGCGGAATGATACAAAAGAGGAGAAAAGTAAATTCCAAGCAGGCCTTTCAAAATTGCTCAATTAATTGCGAACAGGATATAACTCGATGACCGAATTCAATGATGAGGATTGCGGTAACGGCTAACCGAATTTACATCGCTGCTCCGCTGCAGCAGGCGGACCGGGTATACCTGGGGACCGCCTAGCAGCAGCCACACGCCGCGGCACCCCACATTAGGGGTGATCGTGGCAGGGTTGCAGGTCAGGGGGAGTGAGTGCCAGAGGTCAGCGAGGGTCAGCACGGGCCAGCTGGCCCTTAAACCGCGGCCGCGAACTGCTTCCAGCTCTTCTTAACACACACATACACACAATCCCCCCTCCCCAACAACACACACACTATCTCTCTCTCTCTCTCTCTCTCTCACACACACNACACACATACACACAATCCCCCCTCCCCAACAACACACACACTATCTCTCTCTCTCTCTCTCTCTCTCACACACATACACAAGCAGTCTTGCATGTGGCCCGTCACTACTTCCTTGTATGTATGTCTGTGTGTGTGACACAATTCTATTAGCACTGGCAGTGGCGTAACCAAGAATTGTCTCTAGGGGGGGTTATCTGTATAGTATATTCGCGGTTTCTTCAAACTTTTCAAATCAAACCTTTGAAAAATCACCCCGTGTATGCTGTGTTTGGTTGTTTTCTACATATGCCACGCATCACAAGCGTTTTATACTAGTGTTAGCGTAAAAGAGCCTTATTTTTTGGCTAAATTGAACTTTTGGTTGTAT
Organism: Clitarchus hookeri; assembly: GCA_002778355.1. Classification (NCBI taxonomy): domain Eukaryota; kingdom Metazoa; phylum Arthropoda; class Insecta; order Phasmatodea; family Phasmatidae; genus Clitarchus; species Clitarchus hookeri. The sequence goes on from NQII01001662.1 coordinate 188,354, forward strand.
TATATGTATAAATTAATAACATATCATGTATAATTAATATGAATATAAACATAGAGAAAATAGGCGTGTTGGTAATGCCCAGTAATAAATAGTTCTTATGCACAAGATTATAAAACTCAGTGCGCACGAATGCGGGCGTTGGCCCTTTCGTGTAATTTTGTAGATGCTAAGCTTTGTTTGCATGGGGCGGAGGAATATTCTGGAAGTAGAACGTAAGCAGGGCTTCAGCTTAGTTTGAAGTAACAAGAATGGACTATNATGGGGCGGAGGAATATTCTGGAAGTAGAACGTAAGCAGGGCTTCAGCTTAGTTTGAAGTAACAAGAATGGACTATAAAGGAGGTTCACTAATAAAATGCAAAGTTTGTGTAGATAAGTAACAAATCGTTGATGTGTGCGTGTTGTAGCCTAGTCTACGCCTACACAACATTTGTTTCGTTATCCCAATAAATAAACTGCGGGCTTCATGCTCGGGGATAGTGTTATAAGCTATTGATAAAATGTAGCAACAGCGTGGTTTACGAATCAGATACTCATCTTGAACGCCATTTAGGATGTTAAGCTTCGCTGTGTACATTCCAGTTCAAATAAGCCCTACATTAGCAACTCGCACACATGAATATACAGACTGAATGGGCAAATCATGTGATGACCATGGACTATTTGCAGTAGCATTATTTTGAAATGTGCAATAATTAAACTCATTTTCAAATTAATTCTTTTTTTCACACGTACGGCTATTTCACAGTTTTGCATAATCATATGTCTAAATCCTATCTTGAACACATTCTTTATATTTCTTCCCCTCTCCCTAACCCAACTTAAATCATAATTTTGGCTACTGTTGTACTAAACCACGTTTAATAAACTGCCGTATTTTTATTTTCNTGTGATGAAGGAACATACATACAGACACACACACTGTGTTTTCTATTAGCACTGGCAGTGGCGTAACCAAGAATTGGCTCTAGGAGGGGTTATCTGTATAGTATATTCGCGGTTTCTTCAAACTTTTCAAATCAAACCTTTGAAAAATCACCCCATGTACGACGTGTTTGGTTGTTTTCTACATATGCCACGCATCACAAGCGTTTTATACTAGTGTTAGCGTCAAAGAGCATTATTTTTTGGCTAAATTGAACTTTTGGTTGTATTATATGTATAAATTAATAACATATCATGTATAATTAATATGAATATAAACATAGAGAAAATATGCGTGTTGGTAATGCCCAGTAATAAATAGTTCTTATGCACAAGATTATAAAACTCAGTGCGCACGAATGCGGGCGTTGGCCCTTTCGTGTAATTTTGTAGATCTAGCTAAGCTTTGTTTGTATGGGGCGGAGGAATATTCTGGAAGTAGAACGTAAGCAGGGCTTCAGCTTAGTTTGAAGTAACAAGAATGGACTATAAAGGAGGTTCACTAATAAAATGCAAAGTTTGTGTAGATAAGTAACAAATCGTTGATGTGTGCGTGTTGTAGCCTAGTCTACGCCTACACAACATTTGTTTCGTTATCCCAATAAATAAACTGCGGGCTTCATGCTCGGGGATAGTGTTATAAGCTATTGATAAAATGTAGCAACAGCGTGGTTTACGAATCAGATACTCATCTTGAACGCCATTTAGGATGTTAAGCTTCGCTGTGTACATTCCAGTTCAAATAAGCCCTACATTAGCAACTCGCACACATGAATATACAGACTGAATGGGCAAATCATGTGATGACCATGGACTATTTGCAGTAGCATTATTTTGAAATGTGCAATAATTAAACTCATTTTCAAATTAATTCTTTTTTTCACACGTACGGCTATTTCACAGTTTTGCATAATCATATGTCTAAATCCTATCTTGAACACATTCTTTATATTTCTTCCCCTCTCCCTAACCCAACTTAAATCATAATTTTGGCTACTGTTGTACTAAACCACGTTTAATAAACTGCCGTATTTTTATTTTCGCACTTGTTGTATCTTCGAAACAGTGTGAGAGCTAGACATAAGGAAACCAGGCGGAGACCTTGACCGTGACAGTTCACGACAAACTCCGTTATATATCAGTGATCAATAAAGGCGTACGTCGTGCCACTTTATNACCTTGACCGTGACAGTTCACGACAAACTCCGTTATATATCAGTGATCAATAAAGGCGTACGTCGTGCCACTTTATACCATAAAAAGGTACAGATCAATGATGATGATAATACCTAAATATCCTGTATCCGCCATCACGCAAAAATTGCAGAACTGAACGCACATCCACGATTTTTTTCCTGTAATTCAGGTCATACTTCAACTAAGAACTCGATGGAAATATCATCACGTAGCAAAAAAAAATAATAATAATAACCATTAACTTCTTTAGAAATTTTTTTTTCTATCTTCGACTGATTTTTATACTAATAATCGTTGTTGTTACATGACGTTTTTGGAACCGGGTTCAATTCCCGGTGGGATCTCCGTGTGGCTCACATGGCGGATGTTGCCGTTGGCTGGTTGGTTTTCTCGGGGTACTCCAGTCTACTCAAGCCGTTGTGCTCCTTTGCTGTTCTCTTCTCAACCTAATTTCACTTCCATCAGCCCTCAAGACATCCTCCCTAAATCGTTTACAATTATTCACTTATATTTATGAGTTGAGTCTAATCAGAATCTTAACCTAATGGATGCAGAATTAATTAGGTTCACACTAAGAATCTGCACTGATGTAGCCATGCATTGAAGTTGGAAAACCACTTACGAAAGCTTGCCCCAGGTGAGATAACCGTGACGGACTTAGGATTTCCCAGCTGTTGATCAAACGCGCTATCGTATTGTTAAAACCTTCTGAAATTTCCAGTTGTTTAGAGCAACAGTGACTTCTGTTCTCATTTGAAGATTCCCTTCCCCATACTGTAAGTATTTTACCAGACTCGCTCTGTCGTACTACCAGTAAGTTGGCGGTGATGTAAAAAATTTAGTCCAATTTCTTATTCTCATATTTAAAGTGAGATTTTTAAATTACCGCTTACTGCAATTATTTATTTATTTATATTTAACTGCCAATTTTACATACATAGCAGTAAGAACTGGTATAATAAGCACATGTTTAAATTTCTAAAAATTCACGCTTGAATGTTGTTACAGGTTGTTAACTCATTCAGACCCATTGCACACAATTGTACATATAACGTACAGGAAGGTTATTTTTGGCCGGTACTGTAGGCTCAGTGACCAATGGTCTTCACTGTGGGTAACGAGATAATTAACCGAGTTACTGCACTCATATAGGATTTTTTCTTATTTCTAAAGCAGAGCACAAGCATTATTATAATTGTTTGTGATAAATAAGTGCTGCGCGGGTTGAAGAAGTACAGCACACATCAAAATTGTTCTTATTTGCGACACGTGACACCATAAGTTAAATCGGGTGTGAAGGAGTTAATTTTTATACCGTATGGTGTGAGGATACATAATAGGCAGGGAAGTAGGTATATCGTAACGAAAACTGCGCAGTTAATCGCCAACAGGCCTTTAATGCAGTGATGTGTGGTATTGTGTTGCAGGGTATGCTGGGCTCAAGTCTCGCCGCGAGGACTACTCCCCACTGTGGAGCTGAGCAGCTGACGTCAAATTTAGCCAACACTACCCAAGGAAAGAAGCCAGTATAATGATNTAGCCAACACTACCCAAGGAAAGAAGCCAGTATAATGATTACGGGAAGTCGGGTATAACGGGATGCGGAATAGGAGTCAAGTGTCAACTACCGCCATCTTGAAATTTTTTTTTCCCCTTTTTTTCTTTCAAAACTTCCCTTTTACCCCTCGAAATCGACGATTTTTTGCTTAAAACTTCTCTTTTCCCTTTATAACTTCAAATATTCCCCTTAAATTTTCCTGTTTTTTCCCTCAAAAATCACCGATCCCCTCATTTGAAAAGAAAGATTCCCTTATTTGCAAAAACGATCCATTGGAAGTATTTGGGGGGATCGTTTTTTACCTTTGACATTGAGCTTCTACCTTGACCTTGGATGACCTTAAAGCCAATAATTAAAATCAACCCCAAAAATTAAAAAATATATATTTGAAAAAAAAATTAAAATTGAGGAAATCATTACATTGATGACTCCGACCACCATGTTGGATGTCAGTGACCTTGTCCCCAATGACATTGAAATCGAAAAATAAAAAAAAATTAACAATCCATATAATTTTCCATTTCTAGCTAATCACAACAAGGGCCATACCGACTAACTGTACTAGTCATCAACTGACTCCCCCCAAGACTAACTCCCCCCAAGACTAACTCCCCCCAAGACTTACTCCCCCAAGACTTACTCCCCCAAGACTAACGCCACCCAAGACTAACTCCACCCAAGACTAACTCCCCCAAGACTAACTCCACCCAAGACTAACTCCCCCAAGACTAACTCCTCCCAAGACTAACTCCTCCCAAGACTTATTCCACCCAAGGAAACTCGTTGGTGAAATGTGTGGAAACGTCTCATCAGATACTTCATCAACACTGTCTTCATCATTAATGCTGTCTTCATGATCATTTTCACATCATGTTTCATCCTCAATATCAAGTTCACTTTTCTTTGTAGGAGTCATCGTTAGTATTTAGAGCCGACGACCGTTTATTTTGAAGCTCGTCGATTTCATGCGAACGTCTTGCAAAAGTACATTCCACACATACAGACTGTACCATGCCTCGTAGGTCTCTCATTTCGTCATCAGCATTAACTGTCTCATCGTAATCATCTGTGTAATCAGCACCCGTCGATGCAGCACCCCCTGCTGCATCGACGGGTGACGACATCACTTGCTGACTCTCAAAAGACGAATCCTTGATGTTCTTGATGTGGTTCTTCAGTGTATAACCTTGCATGAACTGCTATAAATGTTCCAGATATTTCACTCGATGTGATAATTTAATAAACACATCAAAGCCAACAAAGGTAGTGTTCTTACGCTCACTGAGAAACAGCATGTTTTTACTTCGTTACCCCCTGTCCATACACTATATAAAATCTTCGCAGACGACGAGGGAACTTGCCAGTTGAAGTATCCCGACAATGGCCACATGCAGTTTATGCAAGGTGATACACTAAATAACGTTTTGAGAATTTTTGTTTATTTAAATACAATCATTTTAAGTATTTCCAAAAGGTAAAATTTTAAAGACACATATTGTTAGTAGATGTAACATTATCTTTGACTAGAAATGACTACCAAATTTTAATGCGTCGTGTAATTGCGTTTTTATCATCAGCCAACGAATTGTGTAGGCTATAGCACCTGAGTAATTAATATAAACAACATTTCGTTTCATGACTACTTAAAATGTAAACAAGAATATGCCTTAACTTAATTCCGCGCGACCTGCCCGCCCGCGCAGTATTGAGCAGTCGGCGTGCTACAGCTCTCTGGGTCCGAAGACTTCTCGCCGTTCTTCTGAAACCACCAAACTTTGCACTCGCCTGTTCCGCAGCTTAGTAACTAGGACCCGCGAGCAGCAGAACGGGCTAACCGTCGACGTGCCGTAAGGTCGCATTCTCCGCGCTGGCGAGACGGGACCATGGCCCGTTCGTGTCCAGGGCGGGTTCCCGCTCGTGGAGCGGCGCAAGGGCGTTATGTTAATCCTTGATTAACGCAAGGCCTATCTGTCTCGCCGCAGCCCGCGCGGCTCATCCATCCCTATCCATCACTCCTTGCCTGTCAGCCCCCGCTNCCTGACCATTCGGACGGGGGGAGGTGGTGTTGGAAGTATAGGGGGAGGGGGAGGCGCGTGCCTCCTTAATCCCGCTGACCACTCGAGGTCTTTGTGCGCGCCGCTCGAGCACTCGGTCTGCTTGTGGCGGCCGGGCCTCCCTGCCCCGCACGCCGCCAGACCGGTTCTCCTTTCACCTTCCGCACAACAAACTATAAATCTCGCCGAAAATACTTTTTAATTGGCCCCCAGTCCGCAACCGCCTGCTCACTGGAGCCTATTTGTTGTCCACTGCACAATACAACACGCCTATTCAATTGCAGGCGTCGTGCTTTTTTGCCCTTTTATTCCTACGCTCTTCCGGACCACTAGAGTGTAATGACTCGAAACTTTTTGTGGCGAGAAGGTAAGCTGATCGCAAAGAATTGCGTCCTGAATGTAAAATTATCTTTTCCATTCGCCGTTGTGACAATGGAGAATCGCGCATCGCTCACACACGCAGGTGACGTGAGCGAGTTTATCTGCAGTGTAAAATATGCAGCTAATTGTTTACAGTAGTTCACACCTAAGCAAGTCTAGTCTATTTCAGTTGATTGTTATAATGTGGGGATTCCTATTAATACAGATTACAGTTCGAAATTGCATTTTCTTAAAGTTAGTCTACTTATGGCGGAATCACGAAATCCAAAGTCTTTCGTTGTGATCAATGTTCAGAAATAGTGTACGTCTGGAAGCTTATGTACTACTGTAACCAAGCATGTTGTAGGTGCAATGAAAATTAATTTTTCAACACAGAGCTTTTTTGNGGAAGCTTATGTACTACTGTAACCAAGCATGTTGTAGGTGCAATGAAAATTAATTTTTCAACACAGAGCTTTTTTTGCTAGTGTTATCATGAATTGACTAGGAGCTAAAAATATTCGAAGTACTTGTTTTGGATTCAGTACACCGTATAGTCTACATGTCTATAGATTTTCTTCCGGTGTTGGCACACGTGTGTATAAATCCATCGTCTCATAAGAATTCTTCTGTTTCATTTATGAACGATGGCGTAATTTAGCTGAAATATGGCTATGTGGTAGCAGAGTCCTCTTCTTTTTTTTGGGTTCCGTGTATTTTGCGCGTACAAATGTTAATAAATATTCATTTTACTTTAAGGTAAAAATTCTTTAAAATTGTGAGGGGGGTGGGCAAAAAAGTTGNGGAAGCTTATGTACTACTGTAACCAAGCATGTTGTAGGTGCAATGAAAATTAATTTTTCAACACAGAGCTTTTTTGCTAGTGTTATCATGAATTGACTAGGAGCTAAAAATATTCGAAGTACTTGTTTTGGATTCAGTACACCGTATAGTCTACATGTCTATAGATTTTCTTCCGGTGTTGGCACACGTGTGTATAAATCCATCGTCTCATAAGAATTCTTCTGTTTCATTTATGAGCGATGACGTAATTTAGCTGAAATATAGTTATGTGGTAGCAGAGTCCTCTTCTTTGTTTTGGGTTCCGTGTATTTTGCGCGTGCAAATGTTAATAAATATTCATTTTACTTTAAGGTAAAAATTCTTTAAAATTGTGAGGGGGGTGGGCAAAAAAGTTGATTAGGCCTACACTGTCAAAATGCTTAAAGGTTTAAATTAACAGTAAAAATACACTCACTGGTGTACTTTTCGCCACGAGGAAATTTTATTACGACTTACATAATGGAAGAGAAGTACATCNAAAAATACACTCACTGGTGTACTTTTCGCCACGAGGAAATTTTATTACGACTTACATAATGGAAGAGAAGTACATCATAAATTCGAATTAGTGGAAAACCACTGATTCTAAGTGAAATTCAACTACTCAGATCAGTGAAAATGGCTCCACTTAGAATCAGTGGAAAACCACTAATGTTTCAGTAAAACAAATTCACTGATTGAATTAGTGACGCGAAACAATTTCAGTGATTGAATAAGTGATGGCCAACTACAGTAACGAATTAAATATTGTTTTCAATTAATTTAGTCAAATAATTACTATAAATAAAAATATTTACTATAGTGTACTATTTATATTGCGCAATTTACAGTAATTTAAAAAAAGTAAAAAGTATTTCTACGGAGGTAGCCGGGATAGAACTCACACACTCTTTCCAGCTCGCTTTGAGGTCGTTACCATACCATTTGCCCTACCAAGGTAAGATGATATNATAGAACTCACACACTCTTTCCAGCTCGCTTTGAGGTCGTTACCATACCATTTGCCCTACCAAGGTAAGATGATATATCAGAGGAAAGTATATGTGTTATAATAATTTATCGAAAGCGTGTAGTTTTAAATTGTATGCCTCTACTTTTCATTNATCAGAGGAAAGTATATGTGTTATAATAATTTATCGAAAGCGTGTAGTTTTAAATTGTATGCCTCTACTTTTCATTTTTGATTTAATTGGTAAAGTTAGGATTTTTAAAACGAATTGTATATATGAGTGCACTCTCTTCACCACATTATATACAGTTTAAACCTTCCAACAGGGAGCTGTGATGATTACATGAAAACTAAATGAAAGACGTAAAAACGGAATGAAAGGCTGAATGTTCATATTACCTAAAACAAAGGGGTGTTTTTGAAAGACGAAACACTATTTAGAAAAAATTTTGTATAAGTTTTATTAGTTTATTCTTTGTTATTTCACTTGATACACGTTGTTTAACGGCCATTTTTACACGCTGTTTAACTGATCTATCACTCAAAAAACAAACCACTGAAAAACAGTGGGGNGTTGTTTAACGGCCATTTTTACACGCTGTTTAACTGATCTATCACTCAAAAAACAAACCACTGAAAAACAGTGGGGAAAAAAAAAGACTGTTGAATCAGCAGCAAATGTCACTGAATCAATAAGTGAAGGAAAACCAGAACTTTCCGCTTATTCATCAGTTAAATTCTACTGAAGTGACTGTTTAATCAGTCAGGTACTGTTACCTGATTTAAACAGTGAAATTCTNATTCATCAGTTAAATTCTACTGAAGTGACTGTTTAATCAGTCAGGTACTGTTACCTGATTTAAACAGTGAAATTCTCACTTAAAAAAATTTAGTGTGTAGATACGTTTTCTTAATTAATATTAAAGTCTCACGGATAGCGTAAACGTAAATTGAAATGACCGAAAACATTTTTCGACATATTTTGCGGGGACACGTTTCACAGCCAACATCGTAATATCTTGTAGTCAGGTGGAGAACTTTCGTCAACCACAATATCACAGTGCCTGCCAAGAACCGAACAGAAAAACGTTTTGGAGCCAGTTGTTCATTAACCACTACAACAGTTTCAATTTTAAGAAATCAATATGTTCATCTAGTAATTAATAAGCTTCTTAAGTTCGATGAGATATTTGATGATATGAACAATCCGAGTTAATATAATAACAAAAGATGAAAGTGAAAATGCATAATTTAGTATTTTCGAGCAGTCTACGGCCAAACAGATAATTTAATTGGGGAAGCTTTTCGTTAGAAGAGTCACGCCTTAAAAAGGATGTCGAAAGCTGATGAAGTAAAATCGGATTACGGCGATAGTACAGCAGGCTTCTTGCCAGCTTGTTGGTCCAACTTGCAGAGTCAGGGTCATGCAGAGAGAGACTTTGCTTTAACTGTGCCCTATGATTGTCGGCAGTGTGACCTGGTTTCCGATCTGGCGGAGGGTATTTTTGCTGTCAAATATAACGAGAAGTTTGGGCAACGCGTCCAGATTGCTGCAGTCTACTGCCCTCCGGCCTGGCTACAGTCTCACAGATACGTGTGATGGCAGATTCACGCAGTCTGCCGTACTAAGAACTGTTCACTACATCATAGCTACTTTCACGAGTTTAAACACGCCAGCGGTTGTAAAATAAAATAANCCGTACTAAGAACTGTTCACTACATCATAGCTACTTTCACGAGTTTAAACACGCCAGCGGTTGTAAAATAAAATAAAAACTATACGTGCACGAAGAGTAGGCTGTGTGGTACTTGTGCTGTTTTCAGTGATACATACTGCGACAGACAGTCTGCTGCTAATGTTACCAAAACCTGTCCNCCGTACTAAGAACTGTTCACTACATCATAGCTACTTTCACGAGTTTAAACACGCCAGCGGTTGTAAAATAAAATATAAACTATACGTGCACGAAGAGTAGGTTGTGTGGTACTTGTGCTGTTTTCAGTGATACATACTGCGACAGACAGTCTGCTGCTAATGTTACCAAAACCTGTCCATCCTTGACTGAACATCTTTTTATTCCCACTTAAGCTCGACCTCAACCACCATATAGAATTACCGGTTTCTAGTTTATTTCATTTGTTTGGCGACACTTTTTTTGAAACTACGACCCTTCCACTCTAGCATCACACATTACGCTGTAGAACAAACATAAATTCTGGACTTTTGTCGAGTAATTCTAATGAAATTATTGCCGCACCATTTTTAAATTACCAATGGTTTCTTACCGTCTCATAGTCTAATTACAGGATGAAGAACGGATAAAATTTAGCGGCTACATTTTAAGGCATTAAGTTATTTAATTGCAAGAATGTTATGGTACATAAGTGAACAATTCAACATGGCGAATGGGATTGAGCCTCAACACTTGTTCTCGCTGAATCGTTCGATAAACGTAATAGAGAAGAAGTGCCTAACAATCACGTGGTGATAAAAATGGGGCGATTGAGCTGCGTACACAAAATTATTCCGCATGATCGTTACATAAAAGTTTTTTATTGAATCCTTTCTAACAGTCACGGCTTATAATTGTATTTAAAACGGGATGTAGGTGTACATTTCTTAAGGACTAACCTACAATGTAAGAAGTTGTAGTTACTTGTAGAATAAGTTTAAAAAATTAATCAGCATTAACATTGGCATTTACATGTTGGCTAAATCATTCAGNGTAGTTACTTGTAGAATAAGTTTAAAAAATTAATCAGCATTAACATTGGCATTTACATGTTGGCTAAATCATTCAGAAAAACTATTCCTTGTTTGGTACTTAATTATTTAGATTATTGTTGTCCAGTTTTGTAATGGAAAGAATTTTTTTATNAAAAACTATTCCTTGTTTGGTACTTAATTATTTAGATTATTGTTGTCCAGTTTTGTAATGGAAAGAATTTTTTTATGTATCACTGGAGTTTTTATAAGGTCCTATTTAATAATTTGCTTGTTTTCAGACAGAGATATCTATATCTTGCCTCAAGACTGTACTGTAGGATGTGTTCCATCAATGTTAATAAATAGCAGTAATATATACATGGGGCTACGGCAACGATATTTTTTTTCAAATGGGGCAGTGAGGCTTGGAGTATTGTATTAGTGTAGACATGTTGGAACTAGTTGACCTGCATTCAACCAATGAGGCACCCGAAACCGAACAGGAATGTTCGCTATTGTTTGTAATGGGGGCATCCTATTAGGTAGTTCGCTTTTTTGCGTCTAGGAACCAGAGCCTAGAGATTATGTAGTGTTTTTAAGTTACTCGTCGTTTGAGAGTAATTCTGGGAGGCAGGGACGGCCCGCCAGAGCAGCTGTTTTTGATTGTCCCTATTAATTACATGTTCTCTCGCACTCGAGAAGCTAGCCGGGTATGTATGTCGGCTGTTCGCGCAAAGTAACGGACAAGGTAGAGCGTCCTCGGAACATTGATACAGGCGACATATACAATGGCGAACCATAAGGAAAACTCAACGTAGGCCTACAGGTATTTCATTCCTAACTTCACCTCGGTTAGTAACAGTGTAAAATTAATCAGAGAGTGCAAGTGACAGCACAGATGCGCGTGTCCCGCCAAGCCCGGCAGGGAAGGAAAAATCAAACTGTACAACTTGTCGTGTGAGAGTACAGTAAATTCCGTCATAAAATGAGTAACTGGTAAGGTCACGGTCGACAGGTATTTAAACGAGCAGAACATGTCAAGACCTTCAATCTGTTTTGTATAGTTAATTGCGTTAAGGGTTGCGAGTAAGCTCTTCTTAGGTGTTCCAGGTGCCGGGGAACAATATGAGAGGTTGTATTATTTTCGAAACCATTTTTTTTATTNAAGCTCTTCTTAGGTGTTCCAGGTGCCGGGGAACAATATGAGAGGTTGTATTATTTTCGAAACCATTTTTTTTATTTTTTCCTATGGCGAGAGAGAGGTCATTAAAAATATTCCATTATTAAAATAAACCTTTTTTTTGCATAGCTTGTTTATTTTACTTGGACGACAGTTATCAATATGAAGAATTCACGACTGGCTGGGGTGGTCNAGCTCTTCTTAGGTGTTCCAGGTGCCGGGGAACAATATGAGAGGTTGTATTATTTTCGAAACCATTTTTTTTATTGCTTTCCTATGGCGAGAGAGAGGTCATTAAAAATATTCCATTATTAAAATAAACCTTTTTTTGCATAGCTTGTTTATTTTACTTGGACGACAGTTATCAATATGAAGAATTCACGACTGGCTAGGGTGGTCNTTTTTTTGCATAGCTTGTTTATTTTACTTGGACGACAGTTATCAATATGAAGAATTCACGACTGGCTAGGGTGGTCGATGTGACGTGTTTGGTTGGTAGGGTATTATCGCTGGTCGGTCTGGTGAGTTGGTATGGTTGGTAGGTATAATCAGCTGGTATCGTAAGTCTGTACGGCTAGTAGGTATAGTCGAATGCAAGGTCGCTCGGTAGAGTCGGCTGGACTTGATGATCGGCCGATCTGCCCTGTACGTCGATATGTCTATATGACTAATGTTGACTATGGCGACTAAGGTTAGAAGTAAATATGTTGAAGCATTCGTGATGAACTGAGTTGGTATTGAAAGGCCATGTTAACTTATAGCCTAAGTATAGAGCGTGGTAAGCCAACTTGGCTTATGAAAGCTCTTCTCGCTTAATGCGGCATATCGGTGTCGGGAGTGTTAACCTACGATGTAACACTGGTGGCTTTGCAACTTATGGTCGGAAAATGAAAGGCTGTGCAGCGAATGTTACATCTAGTGACGTATGCAGCTCTGTTGGAGTCAGCTATGGTACCGCCAAAGATGATCAAGCATATAGATAGTTGACGCTAACGTCACCAAGTACGCAGCACGTTGTTGATTGACTGGCGCCAAGGACCGTCCTTGATTCAAGTACAGTGCAAACCAAAACATTGCACGATTGAAACTTTTGAATATACAATTTAATGCGTCACCGAACATGTTAGTAACTAACATAATTTTTTTCGGTAGCTCACCCGTATTGAAGAAAAAAATGATTAATCAGGACTTATGGACGTATAAAAGAAAAGGGAGTTCTCTGAACGACGTGTAGCTTGCAGTGTCGATGACGGACAGTGTCGACGCCACACGGANTTCTCTGAACGACGTGTAGCTTGCAGTGTCGATGACGGACAGTGTCGACGCCACACGGAGCTCCCGTCACCATTGCAAAGTGAAATTGCATGATTCTGCTGTAGTTAGCATATAAACACGATAGACGATATTATCTTGATATGATAGATACTGACACAAACAAACTGTGGCACAGTACAATGTAAACATTTTTGTAATTTTTACTGAGGAATTGTTTTTGATTTTACGAATGCTTGTAACAATACAAAAATTTATCTTGTAAAATTACTCATTTGTAAAAATATAAAAGCCGTGTTGTAATAGACCTTAAGAGATGTGTGTACTATACTGACCCGTATCCACCAGCTTCAGGAAAATGGCGGATGCTCACAAATTAAAACCGTCTATACTGTAGCTGTTTGTACAAAAGCATGGGTCATGTAAAGTGTAGTTTGGGCAAAAAGAAATGTATTGCGAGCTCAACTGTTAACGTTTCCTAGCTACACAGAACTCTTAAAATGAAATAAATATTCCTCTTAGTGTATTCTTCTTAAATAACTTAATAATATTTTGTAGGAACTTGCAGCTATAATTACTATAAAAATTAGCTACAAATTCGTAAGTCAAGTTGGTCTTGTGGTTAGGGCTGCGGACTAATAGGATAAGGTGTATGGGGTCTATTGTAAATATTTTTTTTTTTTTTTTTTTTTCATCAATTATATTTTGAAATATTTTGTTTAGTTGTTCTTTGTTATTAATTGATCACATTTGTTTTCTAGAAGAAAAAAAATAGTTTTTTGTTTACTTCTCAATAATATAAGTTGTAATACAAGGCTATCATTTGTAATAAAACAAATATATGTTTTGCAGATTTTACAAGAAAACTGTTTGTAGTTTTACAAAGGAATTTCTTGGCAACTGGGTTTCCAAGGATTTTTCTTGTAAAAGTACAAAGAATTTTTAGAGTGTAGTCATAACTCTCAAACACCACTGTAATAAAGGAAGTTAAAAGTATCCATTGGTACCTTTACTGAAAACAGTAATGTTTTCATTATACTTCGTACGCGAATAGAACAGATTAGTTGTGTAATTCCGTAATTTTTCGTATATAATGTATCACAAATTAAATACTAGGTGTAGTCTGTTTGTTTTTTTTGCGTGACACAGCATATTAAAAAAAAGATATATTTTTAATTTTACTTTTATTTGTTTTTTGGCTGCAGCCCTATGTAACTGTCAGTTTNCATATTAAAAAAAAGATATATTTTTAATTTTACTTTTATTTGTTTTTTGGCTGCAGCCCTATGTAACTGTCAGTTTTGCTCCAGACCAGGCAACGTGGGATTAGGTCCATGCTTTCTTGCAGGGTTTTTTTTTTAACTCATGTGACCTAAGAGTCCATCTAATTAATTTGGTCTACCTACAAACGTCACTTGAAAGTACACTTGCTTGAGGTTTATCTTGGCTTCAAATGAATTTTGAATATTCTTTTATACTTTGTTACATCATATATTGATAGTGGAGTTTTTGGTGCGTTGTACTACTTTGAATCTAAGTTCAAGTCAAGTCGCCAAAAGATGAGCAATCTCTCAGTAAAAACGTATTATTAAAAAAACTTTAATACGTATGCGTGATGACTTCTTACGAAAATAATTCAACAGATATACCGCCTTCATATATTTTGGTGCTAGTTTTGTTTTCCTATTTCAGTTGGTAATATTAAAATTTCCGAAATTGAATTTGGTTTAAAAGGGCGTCGTCACAATGGATTAATGTGCGAGAGACAAGGTGCAGAATATTTTAAGTAGTATTAGAAAATGCGGCGTATCTTTATCAATAATATTAAATTATAAAACAATACGGTCACCAATTAAAATGTCATACAGGATAGTTACCTATAGGGAAAGACATCGTGTAAGTTCAGTGATTTGCGTGTAGAGGCTATGAAGAAGCATGTGATGTACGTGCCTCGTTAGACCACAGCACTTCCGCCGAGCAAGATGGCACAGTGGGACCAAACTGGTCTCACGTTCTGGAGGACGCGGGTTCGATTCACGGTCAGGCTATACTGACTTCGGTTTGCCATGGGTTCCAGAAATCACTCCAGGCGAATGCTGCGATGGCTGGTGTTATTTCCTCATTCCTGTTTCTCTCAGCAACTTTCTCCGTCTGTAATGACCTCGCTGTAGACGAAACGTTAAGCCCTACCTACGTGCCCTTAGCGCCTCGTCGCTTCTAGTCCCGGGTCACGGAAATACGTCCTGGCATGCGCACAATTAGGCTGGTTTACGACTCAACCATTCTGGGTTCAGTTGATGGGAGGGGCGTAACTGTTATGAACACCGCCCTGCTCTGAGAGCGACGCAACGACGTCTGCAGGCATTCCAACGGCCTCAGGATGGTTTCATTAAGGGGGAAGAGGGGTGGAACTAGAATCGTTATCCTTATCTGAGCGACGGCCGTCCTTTACGACCGCTGTTACTGCAGTCGTCACTTCTGCACAGCATCCCTGCGCACCGAAATTTTTCTCTACGCAGAATTGGCATTTCTTTATAGGATTACAGACCTTGTGTATCCACAGGATCATATCTTATTAATCCACAGCAGTGGTTCACTTATAGGAATTGATTATTTGTAGAAAATAATAACTTAACTTTCGAGCTTGTTACAGATATTATAGGAACAGCTGACATCACGTCAATTGCTGTTATTTCTGGGAATTACAAATGTTGCTGAATGAACTAGCCTGGCAAAAATATCGCATTTATTATATATTTGAAACACCTCTGGCCGCTTTTACTACCAATACTAGACGTAATTCTCCCTGTTCTCGGTATCTACCGAAAGATGTGCCATCATTTAAATGTCTATAATTCTAGTTTGTTCTCATGTTAGCCTAGGTATTTAATCTAATTAAGGGAAATATTTATTATTACATAAAGATGGCTTTCGGTGTGACTCCGTCGCGATTCGCTCAGTGAAGTACCGTATTAACATTCGAGATTGATCGCCAGGCACGCCTGTCCTCGGCGTCCTACAAGAAACCCCGCGACCCACGTCGTAATAGTCAATATTCAAAACTAATATCTCGGGGGTGGCTAGACACGAGAACGGGCGTGTCCTCGACGTCTTCCCCGTTACTTCGCGACCGACCAAGGAATAGGGCATTTTTTCCCAGGGAAAATATTGCTCTTTGTTTGCCCTTAACTCTTTACATGTCATTTCATGAATTAAAGATTTTAATCCGTATCATTATAAACGGGAAAGTTTCGCGTTTTAAACTACCTGCGTGCTGTACTCCACGATCCTATGTATTTAAGAGCATCAGCACTCTTGTTTTGTAATCAGTTTTGATTCATAGCCAGTTTTACCTCGAACCATGTTGCACGGGATTTGGTGCTTGTTTCCTTGCAGGTCTGTTTTTATGCTCAGAGTGAACCTGGGCGTGTTTAATAAACTGTGATCCAATTACATACATTACAGCAATATGCATGTCTTTGAAGTCTAGCTTGTACTAAAATGAATTCGTGAATTTTTCAGCCCCAACATATAATTAACCTTCTAATTTTATAAACTTGTTATTTAATGCTAGGCTATTTTTTATTGTATACATTACTCCTCTCCGAAGGCGTCCCTTAATTCTCGGTGATTGAAGAATGGAGGGGGGAATACATTGGCCCTGCTGGTGTTCCTTGAGGTGGCCCAGACCTATAGACTTGTCACAAGGAAACGGATTGTCTGCTCGTTTCTTTTTCTTCTCCATTCTTCCAGATATTAATTTTTAAAAGTTACCCTTTGTCCGCTGGGTCGGCGTGTGAGTTCTTCATCTAAGCCCACCCNTCTTCCAGATATTAATTTTTAAAAGTTACCCTTTGTCCGCTGGGTCGGCGTGTGAGTTCTTCATCTAAGCCCACCCTCACACAGGTCAGGTATTGTTTGCAGGATTCCATTACGATAATTATTTCATATATGTATATTTTAACAGCTAAAATATAGCAGAATTGTTTAACATGCGTGTTACGGATAATTGTTTTAAAATTATTGTTTATCACTTACTGTTACAAAAGATATATTAACTGCAGTAGAATGATTATGTTTCGTATAGAATAACACAGTTAATCATATTTTCTATGTTTTGTGTTCATACATAATTCTATATACATTAATATCTTCCAACAGTTCTTTAATAGGTAATAGAAATCATTTTGAAAACATTTTCTAGTGTTTCTTGTAGTATTATATTTTTTNTCTTCCAGATATTAATTTTTAAAAGTTACCCTTTGTCCGCTGGGTCGGCGTGTGAGTTCTTCATCTAAGCCCACCACTCACACAGGTCAGGTATTGTTTGCAGGATTCCATTACGATAATTATTTCATATATGTATATTTTAACAGCTAAAATATAGCAGAATTGTTTAACATGCGTGTTACGGATAATTGTTTTAAAATTATTGTTTATCACTTACTGTTACAAAATATATATTAACTGCAGTAGAATGATTATGTTTCGTATAGAATAACACAGTTAATCATATTTTCTATGTTTTGTGTTCATACATAATTATATATACATTAATATCTCCAACAGTTCTTTAATAGGTAATAGAAATCATTTTGAAAACATTTTCTAGTGTTTCTTGTAGTATTATATTTTTTACTCTGCAGAGTAGCGTGGGTCCTACCAGTTAGACAAGAAAGAGATATGAGCCATGGCAACACTGCACTTTTTCGCGTCAAACCCTAACCATTTCGGACCCATTTTAACTCCTAGTTTCGAGTGTTGGAAAAATGTTTCTTAAATTCATACTGTATTTTCAATTACACAGTTATATTCAGCAGTAGTGATATGAACCAGACATAACCTACAGGTGTAGCCGGTTTGCAAATCAGTCAATCATAGCGAAAATCCTTGGGCACTGAGCCTTCCGACAATGCAGCCAATAGAATTCCAGTTCTTATTAACACCAAGGTGTCCACTAGCTGCACAATTATGTTCTTTGAAGAAATCGGAGACCCTGCATTCTGTAAGTACCAACTGTAAGCACATGNTCCACTAGCTGCACAATTATGTTCTTTGAAGAAATCGGAGACCCTGGATTCTGTAAGTACCAACTGTAAGCACATGTGTTTCCCATCATTACTTTCCCAGATCCTAAAGTACACCGTTCTTCAATGCAAGAGAATTACTATGTTTAGTAGGTATGACTGCTGTGCTCAGACTGGATATATCCTCCAATTTTGGTCAACAGCCAGCTTCTTTCCACTCTAGCATTGGAGGCAAAGTGAGTTCATATTAGGTAATAGTAGGTGAGTCAATATAAATTACAGAGCCTTTATTATTTACCTCCGCGCTTACAGCGGTACACCACTCCTGTCTTACTGGCTAACGACAGTGGTTCACATGGCTCTCCAGATACTGCATCTGCATTGCTGTGAAGGCATCGTAACCCCTGTTGTAATTCAAAATAATATTCTTGAAGATGCAGTATCCACAGGTCTACTGCAACTTCAGGGTTCTTAAAATATAGTAGCCAGCTAAGTGAAGCGTTACAATTTTTTAAATAAACTGTATGCAATAAAAGTAGCGGTGGAAGTGTGCAATTGCCTTCGCCACAATCAGAAGCTCCCTGCATGTCACATAATAATTTCTCTCGGGCTTGTGAAGTAACTTACTGAAGTACTCCTATGCTATTTACTTACCATCCTGAATTTGAGATAACCGAGATTATATTCCAAATCACTGGCATCAGTATCCAAAATTAACTTGCCCGTACTGCTCGGGAAATCCAGGAGTGTGGAAGATATCGAAGATATCATAATTTCCTTTAGCTTGCTAAAATCACTCTCGAACTCACTGGTCCAAATAAATTTTCTTTTGCCTCTGTCATTTCATACAATGGTCTGGCTATTGTGGAAACCTAAGTACAAATCGATTGTAATAAGCACATAAGCCCAAGGAACTCCACACTTTGGCTTATTTCAGATTGTAGAGCCCAATCTCATATGGCTTTGGTCTACTCGGTGTGTGTTTCAATTCCATGGGTCATCACTACATATCCCAATAAAGACATTTTTTTAAATTTTGAAGGTTGCACTTCTTAGGAACAAGTTTCAGGTTATCTGAGGCCACTTTCGTGGAGTTCAGTGGCTAGATGCAGAAGGCACTCTGCAAATGTCCCTCTAATGACAACTATGCCATCTAGGTAAACCTGACAAATGTCTAAAGGGAGGATTATTTCAAGGCGTCGAAGGTGAGATGGGTATTGCATATCCCAAAAGGCATATTTTTGNAAATGTCTAAAGGGAGGATTATTTCAAGGCGTCGAAGGTGAGATGGGTATTGCATATCCCAAAAGGCATATTTTTGAATTGCCAGGTTCCTTTTCATCGGATGAAAAAAGCAATCTACTCTTGGTAGTCTCGGGCCACCTTACAATGCCAGTCCTGTTCTTCATGTTCAAAGTATAAAACCACAGTGAACCTGGTAGGATGTTTAGTGTTTATGNAAATGTCTAAAGGGAGGATTATTTCAAGGCGTCGAAGGTGAGATGGGTATTGCATATCCCAAAAGGCATATTTTTTAATTGCCAGGTTCCTTTTCATCGGATGAAAAAAGCAATCTACTCTTGGTAGTCTTACAATGCCAGTCCTGTTCTTCATGTTCAAAGTATAAAACCACAGTGAACCTGGTAGGATGTTTAGTGTTTATGTTCTATATTTAAAAAGGAAAAGAGTCCCTCATTGTCACATTATCAAGCTGGGGAAAATCTACACTCTAAGTTCGAATCAGTGACATCAATCAGTGAAATAACATTCACTGAAAATCAGTTGATAAGATACTGCTAACTGGCGAATCAAGCAAATTAACTGCGAAGAAGTGATTTATAGCAGTGAAATTCTTGACATTCAGTGGGAATCAGAAATAAATCAGTGAAATTCATCAACTATATTAATTAGTTATCTGGCACTGATTATGAGTTGCTCAATTTTCACTGATTTCGCTTATTTGGCTCAATTCTCACTGATTCAAGTTTAGAGTGTACACGAAATCTCAGAGAGCCACATTACTTCCTAAAAAGTTCAGTGGGAGATGACCATAGACTGACTGATTGTGCTATAAAATTGTCTCCTTCATTTCTTTCAGAATACCCTCAATTGCCTTTTGTGAAGCTAATATGTTGGACTTCTTAGTGGTTGCCTTATGTGTCTAGAAATCCATGTATCAATGCGATGGCATGCAAGGTCATATAGCTCGCAAGAGAAAGTATACTGATTTCTCTGCAGCGACTCAGGGACAGTCTTCTCCTGCCACCAGTTGAGATTTTCTTTTGTTCTAGATTGCAGTTCATTACCGTGATTGTGGTAGGGGGTCTTCGATATTTTGTGGTATCGAAAATCACGAACATTTTAAAGTATCTGCGAGACCTGCTTGGAAACCCCTGTGGTTGCCCTCTCCTCAATATGAAGAGCAATGACAGGAAAATAAATTGTTCTAAGAGACAAACTGTCCGAGTTTGAAAATGCCAAAGTCCTTGCTACAATAACGTGTCTGGTAGGATGTTACCTTTCTCGGCTAGGCCCAAAGGTTTGACACCTGCCAGCAATGGCAATTTCGCTAGTGAGATGCACGGTGGACTGACAAAATACTACTGGACAGATAGCGAGAGAAAACCAAGCTGTGTTGACAAAGGCCACCGTGGTATAGTATGCTTGTAGCACCCTTAGTCGAATGTCTGTACAGCACTTCAGGCTATATAATACACCAAGCCTAAAACATAGTCATCTTCTATTTCCCTATGTAAATATTGTATTTTAAGCTAGGGTCACCAAGCTTCAACTGCACCCTTCTCTTAACCCTAACTGGTGTGGTCATGCCTGTTACTGTAGTGAAATACTATAGTTTCATTTTCTCGTTGGGATATCGCTGGAGTGAAGACCCGAAAATGTCTGGTCATATAAACATTATGGTCGTTCGTGTGTCGATGACAATCTGAAAAGGAACATCTTTCAGGCTCCCCCCCCCCCCTTTTCACAGCCCAAAATTTGACATTAGAGTCCTGCTTCACTGACTATACGTGTTCTTCCAGCAATCACTGACATTTGCCCCTCAAGTTTCCCAAATGTCTTGAACTCTCTGTTTACTTTCCTTTTTTTTCTGCTGCTGTTGTTGAAGGCAGCCGGGTCTAAAATGCTGCTGCAGTCCCCATTACCAACACTCTAGCTTCCTGGCTGGATGGCGATGAAGTTATGTAGCACGGACCCTAGAAGCGATGGCGACCACGGTCTCCAAATCCTTCAGTTTATTCTTGATGCAGCTATGTTAATCTTCACTGCGTTCCTGCCCGCTTTGGATGTCGNGGTCTCCAAATCCTTCAGTTTATTCTTGATGCAGCTATGTTAATCTTCACTGCGTTCCTGCCCGCTTTGGATGTCGCACAATGGAAAATTTCTTCGATAATCTGGCAAAACTCAAATATCTAAAGTAAAATATGCCAAAACACAAGTGTCAANCACAATGGAAAATTTCTTCGATAATCTGGCAAAACTCAAATATCTAAAGTAAAATATGCCAAAACACAAGTGTCAAAAAATATTTAATAATACATGTTATGGCCTTAATAAGAAGGAAGTGAGAGTGAAAATGTGTATCTTAAAACCGCAGTATTTGCTACCGCTTGTATTTCTCAGATGGCTTATCACCACCCTTTCATAACTTTTCCAAATTTCATCTGTACAGAAACCGAAAATCTGTCTCATAAATTAAGTATGTCGTTTGCATTTTCATTGTTGTTAGTAGAGTATAATTTTAAACAGGGCAGTGGAGATTTGATGTTTTGGGTCGATTCGGGAGTGAAAACTACAGAGCTCTGGTAACCAAGTGGCGAGAACTCAGGTGAATACGGACGTCCCTGACAATCACTAAGGCATTTTTGTTCACGGTCTGCCGAGTCCACTATTCTTAGGTGGAACTGGTTAGAGATTTCGAGAGTTAAATATTGCCTGGAGCCAGCCAAATTCATCGTTACAAATGCAATATTATATTATTATTTGATTTTCATTATCCACCTCTGCTTTAGCATGTAGGTCATTTAATTCATGTACGTTTTAGCTTCGTAACTTTATTTTTGAAAACAAAAAACCAAACGAACTAAATTTTCTTTTCTCCGTAATTTCTTTCAAGCATTTCATCTTCGCATTACTCATTATTCAGCATTGCTAAAATCATTATCCCATCACTCAGAATAAACTGCCAGCTTTACTTCAGCTTTAGTCTTTATTTAAGTCTTGAACCAGATATTCTACAGCAACGCAAGGGTGCCAATCTGTTACTGTTTGGTTTTAAACATTTATATAATTGTGTCTCAACACGTGCACCGATATGACAAAGCATATGAACGTAATTAAAATATTCTGAAAACTAAAGAAAATTGGGATCAATATATTCCAACTAAACAACTCGGATTTCACTTCAGCATTTATATTTAAATTTACCAGTTACTTTTATTCATAAATATGCGTTCCAAATAACGTTTACAAAAATTACAATTCTTCAATTTGTATTATTTCAGTTATATTTATTTTATCAATACGCATGACTTCAGTATGTAGAGTATAAGAGAAAATTATNCAATTTGTATTATTTCAGTTATATTTATTTTATCAATACGCATGACTTCAGTATGTAGAGTATAAGAGAAAATTACAAAAATTTATATTTTATTGATTGGGACTAAAATAATTATTATTCTATAATTTACCTTGAATTATTATATTTCCCCAATTTGAAGAGAAATTTAGCAGTGTATCACTATATAAAGTGTATAAACTACATAGACTTTTAAACGTTTTAGTAGGTATACGTAGGCCTATTATCAAAGCTATTCTATTTAGACAATTTAACAAGATATTCGATTTTCACATGTCGTTTACGAACCACGGTGTAATCCATTTAGATGATTATATTGACATATATGGTAACTGCGAATTTTAATATATCACAACTGTCTTAACATTTTTATGGTTATAGATTCAAGATAATGATGCAAAATAACAATACCTATTCATATTTATTTTAAAATGTAATATTGAAATTAATACCATATTATAGTGGTTTATACTATAGATACTGCATTACCCATTATGATCGAAAGTGTTTCATTTTGCGATGTGTTAAAGACAACAGCGAACCAGTAGAACAGTTAATACAATTTAATCTGATCATCGCACGTAAGGCCCATTACCTGTTTACAGGCACGGCCAAAATAATGCAAAGCAAAAATTTTTGTGAACAGTTATTTTAGTAATAAATTTAAGTGCACAAATCAAATCCAAAAAAGTTAAACAAAATTTATCAATTTTAAATTTTTTCTCTGAATTTATTTGTAGCAAATCAGCTATGTGTTTGTGCGGTATTTTGACTGAATTTCTAATACGTCTTTACATTATTTTGGCGCCTCGTAGTTCAATGCATATGGGCTAGGAGAAAGTGACCAGTATACTTCACGAAACAAGTATCCCCCCCCCCCCTCCAATTGAAACGGTATTTTAACACGGACTATGCAGGATTTGCATTCACAGCCTCGTGGCTCTAATNCAATTTGTATTATTTCAGTTATATTTATTTTATCAATACGCATGACTTCAGTATGTAGAGTATAAGAGAAAATTATAAAAATTTATATTTTATTGATTGGGACTAAAATAATTATTAATCTATAATTTACCTTGAATTATTATATTTCCCCAATTTGAAGAGAAATTTAGCAGTGTATCACTATATAAAGAGTATAAACTACATAGAATTTTAAACGTTTTAGTAGGTATACGTAGGCCTATTATCCAAGCTATTCTATTTAGACAATTTAACAAGATATTCGATTTTCACATGTCGTTTACGAACCACGGTGTAATCCATTTAGATGATTATATTGACATATATGGTAACTGCGAATTTTAATATATCATAACTGTCTTAACATTTTTGTGGTTATAGATTCAAGATAATGATGCAAAATAACAATACCTATTCATATTTATTTTAAAATGTAATATTGAAATTAATACCATATTATAGTGGTTTATACTATAGATACTGCATTACCCATTATGATCGAAAGTGTTTCATTTTGCGATGTGTTAAAGACAACAGCGAACCAGTAGAACAGTTAATACAATTTAATCTGATCATCGCACGTAAGGCCCATTAGCTGTTTACAGGCACGGCCAAAATAATGCAAAGCAAAAATTTTTGTGAACCGTTATTTTAGTAATAAATTCAAGTGCACAAATCAAATCCAAAAAAGTTAAACAAAATTTATCAATTTTAAATTTTTTCTCTGAATTTATTTGTAGCAAATCAGCTATGTGTTTGTGCGGTATTTTGACTGAATTTCTAATACGTCTTTACATGTATTTTGGCGCCTCGTAGTTCAATGCATATGGGCTAGGAGAAAGTGACCAGTATACTTCACGAAACAAGTATCCCCCCCCCCTCCAATTGAAACGGTATTTTAACACGGACTATGCAGGATTTGCATTCACAGCCTCGTGGCTCTAATNCCCCCCCCCCTCCAATTGAAACGGTATTTTAACACGGACTATGCAGGATTTGCATTCACAGCCTCGTGGCTCTAATAATTTATAATGCAACAGAGAAATAGTAAATATAGGTTGACAACTAACATGAAAGTTAAAGAATCTTTAGACGTGAACTGGTTTGTAGAATGTACGATACATGGCCTACGGCTCTGGAATAGCTGCAAATCCTGGATTGAGCCCAAAAAACTCTCTGTGTAACTATTGCCAGCCGACGTCTGTCAAATATCTAACTTTTTGNCAAATCCTGGATTGAGCCCAAAAAACTCTCTGTGTAACTATTGCCAGCCGACGTCTGTCAAATATCTAACTTTTTTTTGCTAGCGGCATATGATTAATCTGCGTAGAATCAAAATGTCAGGTACGTAACACCAAGTAGACGGAGGTAGAACAGACATTCTTGTGTTGTGACTGTAGGTATAGTTAAAATGAATCGCAGGAAAATACATTCTTGTAACGCGGAGTTCAGATCTGGTGACATCTGGCGACTGTCCTGTACTGCTGGCAGGGAAACGTTTTTTTTTTACATCAGGTCGACGGAAAGCATTCCTTTATTGTTGGGAACATTAAGTGTAGCCATTGATCAAAATTNTTTTTTTTTTACATCAGGTCGACGGAAAGCATTCCTTTATTGTTGGGAACATTAAGTGTAGCCATTGATCAAAATTGATCAAAGCGGTGCGGCGCTACAGCAAACAGCGCACCAGTGCAAGGCCGCGCTCATGAAGTGGTTGTAAAGAAAACATATTTGCCGCACTTCCGCTACAAGCTGACAACACGCTGTACTCGAAGTACCTACATCTTCGAAAATACATTTCTATAAAACATTTATAGAACTACATTTATTCACATTGAAAGCGAAGGATTTATCAAAAGAACGAAGAGCGATCGTGACATTTGACTAATATTCTGACATTTCAGCAACTACTATAATTATTATTGTTTTGAAAGTAAACAAAGATTTTATTTAAAGTAGAACTGCAGTGCCGCCTACTGTGCTGCCTGCCAACGCAGCGCTTTGTCTGCCGATTATACCCATCGTCTCTCCATATGGTGGTAGTTGACTGCTGACAACTCACGTGGCTACACCATGCCTGCGGAATATGATGTAACCTAGATGACTTCTGGATGCTTGTCGAACTTGCTCGCGTAAGCTGACGGCGTCGCTCACTGTCTGTGCCAGGTGGCTACAAAACCTCTTTGACCTGCAAGAAATCCCCTGTGTCCGCCTACTTTTTGCGTAAAAATATGTCGTAAGGGCATCGAATAACTTGCACCCGTCCAAGGCTACAGGCGACAAACCACGAAGGTCCACCACTTGTTTTGTTCAATTACACGGGTGTGTTGAGTCACCCAGCGAGACACGTGCTCGCGGAAAGGAACGTGGCATTGAAATGCTGCGCGAGCGGCGGCCGCCGAGACATTTTTATCTCGTAGCGGAGTTGCGAAGGCGTCGCGCGGAACTGGGTTAGTAAGTGCGGGAAGAAAAGAGTTAAAAACAGTCTGGGAGGAAAGAGAGATGAGAAGTGGGTGGTAGTGGTGGTGGGTAAAAGGGGAGGGGGTGGAAATAGGGAGGTGTATTGAATGAGAAACACGTCTGACGTAAGGGTAGGTCGCGGATCCAGCTAGCTCCGTCTCCGTCCCACTGTTAAATTGCTCTTTAAAATTCCGCCGCGGAGAAAGTTTGTTTTAGCGACGCGCGAGAAGAGAGAAGCCGAGACTAAATGAGGCGACGTAAAAACTCGGCAACTCCAACATTTTAATAGCTGGCGCCTTTACCCCCCGTGCTCCTCATTCTCCTCTTCGCCTCCCGCCTGTCTCTCTTCTTTGCCCTCTCAAGGTCGCCTCCCGACGCCGCGGTGGAAATTAAAACACTTCACGCGATAGAACTGCAGTTGAGCGCCCACGCAGAGCAACTGGTGGAGGGGGAGACGTGGCTGCTGGAATGCAGTTCTCCAGCAAAACACAGCCACATCTGCCGGACAACACATCTACAGACACATCTAACCGAGTACACAATAACATCATTACATATACGCTATACAATAGAAGAAACCGTCGTGTTAATATTCTTCTCCGCGCATTCTAAGCCAGACTCCATGCCTGATGCAAGGTAGCGTGTCTGCCGTGATGGGGCCGCGGTTAGCGTAGCGGCTAGAGCCCTCGCTCTCTACCAAGGTAAACAGGGCTCGATTCCTGGCAGTGCCACTCCCAGAGTTCCGCACGTGGAACTCGTGCCGGACGATGTCATCAACGGATATCTCCCGTTTTACCCCACNGGAGACGTGGCTGCTGGAATGCAGTTCTCCAGCAAAACACAGCCACATCTGCCGGACAACACATCTACAGACACAGCTAACCCAGTACACAATAACTTAATTACATATACGCTATACAATAGAAGAAACCGTCGTGTTAATATTCTTCTCCGCGCATTCTAAGCCAGACTCCATGCCTGATGCAAGGTAGCGTGTCTGCCGTGATGGGGCCGCGGTTAGCGTAGCGGCTAGAGCGCTCGCTCTCTACCAAGGTAAACAGGGCTCGATTCCTGGCGGTGCCACTCCCAGAGTTCCGCACGTGGAACTCGTGCCGGACGATGTCATCAACGGATATCTCCCGTTTTACCCCACNCACACACACATAAACCATTTTTCTCCCTCTGGTGTACCTTACTGCATATGCTTGACCCCCTTCGAAAGAAAGGGAGTGATGGCTAGGATAACGTTATTTTACTCTACTTGCCGCACGATGGAGCCACGGGGAAACTTAAACGTTCATAGAACTCCCTCTTAAGCCACGAGACTACGGCCAAAAAGGTGAAGAAAAATGCTTGCAGGTTCGTTCAGTTTTTAGTTTTATTTATACTGAGCCGTGACGTTGGCTTGATAAAAGTAGTTTACGAGACATCCTCACTCGAGGAGAAGAGAGGCCACGCTTAGTACTATTTGGAGTTCCCTTATAAGCCAAGGTTGGGTGATTTATAGGAGAAGAGGTAAATAATGCTAAGGTGATGTTGGTATTCTAAAACATAAAACGAAAGACAGAAAATTCCTACGGACAATTTCTCATTCAAACTACTACTACAACATTTGTTCCGAATAAAGATGACCTCAACGCCCGTAGTCACTAAGTCGTTTTTCAATTCACCGTTCTGTCTTAGAATGTCACTATAGTAATCGATGCGTTTATATGTAATTCTAAGTTAAGTTTCTAACGGAATATATTCCCCAGCTAGCACAAAACGGAATAGTTCAAAAACACAATTGCGAGGCAGCTCTAATGTAGCGGTTGTGGAGGGAACATGTCTGCTGCACTTCCGCTGCAAGCAGACAACGTGCTGTACTCTGTGCTCAGATGCCTTCACAAATACATTTTATAAAACTTTTAAAGAACTATATACATATTTATATTCGTCGACTTCATCGGAAGAACGAATCGAGATCATGAAGTTTGGCATATATCCTGTAATTTCAGCAACTACGGCTATTATTTGTATTTTATATTCAATATTCGCTCTATATTTATTGCCATGAAACGAGCCAGCAGAAAGTAAACCAACACTCAATTAAAGCATCTATATATTTTCAGAAATACAGTGCTGTTTACAGCGCTNTCTATATATTTTCAGAAATACAGTGCTGTTTACAGCGCTACCTGCCTACCGAATATGCTTATCGTCTCACCAATTAGTGGAAACTACAACAAAAATTTTAACTGCGCAGTCATTAAAAAAAATGTGTTATGTTGAGATACAACCTGCCTAATTTATTTCAACAGAACATAAAATAGAGATTACAAAAAAGAGTCCTTATTCTTTATATAGTAACTAACAGCCATACCTATACTCACAAAACAAAATTGCCAAGACGAATTTATATTTTATTTTACAGAACATGAGTGTTTTGGATCATGCGATAGTGAGCCTGACTCAGATTAAGTGGTTTGTGGTTCCAGCTTCTGAAATCTACACAGAGGGTACTTTTCTTAACAGGATTTCCAGCCATATTTCTGAAAATAATTGTGTTGTTCTTTAATAGAAACCTTCCGTCTCCTTACCCATTATAAAAAGTTTATTTTTTATCAGCTGTGCATACCCTCTACAGTAAATCCAAGTCGGCGACACCAGTCAGTAAAATACAAATCCCTGAAAGTCAGTTGAGAAGCTTAGCCTAGCAAATCAGTTGAAATAATTGGGAACTAGTGTCTAGGCGTCGAATTCAGAGCCATGCCTTCATAAATGACATGAGACGTGATTTTATTGTATTCGTTCAATGCAATAAATTTGACAAAAATTTAAATTCTAACTTGATGTCTTATTTTCAGAAACCTGGATAAATTACTAATCCTATATTAAGGCTTAAATTTAAAAATTTTAGCAGAAGTATATTATATCCTTAAATATCCTGGCAGCTCTCAGTTTGCACCGGCAGTCACGACGATGCGATGGCGACTGTGAACTCTTGGGATTTGCTATCATTTACGACATATAAATGCATCTACTACAGAAAACTTTTCTCACTCACCTTCGCTCTAAAAAATAAACAAAAATAATAAGCCACTACTGTTTGTACCGGAGGCCCTTACCTCTCCAGGCCACCCTTTAAGTGGGAAATTGCGGGAGAAATCTATAGATTTATTGANGCAGTCACGACGATGCGATGGCGACTGTGAACTCTTGGGATTTGCTATCATTTACGACATATAAATGCATCTACTGCAGAAAACTTTTCTCACTCACCTTCGCTCTAAAAAATAAACAAAAATAATAAGCCACTACTCTTTGTACCGGAGGCCCTTACCTCTCCAGGCCACCCTTTAAGTGGGAAATTGCGGGAGAAATCTATAGATTTATTGANTTTGTACCGGAGGCCCTTACCTCTCCAGGCCACCCTTTAAGTGGGAAATTGCGGGAGAAATCTATAGATTTATTGAATAAAAAGGCTGGATATGCACATAAGAGTTTAATATCCCTTTTCCTGTTTAATTCAAAACAGACATTTGGCTTATGAAAAATATGCATACCGTACAACTCGCATTAAGACTAAAGAATAAATTAGTCATTAAGCCACAGATGTATAACATATCAGGAAGATTTACATTCCTGTTGCCTATAAAGAAACGTGTTTTCGGACAGGGTAATAAATTTGTCTATAGAAGTTCCATAGTTGGTCGAAATTTCAGAATCGTTTAAGATAGTCACCAAATTCGTAACATAGACATCGCCTCCGTCAACGAAAATGACAGCAGGTTCATTTATGTTCTATGAATACTTATAAGCATAGTTGACTGTAATTTCCGGACCGTTTANACGAAAATGACAGCAGGTTCATTTATGTTCTATGAATACTTATAAGCATAGTTGACTGTAATTTCCGGACCGTTTCGATACAGTCACAAAATTCGTAACATACACATCACTCCCGTCAACTAAAATGACTGCATGGTCATTNCGGACCGTTTCGATACAGTCACAAAATTCGTAACATACACATCACTCCCGTCAACTAAAATGACTGCATGGTCATTTATGCCCTGTGCGTACCTATAAACATATTTGGTCGTAATTTCCGAATCGTTTAAGATATAGTATTAAATGTCTGTGATCATTTTCGTTGATGGGGGCGATGTCTATGTTACGAATTTGGTGACTATATCTTAAACGATTCGGAAATTACGACCAACTATGCTTATAAGTACGCATGAGCATAAATGACCCTACGATAATTTTCGTTGATGGGGGTGATGCCTATGTTATGAATTTGGGCATGAACAGGGTATTAGAATTCGGAAAGACTCGGAGAAACCCCCCCGCTTGGAATGCACGAGCATGAAGTAGAGTAGAGGTTAGGGTGGAATGCAAGAGCATGAAGTAGGGTAGAGGTTAGGATGGAATGCAAGAGCATGAAGTAGAGAATCAAGATGGCCATCGGTACTGGCTGCCAAAATGACAGCCGTTGATACTGACTGCCAAATGGACGCCATCCTCTGGGAAAACAGGAATCAGAGAGCATGAAGTAGGGACCACGATTGACGTTGTTGGCTAGGAATGTAAGTAGGACCAACTGGTGGTAAGGAAGACCATGGAGTAGGGAGGTCTGGTAGGAATGCAAGAGCATGAGGTAGGGATATCCAGTAGGAATGCAAGAGCATGAAGTATCGACATATGGTAGGGATGAATAACATGATGATAGAATTTGCGGCTCTAGGAGGGGGGGGGGCGATGATCACGAACTTTCAAATAAGAGTCAATACTATAAGAATGAAATTGAAAAATATTTCGTAACAATAAGTTACGTGGCATGCTCGTATTCCAGTTTTGGCTTTTGAGGTAAAACTTATCATAATATCTAGAAGGTAACCAACCTCTTCCTGCAGTGAAACAAGTAACGGATTTCAAATAAATTACAACACGCCACTCCTGTGAAATTAAAATTCTCTTTCTCTGAAACCAAACATAGTCAGTAGTAGGTTCAGCCGATTTGGCGCCATCGGCGTCTGGCATCGGAGATTAGAGCTGTTCATGCTCTGTCATTCGAGTCACCATGCGGCCAACTTGTTCGCCATGTTGGATGTCGAAGACATTTAACTTTTGACCCCTGTAACGTTTGACCACAAAGTCCCAAAATATAAAATAAAATAAAAAGTAATAAAAAATCACAAAAAAAGTTTTATTAAAAATATTTATTTTAAAAATTATAAAGAATTATAAAAAAAAATTATTAAAAGATTTATTTGAAAAACTTACATTTCCGGAGGTCCTCTCTTAAACCACGCATAGCAGACGACTGATGATGTTGATGAGGGGAGTGGAGGGGTTCACTCCCCCACCTACAACTCCCCTTCCAATATATTTAATGGCTCCGCCAATGTTTCTCATTGGCTATTTACTCCACCCCTGCCATTCATGGGCTATCATTCCGGTCACCCAACCTCCATAATGGATCCGGGTGACCTTTGACCTTGACCAATGACCGTGACCCTGTGTCCGGGATCTTGAATGACCTTGAACCCAAAAAAATCCAAAATTTGCAGAAAAATTATAAAATCTCAAAAAAATTTAAATTAAAAGATTTAAAAAATAAAATCATCAAAAATTATTTAAAAAATTATTTAGTTATATACATGTAGGAGGTCCGAGGTTCGATGACAGATGGATCGACTGAGCTCCCGACACGACCGTCCCTCGCCAGGTCAACCAATGTACATCTCGTCAGCCAGGTTAGATGTCGGTGACCTTGGCCTTGACCTTCAACCTTTACCTTAGTATCGACTGACTTTAAAAACCCAAACAGTAAAAAATATTCCAAAATTCCCAAAAATTTAAAAAAATTTATTTAAATTTAAAATTAAAATGATTAAAATTCTGTATGTTTGGACTAACGGGGTCAGTAGCCGACAGCCATGCTGTCATTCCGGTCTTTCAGCTGCCATGTTTTGATACCACCCAATCACAATATTGAATCCAACTGACCTTGGTCTTTGACCCTGACTTTAACCGACGACCTTGAATGACCTTGAAACCAAAAAATTCTAAAACCCCAAAAAATCACAAAACCTTTATACAATGTATAAAAAATTCCAAAGATTGTAAAAAAAAAACTTATGATTCATTTTAAAAGCCAACATTTCTGTAGGTTCCAACAGCACCATGTTCAGCTTACAACTGGCCTCAACAGGGTTTGGGAGGCTCGATTTACGAGGGAAGAACTGTAATGGCTATATTGGGTTAGTAATGATAGGGTATGTCAAATCAAAATCTGTGTTTCTTATCGAATTTAAAAAAAATTGAAAAAAATAACTATTTACTTATTATTATTAGTACTGAAATTATACTTAGAGTATTGCGTCATTCAATTACTACATTTCTAGTCTCCTCTCTTGAAATCTAATTATTGTCTGATGTCAGAATACGTAAATTATTCATTGTCTCGACTGCTATATAGTTATAATTATGCTACTCAGAATTAATTTTTTAATATATATATATATATATATATGTGTAACCAATCTCAGGTCTTCATACTATTAAGCAACCACCTGCCCAAAGCATGCTATAATCATAGAATATATCAGGTTCTACCATTACTTTTATAGGTATACATAGCGTTAATTGAAAAACCAATAGTTCTGGGCACTTGAATTTTACGAGGGCGATAAACAGTCTTATCTCCTGTGCTCTTCTTGAAAAACAATACATCAATCTTTCGCAATCTTTCCATAAATCCGCACCACAATAAGCACCACACACACCAATCGACAAACGAATCCGCAACAATCCACACACCAATCGCCACACCAACTCACACAAATCCATACACCAATCCACACACCATTTCCACACACAAATCCACACCAATCCACACCAANTTATTCATTGTCTCGACTGCTATATAGTTATAATTATGCTACTCAGAATTAATTTTTTAATATATATATATATATATATATGTGTAACCAATCTCAGGTCTTCATACTATTAAGCAACCACCTGCCCAAAGCATGCTATAATCATAGAATAGATCAGGTTCTACCATTACTTTTATAGGTATACATAGCGTTAATTGAAAAACCAATAGTTCTGGGCACTTGAATTTTACGAGGGCGATAAACAGTCTTATCTCCTGTGCTCTTCTTGAAAAACAATACATCAATCTTTCGCAATCTTTCCATAAATCCGCACCACAATAAGCACCACACACACCAATCGACAAACGAATCCGCAACAATCCACACACCAATCCCCACACCAACTCACACAAATCCATACACCAATCCACACACCATTTCCACACACAAATCCACACCAATCCACACCAANCCACACCAACTCACACAAATCCATACACCAATCCACACACCATTTCCACACACAAATCCACACCAATCCACACCAATCCGCACATATCCACACCATTGGTGTGGACCAATCCATACCAATCCACCCACCAATCCACAACAAATCCACACACTAATCCACACCAGTCCATACACCAATCCACACCAATCCTTCGATCAATCCCAATCCTTCAAACGATCCTGTGATCAATCCTTCTGTTTGTCCCCCACCCAAATGTATGGATATTACATTCGTTCACCAACTGTCTCCAGGCACCAAAGTGTAAACAGTATTTATGTTTTGCGTGCAGTCATCTATTCATGAATTTTTATACTAAATACTTTGTTATCAGTTTCTATGTAGATCTTTCCGTTAATAGTCGAGTGCTCGTAGCGCCACTTTAAATTCGTGAGGGGAAAAAGGATGCAAAACACAAAAATAAAGAAAAATCAATTATTTTATTATAATAATTTATTATTATTTGGTAATTACAATTTAAGACGAAAGCAGTTCATCACATCATGAGATATATCCCTGATCCATCAGTTTACGAATGATAGAAGATATTTCGTTAATGAGAGTGAGNCATCATGAGATATATCCCTGATCCATCAGTTTACGAATGATAGAAGATATTTCGTTAATGAGAGTGAGATCCCTGCGTTTTTGAAAGTCAATAAAATATCTGAGTCTATAAAGAAGATCATTAAGGTATTCGGGAAATAGATGGCCAGTATTCTCTGAGTTTTCTGCCTTCTTCATGTCGCTTATTGCAGCAAATGTGTTGGAGGGGCGTGCCAGTGCATCGGGAAAATCGCCATCATCGTCTGTCTTCATGTTCATATCCATCAATGCTATCTTCATGGTCGTCTTCGCCTCCTGTTTTGTATTCAATATTATATTTGCTTTTCTTTGTTGCAGGAGCTGTATGCTCATCGTTATTTAGAGCCGAAGACAGTTTATTTTGAAGAACGTAGACCGCGAAAGTCTTGCAAATGTACATTCCACACAAACCTAGTCTACTGCACTTATTCCGTCTTTAGCATTAACTGTATCATCATAATCGCCTGNAATGTACATTCCACACAAACCTAGTCTACTGCACTTATTCCGTCTTTAGCATTAACTGTATCATCATAATCGCCTGTCAAATCGGTGCCCATCGATACAGCAAAAGGTATTTCAGACCGCACTAGCTGACTCGCAGTAGACGAATCCTTGCAGATGGCGGTATGTTATTTCAATGTATCGTCTTGCATAATCTGTATGTCACCAATATCGTAATGCTTCATCGCGCGAAAAGGACTCTTCNTTATTTCAATGTATCGTCTTGCATAATCTGTATGTCACCAATATCGTAATGCTTCATCGCGCGAAAAGGACTCTTCGTACAAGTCGTTCTCATATGCAGACGAGTATTTTGATCATAGGTGAAAACTCGATCGCAGAATCGGCACTGGCGACAACCAGTTAGCAATGACGCAGGTCGCGACTCTATGATCGTTGAGGTCAGAGGCAGGCCTTCGTATTCGCAATTCATCTTCGGGGTATAACGAGAGAGCGCTTCCAAATCGATGTTCACCTCATGGCGTCAGAATGTAAACTGTTATTTTTTCTATATAAATGCGGTTATTTTTAAAGTAAAGAGCCTAGCGTGTGGCCACAACAAGCTTTCCACCATAAAATTTATATGTAAAAATATTGGAGCGCTCTGAGAAAACCCACATACTCTTTCGCCCCAGAAGCAAACTTATAACTACATGACAGTCGGAACAAAGAATAATTTACATATTCTGACATCAGATAATAATTAGAATTCAGGAGAGGAGACTGGAAATGTAGTAATAGAATGGGAGTCTTTTGCTTGTTCCGCAATACTCTTAAGTATAATTTCAGTACAAATGCAAATTAATAATTAATTTTTTAAATAAAAAAATAATCTTAAAATTGGATCATAAATACAGATTTTTGACTTGACATACCCTGTCTATTATACCAACATGGTGACCACTGATCTGCCCTCAGAAAACGAGCCACCCAAACTCGGACGAGACCAGTCGTATACTGGACATGGTGCTGTGGGAACCTTCAGAAATGTAAGTTTTTAAAATAAATATTAAAATAATTATTTTNGTCGTATACTGGACATGGTGCTGTGGGAACCTTCAGAAATGTAAGTTTTTAAAATAAATATTAAAATAATTATTTCATAAATTTTTCGAAATTTTTGGAATTATTTATGAAGTTGATATCCTTTTTGGGATTTAACCTTAAAAAACCAAAAAAGATTATTCAAGGTCACGGGTCAAGGTCAAATGCCAAGGTCACTTGGATTCAATATAATATTGTGGTTGGGTGATTTCATAACAAGTGAGTTGAAAGACCAGAATGACAAAGCAAGATTTCGACTTCGGTTCCGGTCCCGGTTATGTCCAAACCTTCAAAATTTAATTTTAAAAAAATTAACTTCAGTTTTCATTTTTTTTTTATGTCAAAGGCCATCGGGGTAAAGTTTTAAGGTCACTGTCACTGACATTTAACATGGTTGACGAGATGGACACTGGTCGACCTGGCGAGGGCCGGACGTGTCGGGGCTTAGTCAATCCACCTATGATCGAACCCAGTGCCTTCAGATGTATATCTTCAAATAACTTTTTTAAAAAAAATTACGTTTTTTAAGAAAATTAAACTTTTTATAATCATTTTAGATTTTTTTGGGATTTCGAGGTCAAAGGTCACCTGGGTCAAATCTTAAAGGTTGCTGACATCCAACATGGTGGATAGGATGGCCGCTGTGGGACCCGAATGACATATATTTAACAGCTCCGATCTCCGACGCCAGACGCCGATGGCGCCAAATCGGCCAAGTCCTACTACTATAGTTTATTTTTTTATCGTAGGAATAAAGATTTTAAGTTAAAGTTCTCAAATTTGCGACAATAAACTAAACGAATCACACGGTTATCAATATCATATCACGAACTCGTAAGATATTGTCTAAGTCTAGAAAAAAAAATTGACCATCTCATAGCCTTAAGTGGGAAAAGATTTCCTTCATCATGGATTTACGTATATTCCTCCATAACTTAATTTGCAGATTTAATTATTAAAAACCAAGTTTCTCAAGGCATAGGGAACATCTTAACAGTTATTTCAAAATCCAATTTCTTTCTCTCCCGTAACTCTATTTACATCTGTAACGTAATCAATGGTGCCCTCATTATTTAATAATTTTATCCGTCATGGGAAAACACGGATACAACTAAAAGCGTACAACCATCTGAAAAATTATTTTTTGTTGTCCTCTATGCCAAGTCAAGCTCTGAATTTTAATGTCCATTCATGAAGTTTGATTACGAAGCTTTTTACAAAACTCCAATCCTACTGCGCGCTTAAAGCCCGTCCTCACACGCCATATTGAATTACTGACATCTCACTCATAAAAAAAATTTTAAGACCACTTATTTAGAAATTACAACAATTCCTCTCTGGCAATATACATCACGCCGCAGAACAAACATAAATTCTGAGCTTTTGTCAATTGAAAATTGCGTATTTATTGCAGTATTTATTGCAGTGATCAATGGATTCTTGCCATTTCATATTTAAAATAAAATTTAGCGACTACATTCGAAGGCGTTAGTGATATATTAAAGGTGGTTATAATAATGAATATTCGGTTGTTTCATAGATAAAAAAAAAGGTAATGACACACACAAATGTAATTCAATATGGCGTATGAGACGGAGCCTCAGATAGCTGGAGCAGAATGAGAGGGCTTGAGGATGGCGTGAGGTGGTTGCTCGGCGAAACCAGGGGTCATCAGCTCAGAGCAGCGATTTATACGGCCTTGAAGAGGGGGAGGGGGGAGTTTCCTGGGTACCAGCTCTGCTGCCGGATGTTTGCCTGCCCCGCCTGGCGTGTCAGCTCGCCGTGCGCCCTTCAATACTGATGTAGGCGCCACCATCCCCCGGCAACAAGGCCCCAACTGACACTCGCTACCCCCTCACACCTACCTACATCGACCCACAGTTCTCCCTGCTCACGATTCCGCTTTCACCCACCCGTTTAGGGACATCTATTACCGACATCCTGGAATTATTTTTTCTGCAACATTTTCTGAAGTTGGGAAATGTTTGATTTCTGATGTTGTCGACTGTGTTGCTACCAGCACCAAAAAAAAAAAGAAGAAAAAAAAAATATATATATATATATATATACACACGTTATTTGTCATCAGCATTTAAAAATAAAAAAAAAGATTACCATAACAGCAAGGGAACGGCCTGTACTGAGNAAAAAAAAGATTACCATAACAGCAAGGGAACGGCCTGTACTGAGTGGAGAAATTTCGGAGGCTGTTAAAATCGTGGTCTTGTGAGCCGATGCGGGTGACGCGAAGTGAGTATAGAGAAGCGCTGGAATGCAAGGGCGAGGGAAACGTGAACCCCCGAGAAAACCCGCTGGCAAGCGGCATTGTCCAACGGCCTGTAGACTTGATGTGTGACGCATTAGGAGTATTAGAGCCGCGCTGTC
>NQII01001662.1:227435-365977 GCA_002778355.1 Clitarchus hookeri
CGCAACATCAGACACGCGTCCTTTACCATCCTAGAATTTCTTCACAGGGAAATTCCTGTTTTGGGCCCCAGTGGCCTGAGTGCCAAGAGGTCCAACACCCCACCAAGTGGTCGGGCCTTGGTACTATCTATCGGCCCAAGCCATCACGGCAGATACCCCTGAACAGCCGCTAGAAAACTGTTTCCCATAGGGCACGGGCGGCAGAGCCCAGTCTGTTTAATCAGGGGTGGCACGAGAAGCCCTGGGTTGCCATGGATGTTGAGAGGCTATAAGAGACGCATCACCCATCCTTTCCGGAAACCGGTAAGTAAGTTCGTCTCGGCTACCATAGCCTAGTACTGCCACGCCACCTCGAATGACCAACCTACACTCCCCCCACCGGGGTGACCGTACGATCCTCCCCCCAGTACCTCAGTACAGCAGTACGTCAGTAGGCACGGTAGGACAGTTCATTATCACCACGCCGAGGGAAGAGTTGCGTCAAGGAATCGCGAGAGAACGTGAGCACGAGCCCGAACAGCAGTCCAGTGAGACACCAAATACGGGCCTTTTTCCAAGGCATACCACTTCGCCGGAGCTCATCCCCAGATGACAGCATACCAGCACCCACAGAGGAATAGTTAAGTATCAAGTCGCCGCCCAGAGAAGCCCCCCTCCACCACGAAGTCGCCCCACAATTATGCTCATCGCAAATTAGAGTACCACACCTCGGAAGTGTTGCTGTATGTTGTTTTTGTTCAATCTCGAGACAATATAATTATTCAGTTAAGTGAAACGTCAAAAGACTACCTTATTGAAAAACCTTTAACCTTCTAGGCACCTTATAGTCTATGCCTGGAGGAATTAACTACGACCCTATAAACCACCAATATTCCACAGGTGGGGAAGAGCGTCAGACTTGTCTATCAAAACCTCAGATATTTTCTCATCGTTAACAACATACTCAGGAGCCGGATGAAACTGGCTTATAGTTGTCAGTTTTGTGTCTAACATAACTTTTTTCGGGTAGAGAATTAACCCACATCTAGCTTTTCCTCAGTTGAAATCGTGAAAATGTTTCCACCCTTTCTGGTTAGGCACTTCCAAAATTCAAGAAGTAATTTTATGCAAACTAATTTTTTTTTTNGAAAATGTTTCCACCCTTTCTGGTTAGGCACTTCCAAAATTCAAGAAGTAATTTTATGCAAACTAATTTTTTTTTTTGCTACTTTCAGATGCAAAATCTTGGAAACTATATGGCAAAATATTTTCGTATGGCACGTCAAGGAAAAAATATTGCATTACTGAGAATAGTAAAAAAAATGAGATGTTAAAGCACTGCTAAAAACTTAGTATATTACAAATAATTAGCTGTTTATTTTAATTGAAATTATAATTAGCTTCGACGCCCAGTCAGAACCATTTCCATCATATTTATAAAACCGAAATTATAAAAGAAGCACTTCAGGTCAAATTTAGTGATCAAATATTCAGCTATCCATAGAAAGTTGACATTTAAGACACGGTGACTGAGGTGATATTTTGACTTGCTTAGTAAAAATTTGTAACGGCACAAATTTCCTGTATTTGTCCACTCAAACGCGTAAAAATACGGCGCACATCGACTTATTGCGATATTTTGAGCCTAGAGAAGTACTTATCTAACCAAGAATACGCCAGTTCGGAGCGGAAATTTCTACTGCGGACAGTACACTCAGCCTTTCCGATTCTGTTGCTCTACTTATCTGTGATACAGTCATTACATGTGAGCATGTTCACCACGCAGATTCCTCACATTCATAATGAAACACTTACGTTAATATTTATACCACCTTCACATTTATCTTAAAAAATTCTTTAACTAAACTATTGTTTTTATGCGTTTTGGGGGCACGATAAGATATATCCATTGTTCTATATTTATGCTTCTTTTCAACAGTGCTCAGTATTTTTTTTAATTATACTACTTTTAAAGAAAACAAAATGCCATAGTTGAAGCAGCATATGCTATCTGACGAAAAGAGGTAATATATGATAATATTTAATCACTTATTAAGATAGATGTAAAATGAACAAATCATTTAGTTCTGAAATTTTGTTTCATAACGAATTTATAGGGGCCTATAACGCCTAGTCTAAGGAAGGTAAAACATTTACGGCATATTGACGAAAATTCAGGCATTGCCAAATTTTAATTGATACAAAAATGTAATATAAATAATGTTACAGGAATTATGAAATCCACATTAACTTTCGAAACGGAGTTACCTTTTAACGCTAAAACTTTTTTTTTCAGTTTGTAGGTAAAAATTTTGGTTTTGCTGTAATATAGACAGCGGTTAATTGAAATTTCCCAAAAATCACAACGAATGGTATTGATTGTAAATGTGGTAGTGCCACATACACTAGAAAAACAATGACCTCCATCATCCCCATAACATTTATGTAGAGAAACGTGTTCTGTAAGGCGTCATACTCGTGTGACAGTTTCACGGCTTCACTTACAGTACGAAAAGGCCTCCAAACACGGACGACACTGAGCACACTTATTTGTAAACTATTGTAATTTTCAGGGGGCTCATGTCGAAGCCACCCCTCCCCCCTCCTTCCTCCCCGGATTAACCACTATGCTTCTTACGTTCTCTTTTATATCGCGCGATTTAAAACAGAACGTTTTACAAATGTTACACAGCATATCAAATGAGAATTCAAAATGTATATTTCTGAAATACTGATCAATTAGTGGACGTCAATTTGTGCGTGTGTGATGGAGCGGGGTAATGAGGAACTGGCAAGCTTGCATCTTACGTATGGTGAAAGTATGTGTAATGCGCGTCGACGATACGCCGAAAAGTTTCCAGCCCGACATTTACCAGTTGCACGTTCATTCACTTCTGTTCATCGGCGTTTGGACGACGACCTGCCACAACTACTCGAAGATCAACCACTGAATCTACGAGAAGACATGTGACACATGAAGATTGTGCACCAGCACACTTTAGTTGTATAGTAAGGCAGTACTTGGATGCACTGTACTCGGCGCGATGGATTGGGCGAGGTGAGATGGCAATACGTGAGATGCATGTCCGTCATTCCTCATTACACGTTATGAAGAACTGTCTTCTGTGTAAACTACCAACGCAATGCTAGCAGGCAGGCAACCTGGTTGCCAATCGGTACGACAACAGGAATCAATGCAATGGGGCACTTACCGCAGTAACTTCTCAGCCGTCCACAATCTTCTAAACCTGTTGCCATAGGACAGTATCATTAGCCAGGGTATCAGTTCACACGTCATGCACGACACTGCTAGAGGCTGCCTACCTCCCAAGCTTTCTAACTAAACATGTGATTTCTCAGAAAACTGTAGGAAATAACGGATACTACCAAGGCGACCTTTTTATTACTTTTTAAATGCTTATTACTAACGTGTAATGTCAAACTACTTAAAGCGTAGGGTTACA
Source organism: Clitarchus hookeri (assembly GCA_002778355.1). Lineage (NCBI taxonomy): Eukaryota > Metazoa > Arthropoda > Insecta > Phasmatodea > Phasmatidae > Clitarchus > Clitarchus hookeri. The sequence goes on from NQII01001662.1 coordinate 230,879, forward strand.
AAGTTATAAGCAAATGGAGGGTGCCAGCCCCTATNGCGACCTTTTTATTACTTTTTAAATGCTTATTACTAACGTGTAATGTCAAACTACTTAAAGCGTAGGGTTACAAAGTTATAAGCAAATGGAGGGTGCCAGCACCTATTTAATGCATAAAGGGTTGTACTCTCTGCAACGCCGTTTTGTGTGGTAACTTGCCTTGTAAACATTTGCCTGTATACCAATTGTTGTTGCTTTATTGCAAGTAGTTTTCAATTTATCGTTTCATAACACATTTCCAATCACAACGTTTCAGGGCATCTACCACTCTCAGAAATCACTGTATGCCCTATGTCGTATATATATTTCCGTATTTATTTTTCCTAAAGATTCCGCTCATGCCGGGGTAGCATACATTAACGACTCACTCTTTATATCACTTGCACGAAAGCCACTATATTTAATAGTTAATATTTAATATTTAATAGACTCGCTAGGTACAGCACTGGAATAAAATTTCCTTTCTTTGCAACATGTAAACAACCGTGGACGTAGAAGATGATTGAGTTTTAATTTATTATGCAGTTAAAAGTGGAAGTGTTAGAGGTAGCTTATGAAGTATGGTCAACTCATTATTACTTCCAACTTTTCTAAGGCCTTGCTTTAGTTCTTATTTCAGGCTATTCCTCCGCCTCGTGCAAACAAAGCTTAACGAAGTGTAGAAAATTACACCAAATGGACGACGCATCGCATTTGGGCGCACTCAGTTTAATAATATTTTGCATGAGCACTATTTCTTACCAGATAATTGCAGCGCGTCCATTTTATCTCTGTTTTTATTCATGTTAGTGAGGCTCCCCGTGTCCATGCATTTTTGGCCGTCAGAACACACGCGCTAGCGAAGCCTGCCGGCGGTCAACACCAATAAATATTAAGGGTGGCGGACGTGTCCAACAAAAGGATCTCGCGCCTCACAGCTGCAAAGACGGGCCACCCAAGTTTTCTGCACGTGCAGACGGCATCCGGAGGCAACGGAAGCCACCAGGGCACGAACACAGCTACACTGGGCAGCTGCCCCAAGATACGCCGAGGTCCCACGACCCCGGGCTTCACCGCAATAAAACCCTGAGAGCTTTTGGGGCGAGCGTGCGGAGAGAATAGCGGCAAGGCAGGCGAACCACACATACGCCAAGCCAAGAGGCCACCCAAATATTTCCGCATGCACAGAACGAAGTGCTTAAACTTGTAAACCAGGATCGAGGGACAACACCGGACCCACGTGCGCCGGAGGGCCGCACACGTTGTTTTATAACCCCGAGAGGACCGGGGCCATCGGGCGGCCACCTGCAGAAATAACACGAGTTCAATATGGCGATGGGAGCCTACAAAAACGACGAGAGAGAGGAAGGGGGAGGTCAGTGAGGCGCTAGCCGTGAAACAGGGAGTGAGGCGCGAGTAGTGAAACGACATAGTTGGTCGGAGGTCCGTCCGCGAGACGTCCGGTGTTCGGAGCCGGACGACGGGAGTTTGCCACGAGCAGTCAGTGGGAAACATAAACCAATCCAGCAGGGAATCAATCAGCCGCAGTAACGAGCCGAAAGTGACACGGGAGTACGGTACTGCCACCCCGGGATGCGCAGATAGGCGGTCACTACATTAAGGGGTCCGCCAGATCCGGACGCGAGTCAACCAGCCAGTTTACCGCAGAAGCCAGTCAGTCCAAGCAGTTGCAACGCACCGAGGAGGGGAGGATCGAGTGGTGAGCTTCGCCGGAAGGCCACGTCGAGCTAGTGGGAATGTCCAGCCGGGACGTGGTAGGGCAAGGAACAAGCCGTTACTGCCCTACATCGAGAACGGGAGCGAGGGACGAGCCCGACCGAAGGGCGTCCGCTCAAGGAGAAGCCAGCCGCGTGCAACAGACCAATGACAGAGGCCGACAAACGGGATGTAAGGTGGGAAGCATCCGAGAAAACCCATGCACAACGCCGACGGGAACCGAGGAGGGCGGAACGAGTCCGCGAGGAGACGACCACGGCAGCCGGCCGTCATCAGACGCAGAGTCCTGCCAGTTCCCGCTCACCAGACCTCAACTGCAGGACCAGCTACCAGCACAGCAGGACAGATAAGTACAGTCATCCAGCGTGTGTGAAGAGTACTACCCCCTACACCCCCCTTTGTATAAACGGGAAGGAGTTGTCTCTAGAGCTCGTGAGTGAATTATAACTTGTTCAAGGAATAATAAAACTAGATTGTTTTTTGAACTCCAATCGCCCTGTGTTTACTTCAGTAGTAAATTGGTCCTTTAGACAACAGTGCCAATCACCTTCCTCCTAAACCACAGCTCTGGGAGTTGTCATTAGTTATAAATTAAATATTATCATATCTATAAAATATAACTAAGAGTTTAGTTCACTAAAAAATAAGAAACTTTCATGTTAAAAGAAGTATAAAACGGTTGCGATACATGACATTTAGGAAATCAATTATCACGTCATACATGGGGTAGTTTTGCAAAGGTGTGCATCTAAGAGTGTTACGATACCACGAACAGACTATACCAGAAAAAAGGTTTAAATATGCAGGCTAAAGGCTGTTTGAGTAATTTTCTTGAGCAAGAACCTACGCGCAGGCAATTGCAATGCAGCCCCGAAGTTCATGTAATTAATTTTAGTGTTTTCCAAAAATTAAAAGTAGTGCAAACATGAGCTACAGTGAATAATTGAATATAAATTTTTTAAAGTAAAGATACATGTACTAAATGAACCTTACCTTTAGAAGAAAAATTCTATTAGTAAAAAAATGAAAACATCCTGTTTTTGTTACATCTGTTAGTCTAAAATTACTGTTGTATTTGCTATAATATAGTTATGATAATGTCTATTTCAATTCTGACACGGACTCTCCGTTTGCTTTATGCAAATAGCAATAACCCCAAATATTTTAAAGCAAATCTATTTAATGGGAATGGCGATCAAAGTGAAACGATGTTCGACAGTATCATCATATTGTAATAAAGGTGCAGGCGACCTTGTTTGAAATGCGAATATGTGGTTATGTTATAATCCTTATTCTCACCTTACGATGTGTTTATTTGTGGAATAATGACAAAAAGACCATAGTTGTAAGTGGGTGGAAAGGCGGAAGGGCTCGGTGTACTTGTGCGTGCGGCAGTTAGTCGACTCTCGCCCGCGCGCTCTCCCTCGCTGCGGGGCCCGCAGGCTAGCTGATATACTGCAAACACATCCCCTTTGCTAGCCCCGTATCCACCTTGCGCGGCCTGTCTTCTCCACTTACTGCTCCCACCAGCCGCCCTGCCCTGCCCTGTCTTGCTTGCCCCTCCGGCAGTTCCCCAACTTCCAGCCATCGCTCACGAGCGCATCAAAGTTTCACCGCTGGGCTAGGGGCGCGGCACGCTTCACGAGACTAATAATAATTCATCGAACCAAGGACAGGTAGAAGGGGGGGGGTGCTCGGAAAACACGAAATTGCCTCGCGGCCCAAGTTGGTCCATAAAATCGCGGGAGTTGGCTGGCTCGTGCGCGGCGAGGCAGAGCGCCGTCCCGCATGTGTTATGAATGCCGCACTGACGAGGTAAGCCCCCAGCGGGGCCGTGAAACGGCGAGCGAGACAGCCTGCGACGGCGAACTGCCAATCACGACTGCCCTGGTTCAGCCCGCACACCTCGCGCACGGAGCACGTCCAGTTGTGGAGACGGAAATGCCGCTAAGCTGGCCGGACGTTGTAGCCACGCGGCGCAGTGTCGATTGCGGACCACACATGGACACGAACTGGTTTACAGGCTAGGAACACTTGATTTACCTGCATGCTACACTTCAATATCCTATATCCACAACTGCAGCTCTACTTTACATTTTGGCTGCGTGTCTTTATTTCAAGACATTTTCGAACGCGAATGTGTCAATCGTAATTAGATTACAGCGATACCGAAGGTCTGTGATTCGCCGAGAGACACTTCAGATGCTTAAACGCTCCAAATAATTCGATTGCGACAGTGAATTTTAACTTATGTGTTTTGATGTGGACCTATAAGCTGGTCATGATATCTTCTCACGATAATCGGGTGTCACTAGCAATAGGAAGTTTTTAACAGGCAGTCAGACGAAAGGCCTGTTCACAGAGCCCCGCGAAGCAAAATTAGTGATCGAATCACCACATCAAAGGAACCGACAGGCCATTTCCTGTGAACTTCTCCATTCTGAGCTTGTCTCAGCCACTGAATATCCAGAATTATGTTCACCTAAAGCATTTTTGCCATTTGATTTTTATAATTTTTATCCTTGTTTTTACATTTACAACATGTTGTTATAATATTGCTTGTATTGGTTGTAAAATAATTAAGTAAGCTCCTTGGACAAAGATATGGCTTTGAATGTTTGAGGATATAACAGGTAACGGGTCTACTTAATATCAATGGCGGAAATCCCAGTCTACAGGAAATCATCGTCAAAATTGCTGCCGAAAGGCGACACTGAGACAGGCACCGCTGACGTTTTTCACAGCTGGTAAATAAAAGTCGCTTCGCTTCCAGCCGAGAATTGCTACTAGAAAACAAAGCAAGTCTTCACAGTCCATTTCTGAAGGAACTGCATGCCAAGACAATTCGAATGTATTGCAACGTAGAAGGCATTTGCTTACTTCTCGCGAATACAGTGTGCCCATTTTCAGTGGACGAAGAAACACTAACACGGGACTATCCATTACTGTAAACTNACTTCTCGCGAATACAGTGTGCCCATTTTCAGTGGACGAAGAAACACTAACACGGGACTATCCATTACTGTAAACTTATCGTCGGGTTAGAAGAATATGTTTTTGTCTTGTATTATACAAACATATATCAAAATTTACGTCAAGAGTGAAGGAAAATACGTTCTGAAAACATTGGACACAAATCACTATAACGAAAGACTAATGCAATTTCATAATATTAATATGTACCACAGGATACATAATAAANACTTCTCGCGAATACAGTGTGCCCATTTTCAGTGGACGAAGAAACACTAACACGGGACTATCCATTACTGTAAACGTATCGTCGCGTTAGAAGAATATGTTTTTGTCTTGTATTATACAAACACTTATCAAAATTTACGTCAAGAGTGAAGGAAAATACGTTCTGAAAAAATTGGACACAAATCACTATAACGAAAGACTAATGCAATTTCATAATATTAATATGTACCACAGGATACATAATAAAATTATTAATAACAGGGAGTTAAAGGAAAAAGGTGTAATAGGCGTATGTATTTATGACCTTGTAATTTAAAAATAAAATGTATAAACACACATAGCTTCTCACAATTCTTAGTTAAATTATCAACACTGCACAAAAATTAAACTTAGTAGAAAAATTAACTTGTATAATTTCAACTATGGAAAAGTGGGACCCCCTACAACAAACCATTATATTAATTTAAATTACAATTTAAACAATCTGCCAGTCATTAGAAAATCTCTTTACATTTCCTGATTTTAATAGTTCAAAAATATTTTTTTTGTCTTTGAATTGATTTATTAAATGTTACGTCGTGCGTCACAAAGTTAGGAAGAAAACTAGTTGTTAAGGTAAATATTACTGTTTGAGCCAACTCAGACTAGATAATCCGGTCATCACAGAAAGTAGAACTGATGCTGATATCGTCCCACTGATGTAGAAGTTAATTCAATTTTTCAGAGTCCGAACAAAGAAAAGAAAACGAAAATTAAAGTGACGGGCCTAAAATGAGAACGAAAATAAAACCCTCTGTGAACAGAGGATAGAAACATGACTTAAACGACTTAATTAATAACTGATGAACTGTCTACATAGCAACAAAACCGCTGGTAAACAAACTTAGGGTTCCCAGAAACTTAGTAGAACAACTTCGTCGGCTGGTAAACAAAAAACACCATCACTGCCTCACAATCTGCGCTACACTACTCTGAAATTTTGCTAAGCACATAATTAAGAAAAAATTGCTTAGCGCATTTGGCGACTACATCCTTCTACCAAAAATATTGACTGGATTGGCGGTGAGATGCGTCCAACTGTAGCAGCAAAAGAAGTTATAGTGACACCAAGTACCGCGTTGCCGGCGGAAGGTTACATTCAAATGTAGTTCCAAAGTTGCCACTAGATGGAACTGAGATGCAGAAAGCTCGCTAAAGCCGGTACAAAAGGCACTTTTCTTATGGGTTCACGCCAACACAGCAGCACGACAGAAGAATCGCAGTGACGGTAGAGTTACTGCAAAACAGGCACGCGTACGGTGAAAAAAAAAGTGCGCATCCGGGGTATGATAAGTGTTGCTTGCGGAAGCGGCCTCACGGCTACGGGCTGTGAGAAGGCCTTCTCGCCTGCCTGCACGGGCTACGAGTGTCAGAATGTGAACCATAGACCTCCAGAAAAATACGATGGCATTCATATTCATCTAAATATCATCTTAAAAAAACATAACTTTAATTAACTAAGAGTTTCTCAAAATGGCTAACAAACTGTTGACACGGAATACAAAAACCTGAAATATACAAAATACTTTGAGAAATTTGCAATAATGTTTAAACACCGCACACTCTGTATGAGAATGATTCTAGCCGCCATGTTCACCGTAGACCAACAGTAAGGAATCCGTTAATGTGGACTTCGTGAAAGATGTGTTTCAAGTTGTAGGTGATTCTCTGATATCCTGCGGGTGTATTATTACGTCGTAATTACTCCTTTTGTTGAAGAGATGGGCAGTTTGAACCACACCGGTTACGATGACCTGCTGTGTAACCAGATTTGCCTTTTGTTCATCTCACTACCGAGGAACATGAGACTCCTATCTTTATATTCCAAGATGACAATTCTCGCGTTCACATGGACGCAAATATGACTGGCTGGCATGTTGAACGTTCAGGAGTATCCATGCATCTTTTGAATTGCCCACGAAATCCTAAGATGGAAAACGTAAACGAAAATATGAGGGACGACCAGCTACAACGGGCAAAACACCTGGGAAAACTTCAAAGAGATTTGACCGAACTGCGCAGTTCTTTCAAGCAAATGCAGCAGTCGAACGCCGATACCACCTGTAACTAAATATTTTATATTTTTTTTTTGTTTTGTAATTGTTTTGCTTTTCAGCTGAGCCAATATTTAAAATATAACAAAATATTGCAGTTATAGTTTAACAGCTAATATTGTTTTGTATAAAAAGCCGCAATTTATAAATGCTGAAGAGTGTATGTACATATAAATTTTAAATATTAACAGTTTTGCCAAATGATTGAAGTTACCACCGGAACTACTGTTCTTTACGAACAATTGTTTACAGACGTTTTCAACTAACGAATAGCATACATAAATATGTATAAACAATATTATATTTACGTGTATATGTTACTTACATTGTGAATTAACACCCCACAGTGACTGTTCTAGTCCTTAGAATCCTGAAGAAACCTCCAAACACAGTAACTTCGTCGTCTTATAATATGCTTAGTCTGTCGATGTAGAACATTATGAATATATTTTGTTGTTCCAAAAAAGGCAGTAAGTGCCTTTAACTCTACAAGATATACATAAATAACACAGACAATTTGCGGCTGCTGTTTCATCACGAAAACCTAAGTTCAAAACGTAAGACGTACGGTCTAGAACGGATTCCTAATGGAGGTATACATTTTCGAAGTTGGAGTTAAAATATGATGCCATTGTTTACAGTGGTACCTGGCGGGAGTGTGTTACATGCGTGCCTCATTCAAGACGCTGACGCTTTGAGCGTAGAGCGTGTTAACGCCAGCTAACGTTTAATTAATTATTTAATTATTTTATGGGAAAATTCCTTGAAAATTACGTAGTCAAGGATATTTTGTTTTGTTAATTTTACATGCTTTAACTAATGGGGTTTTTGAAATCAATTATGCTTTCACGTCATTAAATTCATGGCTGAATATGTGTGGTTGACTACACAATTTGCATTGAATAATTTGATAACAACAATAGTAACAGTAATTCAGCAACTGGGTAATTGAAATGAAAAATTTGATGTAATATGTTCAGTAATCTAGTGATTCATCTGTAAAGTTAACGGCGCGTACAGTCGTTAGTAGTTACTTAAAACCATAAGCCTTTTAATCGCTTTCTCATTTTTCAGTGATGAACCTGCATCCCCGGCCTATGTTACTTAGTCACATTAATATTTATTTTTATTGCAAAAACAAATAACTTTTGTCATGAGTTTTTGACAAGTCGTTGATATGTATGGTAACATTTGTAGTGGTATACCTATGTGTATTGTAACTATATAAAACATAATTGCTATAAACTTAAACATTATTTTTTATTGTGAAAGTTGCGATTAATCGATGGTTGAGAAAAATGTGTTATTTTCCTTTTTTTACAGTGGACTCATTTGAAAAAAAAAACTTTGTACATAAATAATATTCTTTCCTCATTACTTTAGCAAAAATATCCCTTTTTTAAATTTAAAATATACATAAAATAAGAAGTTCAAAAACGCAAANTTCCTCATTACTTTAGCAAAAATATCCCTTTTTTAAATTTAAAATATACATAAAATAAGAAGTTCAAAAACGCAAAATAAAAATGATAAATATTTCAGATTTTTATACAACAAACCCTAATAAATATAGATATTGGATTGAAGGCATTTTTATATGCACATCATTAATTCATATGGTAAATTATTACATATAAACAGAACATAAAATATGATCTTAAGATAAAGACGAGGTGGTGTATTGTAAAACTGCGCCTGTGTATTCTCATGTGTTATAACATTAGTTTTTGAAGCAATACTTTTGAAGTGTAAACTCATTAGAATAAATAAGTTGTCCTTACAGCCACAAAATGTACGCAGAATATCAACATTTCGTTGCTGAACCAGGTGCTCTGTCTGTTAACCACACTACATATCTGGGTNCAAAATGTACGCAGAATATCAACATTTCGTTGCTGAACCAGGTGCTCTGTCTGTTAACCACACTACATATCTGGGTGTACATTAGGGATCGTGCATAATGTTGTATCTATTATTACACACTATTAGTAGAGGAACTTATTATGAACCATTTAGCGCAGGTTATTTGTGTCTGTTCTAAGTAACCAAAATGGCAAAATTATTCTCAGGATGGCAAATTTTTTCAGAATTGGAAACTTTGGTAAAATCCGAGTGAAGATTAAAATAATAGGTTGAACACTATCATGGAGGTTTTCTCCCTCCTATTAAGTTTAAATACCCTGTGGCAGTAATGGCAACGTTCAAGTTAAGGCATTTTAATGGTAAGTATGAGTGATTTGTTTTGGATACAACCTACGTCAATAATAAGTGACGGCTTTCAGATTGGTTACGAATTCACTTGAGCTCTGTCACTAAAACTGTTCGATGTCTCTCTGGAAACCAAGACTGCACAACAAAGGTTGCAAGGAGCATCATGAACAAGCTGACTTCCACATATATTATCCCATGACAATTGTAATGAAAGTAGGACTTAACGATACGTTAAACGAAAAGGGAGTAAGTACACTGCACTCTAAATCTGTATCAGTGAGAATTTCACTGTTTAAATCAGTTAACAGCACCTGACTTTTTCAACACTCACTTCAGTCAATTCAACTAATTAATTAGTGAAAAAATGTCCGTTTTCCTTCACTTGTTGATTTACAGACATTGTCCATTTTATTCACTGTTTCTCAGAGATTTGTTTTTTTTTTACTAATTATATCAGTTAATCAACGTCTATCAAATGAGATTCAAAGAGCGCGTATAAAATTAAATAATAACGCATAAACTAATAAAGCTATTTAAAAAAATGTCTTAAAAAATGCGAGTTTAGTCTTTTATAATACCATTTTACGAGGCATCATGAACATTCGGTATTTAATTTAATTTTTACGTCTTTCATTCCGTTTTGAGGTAGTCATCACAGAGCTCAGTTTAAAACTGCATTAAATGCGGCGAAGCGAGTGCATTCGTAAATTCCATTTGTTTTAACAATCTTATTGTTACCATTTAAACTAAAAACGATATAAGGGTAAAGTGTTTCGATAAATAAATATAAGAAATATGGCACACGTGTTTTCCCTCTGTAGCCAACGTTGGCTTGGTAGCTTGATTGGTAAGGTAACAGTCTAGGAGTGGTACAATGGCGGTTTCGCATCCTGATCACAAGATTTTTTTTTTTACTCATTTTAAATAACATTAAATTACATTATATAAACAGTGACTATCGGAAATATGTCTATTTCTCGTAATCATGTGAAAAAATTCAATATGAACTATATTTAATTCACCGCACGCAGTTGGCTTTCACTTATTCAATCAGTGAAATTGTTTCACTGAAACAACCAGCGGTTTTCCACCGATTCTAAGTGGAGCCATTTTCACTGATTCGAGTAGTTTGATTTCACGGCGAATCAGGGGTTTTCCACTGATTCAAANATTCTAAGTGGAGCCATTTTCACTGATTCGAGTAGTTTGATTTCACGGCGAATCAGGGGTTTTCCACTGATTCAAATTTAGAGTGTGAGTAAACTCGAGGGGCCATCGGCGATATATGTATACACACTGAAGAGCCACCAAAACTGGCATAGGAGTCCGTATGCAAATGACAGAGGTATGGAACCAACCAGAGTAACGCGATACAGTCAGCAGCTATATCGGTTACTGCTGCTACAATGGCAGGTTATCAAGATTTAAGTGAGTTTGAACGTGGTGTTATAGTTGGTGCACGAGAGATGGGACATAGCATCTCCGAGGTAGCGATAACATTTGGATGTTCGCGTACGACCATTTCACGAGTGTACTGTGAATATCGGGAATCCGGTAAAACATCACATCTTCGACATCGCTGCGGCCGGAAAAAGATCGTGAAAGAACGGAACAAACGACGACTGACGAGAATCATTAAACGTGACAGACGTGCAACCCTTTCTCAAATTGGCGCAGATTGGATTTGTGGACTGCCCTGCAGGATTCATGGTGTGAATTGCCTCCTGCATACCTTCAGATATTAGTCGAGTCCATGCCACATCGTCTTGCGGCACTTATGCCTGCTCGGGGGGCCCCACACGATATTCGGCAGGTATACCAGTTTTTTTGTATTTTCAGTGTATAACCACGCACTCCAAATCAGCAGCTACCAGAGGGCGACGTGCAAGCCTCGCAACCACCACAACCTCCTTACGATATAAGCTGTAGGGCTACGTCGAGAGGTTTCCGTGGGCGCTCTACAGAGAGGTCTTGAGGATAAAATGTGAAAATGGACCAGCGGAGGAATACAACGGTGAGGGAAACAGAATCCGCCAAGACAGCCTGCTAACAGTTTCTGTCGACAACGTCTGCACTATGTCTCCTTCGTGTGAAAATCCGAGTAACCCCACCGGGAATAGAACTCGGTTTACCTTGGTAGGAGGCATGACTGCTAGACCACCGCGTAACCTATAGGTTTATAATAGGCGAGAAGTGCTCGGCACATCCGAGCATAGAAAACCTTTACCGTCATGTACATTTCTTGCTCTACTACACGACAGAGTAACTGGCACTCTTAACTACTAATGTTAAATATTTTTACTAATTTGTAAATAAAATATTAACGACGTGATGTGATTTTGTAATCCAAGAACAAAATAAATACCGAATAAAAAAAATGTTTACTGTTATGAAATAAAAACATGAGCACTTGGTGTAGCACCACGGCAGTTAAGTAAAGACATTCTTGCTTTATGCTGCGAGGCCGTTAAGAGAGACTGCTCCAGACGTAATTAACCTAATTTGTACTTTGTGCTCTCCACTTTCTTCCGACCTCCTTGCTTTATCGTCTGCTAACCTTGCGCTGCGGCCGAGCCAAGGCGATGCAGTTCTCGTTCACTTCAGCGTCGACTATGTAAAAATAATCCATTCGCGGTTACTTCACACTTTACTCAAACCCTCCTTAAGTTCTTATTCCAGGATATTCCTTCACCTCGTGCAAGCTAAGCTTAACAAAGTCTAGAAAATTACCCCAAAGTTGTAATAATATTACGCATGATTACTATTTCTTACTAGGCACTACCAACACAGGTGTTTTCTCACTGTTATTATTCATATTTATTATAATTGAAATATTATATTTTATAAATGAAATATATTTAATACTTCAATTTAACGAAAAATTAGATACTTTTTATGTTAGCAGAGGTATAAAACGCTTGTGATACATGCCATATTTAGGAAATAACTAATCACGTCATATATAGGATGATTTTTCAATGGTTTAATTAAAACAAGTGAAGAAACCGTGAATATACTATAGTGCGCATGTGTTTGCAAATGTATTGGCAGCGGGAGCAGTAAGACGCAGTGGTCCCCTCGCCGACAATGGAGGTAGAGCACGTGTCAGGGGAGGTGCTATGTTATATTTTGTTACACTTTGTAACTTTTTAAAAATTTCATTTTTATGTCCCGCCTTAAATACTTTATTTCGGCAAATTTTACTAGGGTTTTATTTGACGTTATGTGGTGATAGGTGTGGGTTTTCAGCCACTTCACCATAGCGGTTCTACCGCAGAACGAAGTCGTTTGACGGGCCGTGTTTGATATTTCCCCACCACTTTAAAGTATCGACTATCAAAAATAGTGACATTTGGTTGCACAACATAGATAAATCGTTGACTTTTATTCTCACGTTTAGTGCTAACATTCTCATTGTCACGACGTTTACAATATTATTCTTTTATTGTTTTTGCCAGTTCGTTTTAAGGCATTCCCAGTGCTTGTTTTATTATTAACCTTTATGCTGTGGTGGTGTTCTGAGTGAATGTGTAGAAATGCGGAGATCCAATAGCTTCCAGTCAGTGCATTATGTAATACGCCCACATACTTATCTCACTGCAAATTGCGCTGTGAATTGTTATTTAATCTCAGTGAAGGGCATTTAGGTGGCATTGTGAACAGTGCTAGGTTAACGCACGCATTTTATAATACACGCAAGCTTAACGCCTTTCCAACACGTGTCCGATTGCGTGGTTTCCTCATTACCTGGTAGTAATAAATAGTAGGCATAACTGTAGAGTGTTGACATTTGTTGTCTTCTTTGAACCAATTGACGCGGTAATATCGTGTTGGTTGTTGCAATGAAATGAATGTTAAATTTACAGATGAATTAATGCTTATGTATGTTTGGTGCAATTTCATATTGAAATTGAACGATNTGAAATGAATGTTAAATTTACAGATGAATTAATGCTTATGTATGTTTGGTGCAATTTCATATTGAAATTGAACGATGCTCTTTTCTGAAACTTGTGCAACTAGTGCAATATTTAGTTTTTGCTTTGCGTGCAGTTCTTGAAAAGCATGTTTTCAAATATATATTAGCAAACATTAAGAACGCCCAGAACATCTGATCATGCTCCCTTCTTGTGCTTTTCTCATTATCTTAGTTCCCCTACAAGTCAGTGCACATGTGATAGGGCACACAGTTAGAGTGGAGCGTACTGGATATATTTGGGTTGTTATTTACGCAGGGGTCTTGAGAGCCGATGAGGGTGAAGCGAGGTGAGTATGGAGCAACGCCTGAATGCATTGGCGAGAGGGGGGAGTTCCCCGAGGGAACCCCGCCGACCAGCGGCATCGTCCGACACGATTCACACGTGTGAGAATCCAGGAGTGACCCCGCTGGGAATTGAAACAGATTTGCCTTGGTGGTAGGCGAGTGGTCTGACAACCACACCACAGCGGCCCCGGACCCAAATGGGAAATGGAAATAATAGCTAATTAGAACAGGCGATCAACTATTATTAATTAAAAGTGAATGGAAATAATCACACACACTATGAAATTTTTTGGAAACGTACTACATCATTGTATACGCGTACAGATAAAGCGCGATTGATAAAGTTTTATTTGACACATCCATAGTAGCTTTCTCNACTACATCATTGTATACGCGTACAGATAAAGCGCGATTGATAAAGTTTTATTTGACACATCCATAGTAGCTTTCTCTTAATTTGTTCACGAAAGACTGAAATACGCAGCCAAGTTGCCTATTGTGTATAGTGGCATTTATGTATTTGCCATGTTTTTTCCCTCTAGTACAGTTTATTATGTTTACTTTAAAAATGTACCAGTGTAGTGAAAGTGGTTTGTAATTAGTCGGTTTCTAAGACATCTATGTAAGTAACGTCTCGTGTTTCATACCTTCTCCTTGGCAGAGAAAATGTAGGCGACGCAGCGGAGCGTGTCCTGCTGTGTGATGCAGTGACAGTGGAAGGAGCTACAGACAGATGGCGCTAGTGGTGCGGGACCCCCGGCAGCTATAAGTCTTATCAAGTTCCGGCTGGAGACAGCGGGGCGTACTATTGCGCCCCCTCCCGGAGCTGGGTGACTTCCGGTGCCCGGAGGAAAACCAGCGGGGCCTCTACACGCCGACAAGAGAGGGCGCGCTCTGGTCCCCACCATCTTTCATCTTCCCCTCAGCCTGCCTGCTCACTGTCCCCAGGCCGTCCTGAATAAAACTGCGCTAAACTCGACGGCAGATTCGCTTATTAGGATTCCTTTTCACCTCTGAAATGAAAGACTTCCCCTCTTTCCTACCTCGTACTTTCCGGAAACTGGCGCTAAGAGAAAAAAGGATATTACTGTNGAAATGAAAGACTTCCCCTCTTTCCTACCTCGTACTTTCCGGAAACTGGCGCTAAGAGAAAAAAGGATATTACTGATTACAAGTAACTAGTATCTGTATTGAGGGAATGCAGCAACAATGATGTACGTCATTCGATTGCTCAATGCTGATACATCCTTTCAGCAAATATTTCTACTTGATGTCGCTGGTTGGTATGTACTGCGAGAAAACAGCTTACTTCACGCAATAGTCTGATAATTTTTAGATAACGCCACTTTTAAGTTAAAAGATACGCGTGTTCACGGTAAAAAAAAAAAAAAATCAGCGATCTTCGGAACAGCTACGTATGTAGATGTAAATTTTCGTCGTTTAATTTCTTTTTTGTGTTTTTCATGATGTTATAAAACTGTTTAATATTTTCGTTTTCTGTAAGAATAGTTTTTTGTTATTGTACTAGTAGTAAAAATTATTTAAAATTTAGCATCTAAATTTTAGTGATCGGTTATATTTTGAGATATCTGCACATGACCGCGTTCAGTTATTTTTATTACAATTTCGTACATACTAACTGCGATAGTGAGGTAAATCTGAAAACGGTATTTGTTGGCAAAAGAAGCAGGACTGCAAACTCGGAAATAATTCTTTGATCTCTTGGTGATTCGAAGTTTAAAGGAGAACGTTTACAAATGACTGTGAGAGTGGCGTGTGTGCCTCGCTGAACATCTGAAGTCTTCAGCGCCGATAGGACTAAGGTGGAGATGGGGCCATGAGAGAACCTCACTGGCCAACGAAGTGCGCATGAGCGATCAGGACGTAAACCGTCGCCTGTCCGGCCTCATCGCTACATAGTGTGTGATGCTCGGTGACGGAAGAACAGTGAGTAGGCCTACCTCGACAGACAACCAAAGTGGTCGCTGCAAACATATGACAAATTCTCCCAGTAAAACCGACGACCTGAGGAGCGCATATTCACGGACGGGACAAGCACGTTTCATTCGAGTTCTGAACGTCCTTGTAGATGCACTTATTCATCTGGTGACATCTGTCAAACATTTACAAATTTCATTAAACATCTCACTATTAAATTAAGTTAGGTTTTGTATTTGTGGAAAGTTATTTTCCCATTTGACAGGGCCAATGGCAATTCTACTATAACAGACCAGGCCGTTTGCATACGCACCTATATTACCGGCATTATTATTTGTGTCATGTCGGACACCGATATCGGATGATATGAAAATTTATCTATTGAAGGGGTGAGGGGNGGGGGGGGGGAGGTTCCTTGCACACAGTTTCCAACAGCGTTGGATAGGTCCTAATTATCGGCCCGACATCCGGCTGCCGGAGAGCGCAATTGCATGTATCCCGACAAGGGCGTCCGTACGATATCCAGCTATCGAGAACAAAGCTGTTTTATGTGAGCTTGTACACGTGTTCAGATAGGTATGTCGGAGTAGGCCACCTGCATTGGTGTTTAGTGTTTATAGCTCGCAGTGTGTGANGTACACGTGTTCAGATAGGTATGTCGGAGTAGGCCACCTGCATTGGTGTTTAGTGTTTATAGCTCGCAGTGTGTGAAAATCGAGAGTAGGAGATCGTTGTTGCTTACTAATGATTAATGTGATAGTGCTATGTTATAAATAAATCGATTTCAGTACGACGTAAAGTCATTAATCGAGTATGCTTATTAAACAAAATTATAGACGCATAAATCTTGCTGTCAANATTTCAGTACGACGTAAAGTCATTAATCGAGTATGCTTATTAAACAAAATTATAGACGCATAAATCTTGCTGTCAATAGTAGATGAACCGAACGTTATATTTAATTTGGGTTCTTATAATTATTCCTGAGATATAATTAATAAAGGAGGGTAAATTATTCTGTTAAACATAGGACATATCTTTCTCCTCTCTTGAGAAACTCAAACCAACCTCCGACTCCGAAAACATTTCGGCATGTGTGCAAATGCCATTAATTATGAACGTAGAGTACGTTATGCTTCTGCAGACGATTTGGGAGAGCAACAAAGGCGAACCACTCACTACGGCAGTTTGAGCGTGTGTGAGGTCGACCGTTGCGCCATGTGTAGGACTACGTGGCTGCGCCTATTGAGCGTATCTCAGTACTTTGTAGCAAACCACTCACACAGACTAGCACTATAAGGAAACACGTGATGTTGTTTGTATCACACGATATGGTGCCGTATGGCGACGCCGTGCGAGATAGCCTGATCACTCCCAGACACCACAGCGATTTGAAATATTCGTCGAAACAAGATATTTTCGATGTAAAAATCATTTCTACTAACACCACGACAGTATTCCTACCAATTATTATGCTCTTCTCATGTTAACTTATAATCAGTTTTGCCATAGTTTTTTTAACTTAACAGAATATACTTATTTGAAATACTCACTTAGGTGAGGTAATGTGAGTGATGGTGTGGCGCATTATTCCGACGTAACAGGCAACCCATTTTGACAAAGAGAGGATGATAACTGTAGGGTGTCCTGCCCACCCTTACCCATATTTTCTAATATAAATCCTGCCGCCCTGACATAAATCTTGTCTACGACCACGCAGTGCCTTTTTCACTACAATTAACACACTTCTAATTCGGCGCACATGTACTGGCGTCCAAAACAAGCTAGAGGCGAGTTGCCTGTATCCACCACAACAGAAACACCAAGATGCTGATGTCTGAATTTCTGATCGCCATCTTCCTAATGGTGCAAGCTGCACCGAGCATAAAACGTTCATTATTGGCTGGCAAGCAGGTAAGNTTCTGATCGCCATCTTCCTAATGGTGCAAGCTGCACCGAGCATAAAACGTTCATTATTGGCTGGCAAGCAGGTAATTAGTGTGGCTCAGTTACATTTTTATACAAGGAACAGGTGTCCCGGAAACGTCCCTCTACCGAGCTACAGGCGTTACACAATACGAGCACCATTTGAATTCTGTGCGCTGCGTGGGCCAATCACGTGCGGGCCAGAGTGGAGCCGGNCGTCCCTCTACCGAGCTACAGGCGTTACACAATACGAGCACCATTTGAATTCTGTGCGCTGCGTGGGCCAATCACGTGCGGGCCAGAGTGGAGCCGGCCGGCCTGCAGGCGAACAGCAGACGACGTTCTCTAACCCCCGTGCGAGACGGCAAACAGCTGATCGCAGTGCATAAACAAAGATATATGAAGCACGACTCACCTTTACAGGAATTATACCGAAGCGAAGTCATCCAACTTGCAAGCAGGCGTTAACATGGCCAACCAAGTTGTTGCAGACTCTGTCAAAAATACTGTGTGTTTTTGAACTTCAAGGCAGGCGGCAAGAATTATCGCAGTAAAGTTCTTCTCACTCTCCACGTGTTTGGTAAACAAGGTTTTTTTGACATGGCTTCACAAGAAGAAGTCTAAGAGTGTTACGTCGGGAGACCTGGAGAGCCAAGCTTCTAGAACTATTGTCTGGGGAAGGTATCATTCAAGTGCTCCCGTGTAGCACGCGTCAAGTGGGTGGGGGAGCCATCATGTAAGAACCACATCTGTTGCCGCACGTCGGNGTCAAGTGGGTGGGGGAGCCATCATGTGAGAACCACATCTGTTGCCGCACGACCATTGCCACTGCACTGGTCTGTGTGCTCCGCTTGGGCCCGCACGTGCGTGCATTACAATAATAGTGTTTAGTTCTTATTGGAAAATTGTTTGTAATCTTACAAATGATTGTAACAGTGCAAAAATTTCACTTGTAAAATTACTTGCTTCTAAATCTAGAAGACCTACGTTTGTAATAAATTATACCTCAAGAAATGTTTATACTATATTGACCCGTATCCACGAGCACAAGCAAATTGGTGGACCCTCAACTTCGTAAAACCCGAATAAAGTTGTTTGTGCGAAAACTAAGGGTGATATTAAGTGTATTTTCGTGCAAAAATAAAAGTGGTGCAATTTTAAATAACGTAAAATACTTTAAAAAACTCAAATAAACATAATAAAATGACTACAGTTTTAAAAACACTTTACGATATTTATTACTCATTAAAATAACCACTACANAAAACTAAGGGTGATATTAAGTGTATTTTCGTGCAAAAATAAAAGTGGTGCAATTTTAAATAACGTAAAATACTTTTAAAAACTCAAATAAACATAATAAAATGACTACAGTTTTAAAAACACTTTAAGATATTTATTACTCATTAAAATAACCACTATAACACGGTGAATAGCGATAAAACCGAAATAGTTCAATAATGTTGCACATTGTGGCTTATACAAGTTATTACAACGTGTAACACCGAACTGCAAGTCAATACACTGAATAACACTGTAATGCAAGGTTATACACCACATAACAACGAAATTTAATTTTAAAAATAAATTTTATTGGTATTTTGCCAAAATACACTTTCTTATTTGCAAAACTGTGACCAACAATTTATATCCATAAATGTATAAACCAAGTAATAGTAAGACTTATTCCAGTTTTCAAATAATGGGAAGAAAAGTTAATTTTTTTGTTATTATCATTTAGGTCGAATGAATAACAGCTGTAAGTATCGGATACAATGTAGATAAGACTAAAAAGATAATTTAATGAAAAAAGCAAAATTGTAAAAGCAAATACAACAATTTTTTAATTTCCAGAATATAATCTTTTTTCTCTATAAACCCATATCCAAGCCATTCGTGTTATTATGTGACAAAAGAATCCACGAATGTCTAGGTACCGTACCAGCAGATAGGAAAAACTTGAAATCCCAAACAGTAATTTTTTTAACCTATGGTAATGCTACTGTTTAAATAAAATGCTTACTCTTGTTTATGATATTTCGTAAACATTAAAGATGTTATGCCACTATGCATATAAGGATAAATTATTGTTAACAGACGCTCAATTCTTAATAATAAAATTTACGTTGAAATAACACAGTGAAATTTTGCCTCTAATAACGAACAAGTTTAGTAATGAAGTTCCAATATAAGTTTTCAATAATAAAACCGATAACAACAAAATTTTGTATTAAAATACTAAATTTGCCATAAAATAACACTACAAAATCTTGCCCGTACTCATTAACTGTTAATGTTTCATATCTACACAGAACCCTTAAAATGAAATAAATCCGTTCTTCATAATCGAATAACGTTGCTATTATTTTATTTGTAATAATTATTTTATTAAGCACAAAAATTACTATAAATTTTGTCAATAGAGTTGGTTGTGTGGTTAAGGGTGTGGGCCAATATCGCAAGAGACACAGGTTCTAGTCCCCTTGCTGGCGAAGAGTAACTTCTTTCAAAATTAAATTATGTAATAATTATTTTCCTATTCTCTGTTATTAATTCATCACATTTGTTTTCGATAACGTAAGTTGTAATACAAGCCCATCGCTTCTATGAGATTTTCAGTGCCCTCTCATTGTATTATGTACTAACATAGATCCCTATCTTCAGTTGATAGTAAAAACCTCGAAACTTCGCTGTTTTCAGTTGCACAGTAACATATCAATGCCTTCTGTGGGTACTTTAGTTTCTACCTTTGCAAGTTTAGCAAAATATTTCCAAAAATNCACAGTAACATATCAATGCCTTCTGTGGGTACTTTAGTTTCTACCTTTGCAAGTTTAGCAAAATATTTCCAAAAAATTTGCGTACTTAAATGAAACATTTCTTTAAGTTTATATACTTGAGTCACAGGTGGTTATTCCATTAACTAAGAGTTATAAATTCACTTTCACACAAATTGAAATGAAACCATTTGGCTTTATTTCATAAAACATTTCTTAAACGTCAAATGCTGAATTAATGCAAAAAAATTATCACCAGTAGGATACTTTAATTTACAAGCAGCAAGACTCTAAATTAATATAATAATTTATAGGTTTAACCTTCACGGCAAGCTAATCNATACTTTAATTTACAAGCAGCAAGACTCTAAATTAATATAATAATTTATAGGTTTAACCTTCACGGCAAGCTAATCATACAATGAACGAAAATCAGTAAAGTCCTTTAGGTGGTCGTATATTGTTTGGTTGATTTTCAATTGCTCATTTTACAAGGATGGAAATTTATTAACCTCTAATTGTTATTGATGCCCATTTTCAAAAACAGATAGTTTCAAAAACTTATTTAAGAAGTGCACTTTGTTGAATATCGTGCCGATTGGAGCATATTTCAGATATCTAATATCTGTAGCTTTAGGATCACCTGCTAATTTCCCTGGCAGTATTATTTTATTAACAATGGAATATTTACAATTCCTGGGGTTGCAAGACGTTTGACACGGGGTTTTCTGAGTGTATGCACATATTGTCACGTAGTCAGCTGGCACTTTGACGTTTAGGTTTATAGCACGCTTCACAATGGTGGAATGCGTGAAATTACATTTCGTTTAAGTAAGCTATGCCACTGTTATAACCATTTTTTTCTCCGCGATTATAATATGTTTCACAGTTATATGCAATAATGTTTTGGGCAGTGTGACGTTCTAATAATGGTAGGAGCAGCCATCATTATACGAGGGTTATTCGGAAAGTAAGGTCCGATTTCTTATAAAACATAAACTGTCACAGATTTTTTCAAAAAAAGTTTTTTTATTTAATTCCTTACATGTTTCTCTATTTTTTNTATAAAACATAAACTGTCACAGATTTTTTCAAAAAAAGTTTTTTTATTTAATTCCTTACATGTTTCTCTATTTTTTACATAGTTTCTATATTTGTTTAAACGTTTTTCATAACGTTCTACAAGCTTTTGTATGCCTAAGTCATAGACNTTTTTACATAGTTTCTATATTTGTTTAAACGTTTTTCATAACGTTCTACAAGCTTTTGTATGCCTAAGTCATAGACGTCTGCCACCTGTGAGGATAACCAGTGTGTAACTGCTTCTTTCACCTCGTCAACTGTNTCTGCCACCTGTGAGGATAACCAGTGTGTAACTGCTTCTTTCACCTCGTCAACTGTGGCGAAGCGCTTGCCTTTTTCATTTGGTGTTCCTCAGTAAGCAGCCTGGGAACCCAACGTGCGCACAATTTGTGAAATTGCAAATTTTCAGAGACAATTTTGTGCAAAATTGTTCTACCCACATTCGGAAATTCCAATGCTAAAGTTGAAATTGTGAGTCGCCGGTTTTCACAAATATTTTCGTCCACGGCTTTGACCAAATCTTCTGTGATAACTGATGGTTGGCCTGATCGCGGTTCATCATGGACATTTTCCCGTCCGTCCTTGAAAGCTCTCACCCACTTACGCANCAATTTTGTGCAAAATTGTTCTACCCACATTCGGAAATTCCAATGCTAAAGTTGAAATTGTGAGTCGCCGGTTTTTACAAATATTTTCGTCCACGGCTTTGACCAAATCTTCTGTGATAACTGATGGTTGGCCTGATCGCGGTTCATCATGGACTTTTTCCCGTCCGTCCTTGAAAGCTCTCACCCACTTACGCACTTTGCTGTCACTCATCGCATTAGGGTCATACACTTGACTTATCTGTTGATGAACTTCCGCTGCTTCACAGTCAGAGGGCTGATCAATTGTTTTAAACACTTTGAACTGACACTGTAAAGAGCACACTGCAACAATACCAATGCAAATGGCGTCGTTTGACGAGCAAGGCATGCCGGGAGTTGGTGCGCATGCGCGTTACAATGTTCGCGCGACATTCCATTAGCTACGGCGATTAGGACCTTACTTTCCGAATAACATTAGTAAATTGTGCTTTTGTATCTACCTTTCCGTAAAAGTAATTGAGAATTTATTAAGTGTGAAATGATGCTCAAAATCAATAATTGCGGTTAGATCGTCTGCACATTCATGCCAAATATAGCAATATTTATTTAAAAATTTCAGATCATAAAGAGTAAAATTGTTGTTTGAGATTTACCGTTCTAATGCAATGGTGGCACATTCGATTTTGGCGAAATCAAATGTTATTACAAATACTTCGTGTACACATGCTCCTACTTTTCTTTGTCGGACTATTCTACGTTACAGCCAGCTCGGACATATATTTTCTTTCTTGGTGTTTATTGCAGGTTTGGTTAGCAATATATTTCAGTTTACATACTATACACCTGTTACAATGGTCTTTCTTAGGCTGGCACTGCATACAGTTAAGAGATGCAAAAACTTGTATAATGTGCACATTTAAAGATACTACACAATTGTATCAACACCGGTCTTTAGAATACGTTTTGGTACAGCTGATGCTGTCAATTTCTCACTGATCCAAGGTGCAATTTTGTAGAAGAAGCTCTACATAATAAAGTTTAACTTTAGGAAATTATGTCAAAAATAATTAGAGCCTTGCTTATTTTGTAACTCATCTTTTGAGATATTTTTTAGGTTTTACTTCTTCTTCAATAGCTATTTTTCTCTGCATCTGTACGACTATCGTCATTTGAAGTAAAAGTATTAAATTATTGATTTATTTCAGC
Source organism: Clitarchus hookeri (assembly GCA_002778355.1). Taxonomy (NCBI): domain Eukaryota; kingdom Metazoa; phylum Arthropoda; class Insecta; order Phasmatodea; family Phasmatidae; genus Clitarchus; species Clitarchus hookeri. Next base: position 253,917 of record NQII01001662.1, read on the forward strand.
AATGTGTTATTTACCATTGAACCAATTTACGCTCACCCTTTTTTAAATACAAATAGTTGTCAGAAATATTATTTAGTATAATTAAAGTTTTCCATAGCGTACCTTAAAAATTTGAAAGAAAACATTATTCTCGATTTTAACCCATCTATTACGTTTTTTTTTTAATTAATAAATTTCGCTAAGACTTCTTAAGTTTATTTTCTTTCCTTCCATAAAAGCTTGTCAAATCTTCATTAATGTTTATCTTATTATATAAACTAATATTTAAAACTAAAGATTTTTGCACTTTAAGATAAAAGGGATATCAACAAAAATCTTATATTTACATTTTCCGTACACTTTTAGCTGTTGTAAGCATCGTTCTTGATCTCAGCAGTTTGTGTCATTTCACGAACGCAAAAACTTTTATTGGCACTGTCTTTCTTCGTCTTGATCGTTATTTTCCTCAGGTGCCTGTGCACACTCGTCTCTTACGCCATGTGTTAAAAAAGACACATTATCAACAATAATATCTTCTGCCATTCGCGACTCGTCTTTACTAGTGCCCTTTTCATACACTCAACACCCGCTCATCCACATAAAAGGAATATTCTAAAGTTTACTTTCATCCTATAGGCATATTTCACTCTTTGATGANCGTCTTTACTAGTGCCCTTTTCATACACTCAACACCCGCTCATCCACATAAAAGGAATATTCTAAAGTTTACTTTCATCCTATAGGCATATTTCACTCTTTGATGAATGTAGAGAATGTCCCAAAAGTCTTTCCCTGATTACAAACTGCATTTATATCCGCTACATGTAAGATAGAGATCTANATGTAGAGAATGTCCCAAAAGTCTTTCCCTGATTACAAACTGCATTTATATCCGCTACATGTAAGATAGAGATCTAAAACTAAGGCCAAAATGTTGGAAAAGTACTGAAGTTTTTTTTCAGGTTTCAGTAACGTGGCTGTAATGTAGCAGTTGCAGTATCCAGGAAACAGGACATGTTCACAAACCACGAGAAGACTCAGCGTGTCCTCTGGTACCACGAGACCCGGTCACCAATAACACTGCAGAGGAACTTTCAGACAACGTATAAGGAGGTGCCGCCCGACGTCAAGAGCATAATGCCGTGGTATGGCACGCTCAAGAACACAGGATCTGTTGCTGACTTACCGAGAACTGGCTGACTAACATCAGCTGAAAGTGTGGAAGTAGTGAAACAGTCTTTCGTGCGAAGTCCCAAGAAATCAGTGCGTAGGGCCTCGCGGGAATTACAGACGCCAGAAATTCTCTTCATGATATCTTACACAAACCTGTATTGTTTAGTACATACAAAGTGCTAATTGTTCAGATTTCGTTGCCCAATGACACTACGTGTCGGCACTACTTTCCAGTCGAAATGTTATCATGTATTGAAGGCGATAATGGTTATCTCAAACGTTTTGCTTTTTCTCGTGAGGCGACCTTATTTTGTCAGTCGTGTAGTGAACCAGTATAACGTATGTATTTGCGGTTCAGAGCCCTCTGATTAGACCTCAGTGTGTATCAGAGTCAGCCCAAAGGTAAATGTTTGGTGCGCGCTTTTGCATGACAAAATTATCGGACCGTTCTTTTTCGCTCAGGGCACCCTCACATGTCCAGTGTGTCTGGACATGTTGCAATTGTTTGCTGTTCATCAGTTGCTTGAATATCACCCAGATGTCATTTGTTCAACAAGATGGTGCACCGTCTCATTGGGGTTTTAAGGTTCGTTCCTATCTTGATACGACTTTTCCTGGACGATGGATAGGTCGTGATGGCCCGACAACATGGCCTCCACGCTCTCCTGACATAACCAAATTAGATTTTTTCTATGGGGTTATGTCAAAGAAAATGTAAACAGAACTCCTGCATCAGATCTTGCCACTCTGCAACAACGGATATCCACAGGCATTGCATTGATCCCTCCTGTGATGTTGGATAATGCATGGATATAAATTGAATATCGAATAGATGTGCTACGTGCTAACAATGGTGCTCGCGTGGAGACTTATTGATGTGTTGTGCTGTTGCAACAAATCTTGGTTAACTTGTTAACATTTTGCCACCGGTTTTACATCTCTATCTTAGACAAAGCCGATAGAAATAAAGTATGTTATCAGAGAAAGACTTTTCGGACATCTTCTGCACAAATTATATCTTAACATTATTGTGAACATACGGTAATGTATTTTCTGCTCAGAATTCTTTGCGTTTGGAATTTTTTCTTCTTGTCGTATTACATTTTTGCGCCTTCCCTTGTCTCATAATTTTCAGTGTTCGTTGTATTTATTTTTTAATGTTAATGTAAACGATTATCAGTTTGTAAGTTTTCAGACATGGGGTCCACTGCCCCTTTGTCTTCACTGGTGTTTGTTGCTGCCTGATAAATCTCTCTGTGAACAGTGTCTTTAAATAGAAAATCTCACAGTTCTCTACAACGTTTTCTGTTACACTCACCGTCTCTTCATTTGCAGTTTCAAGACACAATAATACTTTGGTGGACACATATTCATTAACAATCAAATTGTTCGCTACTGATCTGATTATTTCAAAGACAAATTCCTCCACAATTTACTCATTGCTGTTAATCTGTGTGTGCGACACAGACGTATTGCCACAAAGAAAAAAAGTCTGACGCTGGGACAACAGTATTAATGTTACTACAACAGTAATTTTTTGTTATCTGAGAGCTATCAGTAACTCATGCTACTGTTACTGTAAATTACTGTTAAGCTATGTATGTTAATGTAACATTAAGTGCTTTTGTAACAACATTACCTCCTCACTGTTCTGTGAACATTAATATGGTGTTTATTTTGCGGCAAAACCAATGTTGTGTTGAATAGATGTTAACATTTGTGTTAAAATTTTTCTTGTTTCTTAGCTCATTTAAAAACATTCAGATGTAAAATATATTATTTACAATTATTTTTACAAAAAAATAAGTTTTACCAACGAAAGAAGAAAAAATTACGACTGAGCATGCTAGACATTTCCCACTCTACGAAACCTGACACCCTACCAACTGCTCTACCTTAAGATGGTTGATGGCATTAAACATTATATTATATTTTACGTATCCCGGAGAACAGAATGACAAACTGCTGTTCTCTTCCGTTATGTGGAAATACTTAATGCTCTTCAATATATGCATAATTGGCACATATTAACTTATTTGCAAGGCTATAAAACCGGCCTAAACTACATTTTGTTCTCATACAAAGCTTTAGAATTTAAATACAGTGGTTTTATTTTACGAGGATATTGCAGTTCACAATTATCCGCCATTTTGCAACGTCAAGTCAGTGTAAACTTGTGTTGGTTAGACACTTCTTTAATGCCGCAGTAACGCAAACTATTTTGTTCTTCCTATTATTTTTAGTCTAATACAACTTTTGCTTGCGGCAACATTACTTACAGGGTTTATTAACATCAACACTATAACAGTATAGTTGCATTATAGTAATATAAGACTTTGCAAATGGTTTACATTATTAAATTTGTCACAATATTATTAATATTGCTACAACATAAACATTTAAAGAGATGCTTCAACAGTAAATTTTTTGTTGCAAGAACTTTAGACTGTTTTCTATGCATACATATGTGATGTCCCTAACTGTAAAATCCTATCGGCACCCCAACACCATGAAATAAGCATATATTATAATTACATTATAAATAAAATCATACTCCTTTAGCAAAGTGGCATGCTTTGGTGTACGAATAAGTTCATAATGAAGAACATGATAATACAACTCATTGCTATCCAGATTCACTTGAAAGACTGGAAATAACAAGATTGTGATAAAGCAGAAGTTCATTTAAAGAAGATGAACCTCAAAAATCTAAGCAAAATCTCTTTTAGCAGAGACAATGTGATGTATTGTTGCCTTTCTAATCAGTTACGGAATCTACNCATACAACTCATTGCTATCCAGATTCACTTGAAAGACTGGAAATAACAAGATTGTGATAAAGCAGAAGTTCATTTAAAGAAGATGAACCCCAAAAATCTAAGCAAAATCTCTTTTAGCAGAGACAATGTGATGTATTGTTGCCTTTCTAATCAGTTACGGAATCTACTGGTTATGATATCGCAAAACTTGAGCTGGAGTGGTGTAAGTAAACCGTCCGTTAAATAAGATTCACAAAACTAAAAATATCGGTATAACAACATTTACTAGAATGATTAATTATTTAAAATAGAACAGTACGTTGTTTATTAGTAAAGGAAATCATATAGCTTCCTCTGGCTTATTAGTTGCTAACCATGTAACAGTATTATTCAAGACAAGTCTCATTTTTAAAATGATTCAAAAATGCATAAATCCTTAAACTGAACATCATGCAAATAAGAATAAAATATTACTTTCAGGATGATATAGTGAAATGCTACCAAAAATTAGATATTTGCAGCAAGAACTCAAATAACATCATTTGCAATAAATTGACCGCACTGAAGGTGCCATCGCAGTCTCACGTAAATGGGTACAGGCACAGGACATGACAGTGTGTACACATAAAACACCAAAATATTGTACCACGCCAAGCAGAGGCGGAGCCAGGAATTTGCTTCGAAAGAGGAGGATTACGATTTTTTTTTGCAAAAAATAGCTAAGCTAATAGAAATTTTTAGTTCAAAAATTATTTACAACCAATCAGCTAATATAAAGAGATGGAACTGCAAAATGCTATAAATATCCTTCAAGTTCAAGGAAGACCACAAATGATCTATATTTAATAAAATTAAAGTAATAACTATTTTTTATATTTAATTTTTTATATTTTGTATGGCGTTGGACCGCACGTGGCACGGAGACAGGTGGTGATAGGTCGGGCATGGAGGCATACCTAGCCTACAGACGTCAGATGTTCTTCCGAGGAAGATCCTACCACAGCTGGCGAAAGTGACCCCCCAAATCCGTCGTATTTGCCGTAGGCCGAAGTTGCCGTCCTGTCTGGTCCCAAACGTTATCGATGAGCGAGAGGTCTGGGGACCTTCCTGGCCAAAGAAGAATGCTGATATCATGAAGGCAGGCCAGAAATACCTGTGCTGTGTAATGCTGGGCATTGCCTTGCTGGAAAATGGGGTTGTCAAACTGCACCAGGAAGGGGAGAGCAAATGGTCACAGAATTCCCTTGACGGTTCGCCGTATCGTAAGGGTTCCTCTAACCACCACTAGTGAGGCGCGGGAGTAATAGTAAATTGTACCCCATACCTATCGTTGGGGCGGTGAGTCGCTCTACGGGCGCTAGCCTGAACGTCTCCAGATTCGAATTCGGCTGTCGTCTATATCCAGGCACAACTTTGATTCTTCGCTGAAAACCACTCTTCGTCATCCCGCAAGCTACCATGCTGCCCATTTCTAACAGAAGGTCACATGTGCTCGTTGATGCTTAGGCCGTAATGATAGACATAGTAAGGGACTCCGCGATGACAGATCCCACACTGCTAGCCGCCTGTATATGGTACTGGCGGACACAGGCGTATCCCCAGCTGCCGTGACGTGTCCCTGCATTGTGCGCAGCGAAGCCCGTGGAGTGCTTACAGCCTGTCGCACGATGAAACGATGCTCCCTACTATAGAGCATCACACTCTTAGACTGCAGTACAGTTAGAATGGCGCACTATTGCCAGATTACTTGAACTGTACGACGTAACTGACAGGCTGAGTAACAAATGTGGGGCGAAGGAAACGGCCTGATTAAGAGAATTGTATCTGTTTATGTCCCTGTCAACACGCAAGAGAATCCAATCCAGCGACGCAAAGTTAAGCGGCTCCTTTGAAACTGAAACCTGAAAGAAACCCTATAATTGTGATTGGATGGCGCGCACTCAACGTAGATTGGTTTTTTTTTTTTTTGAGGTTTCAAAAATATATCTTATTAGGCAACAGCGCACGCAAGAACAACAACAGCGTTAACGACAGAAATCGTGTATTGGAAAGAGAGAGTGTATGACCATTACACCGCACAGTGCAATCTAGGAGTGAGACCCTCAACAGTAGCCCACCGGAGTCTATCCAAGCCTTTTCGATGGGTGTGTGTGCCTTTCTTTTCCCACTGCGTTCAACACCGACTCGCAGTGTAGGCAGAACGGTTCAAGGGGCGAGCAATGCGCTGGCACGCCCAACCTGCCTTTCGGAGGCCGACGGCATATGCGACCTCTCTCAATCTATTCAGCTGGGCAAAGGCTTGTCAAATGCGTTATCGAGACATGCTGCGTGTTCGCTGAACTTGGCTCTGTGGCTCATATTTCTCACACTGATAAGGCCTTATTTGGTTTCTTACATCCATGAATATTCGAGGAACATGTATGCCCTACTGTGGCACATCCGCTCAGGGTAAATGCATTAAACGCAAATGGGGCATGTGTAGAGCTATAACGATACGGTGTTGCAACCTTCGTTGCACTCTCGCGATTCGTTCACGGTGATAAATTATTTTGCAGGTGTGTATAACTTCAATATTTATATTACACATATAGTCAAATGTTCATTTGCTAAACTCGTAGTTCTTGTGCCAATTTATTAGTTTTAAATTTGTTCTAAATTAACGTTAATCATCATTATACTGATATTTAATAAAATTTAATTCATTATTTGAATATAAATCAATTTCAAATATTTCTAACATAACAAAGAAATGAAGGTTTTCAATAATACAATCATAGACCAATCCTGCCACAACTGATGCGTTTACCAGTTTTACCAACATTAAATAACGTGGTGAGAGATACGATGTTTTAAAGAAGCACATTATTCTGCTATCTGAATAATTTATGGTGTTCCGCGACCATATTACAAAGTTACAAAATATGGGCAACCTTATGTCACAAAAATCTCATGTTTGCATTTTCTGGTGTTCTGAGGTTTCGTTACCAAATTCGACGCTACACTACTTAAAATATCCCGTACCGCAATTTTCGTACCAAAAAATGTCTGAAATTATGTATTTAATCAATTTTCACTTTTAAAATAAATACACATTAGAAACGTTTGTAGATAATGGAGACTAGTTAGAGGAAGATAAATGGTTGTGATATGCGATCGATAAGTAGAACTCACGCGGACAAGATGGAAAATGTTTAAATAAAAGTTTTCGTACAGAACCTCTAGTCGTCGTTTGTTGGCTTAGGTGGGCGCCACCAACTGAAGCGATCACCATCCCTCTGCCGCATAGTCACCAAGAAAAGCGAATGGACCTAAGAGAGAAGAGGAGAAAGTTCCGTGCACTGTCTTACTCATCAGAGTACAGTTACAGTGAGGGAGGATGGAGGAAGTGCCGGCCTTCGGAACGTAAAACCTGCAGCATTACATTCTAAACTGCCATTGATCTAGTGACAAGTATTATTGTGCTTAAATCATCATGTTACAGTTTGAATTGTTAATAATTTACGTACGTTCATTTTCCGTTTCTGATTAATTAACCCATCCAGTTGCACGTCAACAATCGAGGACACGTTGCACATGGGTGGTATTACACACAGAGAGGAATCAGCGCCTCGTGTTCTGAGCTTCTTCGACATGAATGATCTGATTTCCTAAAGTTTCTGTGCCTTTCGTNAATGATCTGATTTCCTAAAGTTTCTGTGCCTTTCGTTTGCAAATAGTTAATTTTGATAACACAGACCGCCGCAGCAAGACTTTCACACATCACGAGAAGCATGTTCGGCACAAGTACAGTGCACATCAAAATGTTACACGAGAGCAACACGTAAGCTTGTAAATAAATTCCAAACCGAACGGGTTAAAACGTGTACTGTATAAGTCAAGAAAATAGATTTCACTGATCTCTAATTGCAATTTAGGACGTGCACAGATATATTATTTTCCGAATACGCTGCTAACGTCTTTTACTATGTAGCCTAATACAAGCAGATAAGGGAGCTGATAATTGGTCAGGTGTTTATTCTAAAGCCTGTTTAGTTAGATGTGAATTAAATGCAGAGGTGTGAAGGCGCATGTTCCAGGAGGGAAGAGCAACCAGGCTGCAGTGGGACATGCGCCGTTGTTGCAGCGAGTGGCCGGCGGAGCGCGGTGCGGTGGCCCTGTGGATGCCGGATGCCGGATGCCGGATGCTGCGACTCGTTGTTCCGCGCGCCTCGAGCGGGCGAGACTCTCCNGAGACTCTCCGGCGAGGCAAGATGGTAGATGGTCGCCCGCCCAGCCGTATCGATTCCCGCCACCCTCTCGCGCTGGGGAAAAGCAATTTAAGTGGAAACGCATTTTGAGGTGATCCTCATGAAAGGCTTCTTTTGCGGCCGGCTGAATGAGCACACCTCAGCTCGGAGCGCAAGGTAAATATCTCTCCCGTTTGATCCCATCGTGAAATCACTAAGGAACGAAATTGAAATTAACTTATAATGATTCACTTTAGATTTTCTATACACCTAACACTGATAGTACAAGAATAAAATAATACACGTACTGCTCGTACGTGTAGCATCAAATGACTCGTACAACTGTGTATTAATAAAAGGAAGCGATAAGGCGACCCCCCAAGTTTGAGATCGGTAAGGTGCCATTGAACCACGAGTTTACATGTTCGAATCCTGTGAAAGCCATACCGAGTGTTTTTAAACGTGCCTGTATATTACTATAATATGCAAAGAGTATCATTATAGTAGCAGCGCANAAGCCATACCGAGTGTTTTTAAACGTGCCTGTATATTACTATAATATGCAAAGAGTATCATTATAGTAGCAGCGCGAAAATGCAGTACCAGCATTTTTTTTTTAAATAGAACAATAATGCAGTAAACATGGTTATTTGACGCAATGTATCCAATGCGTTTTTGTACTATAATCTACGTCACCGTATACTGCTTTACATTACACTAGAGCCTACTGCCATCTTGAATCTTAATTAATTTTACATAAATTGATAAGTAGAAGCTACTAATTAATATTTTTTAAAACAATATTGCAAAAAGTTTAGCAATGGCCANTAAAACAATATTGCAAAAAGTTTAGCAATGGCCACTAATTAGTTTGTGATTACAAAAAGTTTAATTACTTTGATAGTTTGATTAGATTGTGTCGATTGCCAACTGCAAGTCAAGAAATGTAGCGGAGATAGGACACCAGTAACAAAGAACTGCAAAACAAAACGACAATGAACTAGGAAGCAATGTGAAAAAAATTAAAATACTGAAAAGAAAACAACCGCAGCAGAGTTTGCACACATTGGAAACGAATAAGGAATACGCAATGTCATTGTCAATTGAACCATTACAAATATGTATTTATTAGTTTATATAAATCCACAAAATAGCGAGTGTACTTAAAAGATTTAACCAAAAATAAATTAATAAATATACAGCGTGGGCCGCCTAAAATGGATACCCCCAACATTTTTGGAACGATTGCAGATCACGAAATGCGGTTTTCGCTTAATTAAATTGTACGGGAGCAAGTAATTAGCCTCAAAGTGACTATTCGTAACACGTGTACGAACAAAAATAATTAAACTACATATAATTTTTCCCCTGTAAACATATATTTATTTCAACGGCATCTGAAGTACGCGCAAAGAGTAATTCAGTGATGTAGCATATGCAATGGAAAGTAACACAGAAACACCAAGATATAATGTGCAAATATGATTAATGGGCCGGTAGCATTGTGCAGTGGACCCGTACTCACAGCTGTAAGCAAGCAACATGCGCCGTGACATCCTGGCGGGACCGCCTCCTAATAGCAATGCAGCACCAGTCCTCGTAATCTGTTATGTTAAGTGATACTGCAGTGTGTGGATGTACGTAGGAAATGAATTTCACGAGCAAGGAAAAACTGGGCGCTCTCCTTATTTACGGTGAGTTTGGCAGAAATTCCAAGCAAGTCGTCCAAATGTATGGCGATAGGTATCCTAATCGGACGCCCATATCACGGCAAACGATACGAAGAATTTTAGCACGTCTTTTGTCATGAGGTGATTGAAATTCCATTACACGAGTGCGAAGAAAGACTGCTACGGGCAAAACGCATCAGCACGATGTGTTGGCACGTGTCGATGCAAACACCCACAAGGTCACGCGAGAACTTTCCAGGTTCGTAGGAATAAGGGATTCCAGCAATTTTCTGAAGAATATACTATTTACCGATGAAGCGACCTTCACAAACCATGGGCGCATAAATGTACGAAATATGCACTACCGGGCGACGGAGAATCCGCTTTAGGTCCGGCACGTGGAGCACCAGCGACAGTGGAAAGAGAACGTGTGGTGTGGAATCGTTGGAGACTATGCCATAAGGCCATACTTCATTCAAGGGACAATGACCTGCTGTACGCACGCCCACTTTGTCAGAAAGACCTTACCAGCACTTCTGGAAGATATACCGCTCGACATACGTCGTGATATGTGGTTTCATCATCATGACGTCCTGCGCATTTTACTTTGGTGGCGAGGCAAGTGTTAAATGAAACGTATCCAGGCCTGTGGTTAGGGCGTGGTGGTGTTGTAAGATGGCCAGCTCGCTCCCCCGACCTCAACCCTCTAATTTTTTCCTGCGGGGAACACTGAAAGATAGGGTGTACAACACGGTCCCTACAGTGCCAGAAGACATGCAGGAACGCATTATGGCAGCTTGCAGAGGCATTACGCCAGAAACACTTCAGACCGCTCGTTGNTGCAGGAACGCATTATGGCAGCTTGCAGAGGCATTACGCCAGAAACACTTCAGGCCGCTCGTCGCTCGCTATATGTGCGTTTACAGATGTGTATTGCTGTATATGGTAAACACATTGAGAAAATGCTGTGAAAAGACCTCATGTGAAGCGTTTCAACCATAACTGTGCTCTGTTTATTGTGCATGCGGATGCGATTGCATAGGTTGGTTTGTTCCATTTTTGTTATGCATCTGTACGCACTCGTTACTCAGTATAGTTAATGACTAGAAAACAAATCTCCTGAATTACCTAGGTATATGAATAAAATGTAATGTATTAATAGCAGACTTGCACTCACATTACCCATCTACCCTCCGCTAGGGTGCTCTCCTTTGTCCAATATCGCATTCCGTGTCCTTTATGCTATTAAGGTAAGCGCTACGCTGCTATAAGGAAGTGGTCCCGCCAGGATGAGTCACGGTGGGTGTTGCTTGCTTACAGCTGTGAGTACAGGTCCACTACACCATGCTACGGGCCCACTAAACATACTCATATTTACACGTTATTTCTTGGCGTTTCTGTGTTACTTTCCATTCCATATGCTATATCACTGAATTCCTCTTTACACGTAATTACAAGTAAATGTATGTTTACAGGTGATAAATGATATGTGGTTTAATTATTTATGTCCATACACGTGTTACAAATTGCCACTTTGCAACAAATTACTTGACTCCGTGCGCAATTTCATTAAGTGAAAATAGCATTTCGTGATCTGCAACCGTTGCGGAAATTGTAGGGGTGTCCACCCTAGGCGGATTATCCAACAAAGTCAAAATACACTATTTGACTTTGTTTGGGGGGGCTAAAATCTGCCCCTTCTTCAGGTAAGACAATGGACATGNATATATATATTGTTTCTGTAGCGCTTTTCTTTTTTATAAATTTTTCTTTCCTTTTTAAAAATTATTATTGAATTACTCTATGAAGTTTTGTGTGGTTGCATCTATTACTTGTGTGTCATTTGGGTTCGTTTTTATTTCGCACCTGAAGTTATCATAATTTTTGTAGTATTGTTTTATCAGTTTCACTATCTACTCGTATTAAAACCCTATTCCAAAAAAGTCTGGTACACATAAAAAGCACTTTAGTTTACATACCTTACTGTAGCACTACTTGCATGTAAAATTTGGTGGGAATCAATTGGCTTCGAGATATGGTACAAAAGCTTAATTTTTTCTTATGGCGATCTTTATAAATGGAGGACAACAAAGTAATGTATTAGTACATTTTATGATAGTCATAAGTAGTTTAAAAATTTAGGTTTTTGCACAGGGGAGTAGGGAATCGGACATTAAGACGACCGCCATCTTAGATTGCATCGTAGTCGCAATCTTGTGTGGCATGAACTTCGTTTCATCTCATGCTCTGCCATTCCATGTCAACATCTGTCATCTTGTTTCTAGGTAGTTACGATTCATGCTCTGTCATTCCACCTTGGTACTTCATGCTCTGTTATTCCTTCTTCTCATTTTGTTTCTTCATGCTCTATAATTCCTTCTTGTCTCTCTCGACTGTTCTCTATCTTCCTCTCTCTGTCACCATCTTCGTTTATAATTGCTAGAGTGTGCCACCGGTGCGCACCATCTGGGGCGTCATCTGCTGTAGGCCGCATCTAGGTTCTCCCAATGTCTGCTAGGCAGTGCTATTCTCGGTTGCCATATGGATGTCGTTTTCTCTTGTCCACAAAAGATAACACATTATTTCTGCTATCAACTACTAGTCCTACCAGGGGTCAGGATCAATAACCTATTTGTTCACTCGAAATGCTCGGTCTGTAGACAACTGATACTAACTTTAGATGGAAAGTACAATATGAGCATAAGCTTCAGTTGTTCGTCCGAAAACCACAACAAGAACAGCTTGTACTTCTACTTGTATTTCCAGACGGCGGTGGCCACGAGAATGATCTAGATCAGAATAAAGAACCATAAGAGAAAAACACTGCCCATATACACCCCACACAACGAGCACACACAACGGAATTTATGATAAGAGAACACTGTAAAATTTAGTCAATGTACAGATGCATTTACTTATGTATAAACCAAAGTCTTGGAAGTTAATGAATATGCATTAACAGAAATACACTAACACCTACAAGACATAGATTTTCATACATATCATAATGTTGGTGTGACTATATGCCTATCTTTCCTTTTGTCACCTGAAAACAGGCAAATAATGATTATCGTGGTGTATGTGAAAGAGGGTTGGGTATTAATTTTTTTACCTCGTACGAAATTATTAGTTCATTTCCATAATAATTTTATACGTGGAGATTCTATTTTTTAACGCGGACTTAAAATCTGTAGGTATACAAAATTTCTATACAAAATGCGAAGTAAAAAAATGGGTGTGTTTACTACAGTATGTATTATACTTATCTGCTCGCCGTAGTGGATTCTACTTTGGTAATGTTGAATTTGAATTATAATGTGTGTTTCACTGAAGAATGTGTATTGCAGGGTTCGTCGTGCATAAACATAAGATGTAAGATACAATCTGCGCCCCACTGCTTCTGGGATCTGGCATTCCATTATTATACTCAAACTTGCCGATCACTTTTTGATTTTTTGGACAGTAGCACGGGTTGTTATCGTAAGCACTGCAATTTAATAAATGATTAAATCTTCTGTTGGTCACCAAGTCACAGTGAATATCTCCCGTATGAATGCAGAACAGGAATTCGTTCTTGCCCATTTACCACAGCTTAGCATTGGCTGTGTATTTTTTCTGCATGATGTGACAAAGAACATTTTTTATGACAATCTAGACAGATTTAATATAGCTTATCAACCATACATATTGTATAGGCTGTTCATGGTAAATCGAGCACTTCAGAAAACCCTGCTTAAGATCTGCTTGAATGTATATTGTGTGTTCATCCACCACATGTAAAATTAGCATTGCCAAGGGCCTGATCACTTTAATCATGCGTTGATCAACTGAAACCATAAAGTTATTAGAAATTAAACATTTTACAAATTTGCACATTCTTACACTTACAATCATTAGAAACAGATAACTAAATAAATCATTTCATGATTCATAAACGTGTAATTAACACTTTTCATTTAACATTAATACATCGAACTATTTTCCATCTGCTGTTAACAACGTTACTGGATGTATGCCAGTCAGTGGACCTGTTAAAACAAATGCAGGTAGGGACAGCAACAGTTTTCAAAGCTAAATCTCAAAAGTTCTCAATTAACAGCGATTAGCCTATATTAAATAACATTCATCGGGAATCATAAGCAGACAATAATATTACATCGGTCTGATAGAAATTGGCAGTTGGAGCTGGATTTGGTGGTTCTGTTTCCAACGGGTTGGAAATTGTTGCAAAAATTCACCATCTCAGAAATTAAAAAGGTTTACTCATCCAATAAATGTTATGAAAACATATGCAAGGGCAACTCTAATTATTCGCAGTTTTTAAACGAATGATTTTAAATTTAAAAAAAGTATGGTGTGGTTTGTAACGAATCAGTGTAAAATGCTGTGGCTGGGTACCATAGCAGGTCTAGGCGGACCGGCAGGGACTATACTAGCTCGCGCCATTGCTGTTGGTGCGAAGTGATGCTATCTCGGTGTAGGGGAGATTATCCGCCGCAGCCCCTCCAGCACATCTGCATAATGCGGCCAGTTGTGGATGGCCACGGTTTCCCGCCCTCGGACAAGCTACTGTCTCTTGTCGCTCTCCAGCAGTCCGCCCTTCGCCGAACCCGCGTCCTTCAACGTGATCTGCGACTGGTTTCGTGGTCGGGTCAACGGCTATGTCAGACACACGTATTCGTATGCCGCAGGAAAACAACTAAGGCATCAAATATTCAGACACAATAAATAAAAGAAATAAAAAATTAACCTAAGTAAGTATTCTGTAGCTGTGCCTCAATCCAATTATGGAAGCAGATTCGAAGTCCCGAAACGTCTTCGTAGGACGCCAGCTGTGACTCGTTTGTTTTCGTTGGGTGGCCGGTGTGGTGTAGCAGCCATACTACTCATTGCTCGCCTCCTGCCATGACGAACTGGCTTCGATTGCCAGTGGGGTCAGCCCTATTTTCACATGTGGTAAACGTGGTGGACGTTACCGTTGGCCGGTGGGTTTTCTCGAGGATCTCCCGTTTACCCCTCCTCTTCATTCAACCGATGCTACGTCTTAACCTCTCTTCACGCTCACAGGCGCTCAAGATCTCTATGTTAAGCGCCTACCAAAAGTTTCCAATTCACCTTCACTTTGTTGCGTCGTTCAGAGTTATTTTCCAAATATCTGTATATTCTGCCTTCCTCGTTTGTTGTTTCACTATCCGGTCTGGTGTTCTTGTCTCATTTCTCTTGTGATAACTAAAATGATTACTTCCGTTGAGCTCTCTTGTGCATTAATTACATATATGTTGACAACAACTAAGCTTGTCTTGTTTATCAGTAATATCTATGTTTTTATGTCGTATTATGGTGATCTGTGACGTAAAACAATTCCGCGCTCTCTACATATAACAATTTCATACCTCGCATTAATGTAACCTCTACTGTAAGCCAATAGGGAAACAGTTCAATGAAATAAATTTTTTTTAGAATTTATTATATGTAACCATTTGTAGGTGATACAGTTCCTAGACAACTACTGAAAAACACCATTGAAGTGATGTAATATGTTATTAATGTGTGGTTTATGATTATTGAAGGCTACTAAGCCCCGTGTCCTACAGATTTTCTTTAGGGAACGTTTATATTTTGTTCGCATTACAGTAGCAAACCTTGAAGTCACTTCCATTGATATTTTACCAAGATAGCTAATTACTTATCTTCACCTGTTCATATATGTTTATCTTGGAAGAAAAATTAAATGTTAGCAGTTAAATGAAATTGATTAGCTTAAGTAATTAATATTTTTCTTATGCAAAAAAAAATGTTCTAGTTACTTTCGGAATTTCAGTGCGTTAAAAAAACTTATTTTAATATCTAATTTTTAATGCACGTATTCCCCNGAAGAAAAATTAAATGTTAGCAGTTAAATGAAATTGATTAGCTTAAGTAATTAATATTTTTCTTATGCAAAAAAAATGTTCTAGTTACTTTCGGAATTTCAGTGCGTTAAAAAAACTTATTTTAATATCTAATTTTTAATGCACGTATTCCTCTCTATTATTTTGGAAAGAACACTGTCTCTTGTCGCTCTCCAGCAGTCCGCCCTTCGCCGAACCCGCGTCCTTCAACGTGATCTGCGAGTGGTTTACTGAAATACAACGTAAAAATCATGGTGAGTATTAAATTTTTAAAATTATTTACACGTCATTCTTTATTGTAGTAAAATACAAAGTTGCGTCTTCTACATATTTCCTTTACGACGCCTCTACCCATTATTAAAAACGGAATTGCAGGACATTGGATGCGAAAACGGCATTCACAGGAACCTACACAATGAAGGTTTATCGTGCCGAAGAAAATTAATTTATCGGCAGTTCGAGGCAAACTTCTCAGTGGTTTGTTTACTCAAGCAGATTTCCAACTACCCACTGGTTACTTGCTACCATGAGGGAAGCAATGATTGTACCTGCACTTTGTTGGTCCTTCATTATTAACTCGGAGTCTTCCTGTACCAGTAAAATAAATATTCAACCAATTGGAGAAGTAACACAAAGAACGGATATTTGGAAGCTTCTCTTGTCCTCAAAATAATGAACAAAATTTTCTATCCTACCATACTTTTGGGCTTTTACTTATTTATATTTTGTTTCTGTACGAGTGCACTAACCTATTCCATGTAAATGTTAAGACGAGAAAGTGTAAATATAAATGTTCATCCAGTACTGTTACCGTCTCAATGAAAAGCCAGAAAATATGGGAAAATGTTGGGAATGAATTTAGCCAGTTGCCTAACATACTCGAGGGAAGTACCTGCCGTTGCGGTTAGGCGGAAAAATATGCGAGGAGAAGCTGTGCGTGTTGGTGGAGCAGCGGCGGAAAGAACAAGAAAACGACAGCGCCCCGAGAAACCCTCAGCGCCACGGCACGGCAACGTCTGCCAAATTCCCAACGTGAGAATGCCCGTTATAAACATTATTCTCCCCCCCCCCACTTCCTGGACCGGGAAGGGAGCCGGAGGTCTTTTGCAGTGGGAGGTTAGCGACTAACAACTGATCCGACCGCGAGCTCTCGCACGATGCAGCATGGACGCCAAATTAAAGAAGAGTAATGGTTCTATTATCTCTTATAATGGTCCACGATAGCTTGGCAAATTTGCGAGCCAGGCGAGGAGAGAAGCAAGATAAATAATTTTTGAAAATACAATAAATCTCAGGTTATTTGTAAATAAGTAAAAACAAAGACATAATTTCATTTTTGCTCTGCGTGATTGTTGAAAGAATTACAGCGATCTCATAAAGTATGATCCTGTACGTATCACTGAAGGCTATCCACTTAAGGAAGTGCTGTGCCCTTCTGTATTTAGCTCTTACTACTTAAGTAGTGTATTTTAATTTTACAGTGAGATATATTACAGCCCAAAGTAATAATTGTAGATGGCTAAACATTTATTTTCATGTTCTAAAAGGTTTTTTTTAGTTAATCAGAACTTTAAATTAAAAATAACTTAAAAATTACTTTGTTAGTTGACGAAACTGTTTGTCAGGTATACACAGTCTTAAAAAACCAATTTTTTAATTGAACAAACTCTACAAAATAGGAACGATTGTGTAACATAAATCATCAAAATAAAATAATTGTAACTTTCAAAAGTACATACTACATCAGCAAAAAAATTTTAACTATGGGTATTGTTTTAATATATAATTTTCTTCTTGAAAACCCCATGTACACTGAAGAGCCAAAAGACTGGTACACCTGCCTAATATCGTGTAGCCCCCTCCCACCCTCCACACGCAGAAATGCCGCAAGACGACGTGGCATGGACTCGAATAATGTCTCAAGGTATGCAGGAGGCAATTCACACCATGAATCCTGAAGTGCAGTCCACAAATCCAATCTGCGCCAATTTGAGAAAGGGTTGCACGTCTGTCACGTTTAATGATTCTCGTCAGTCGTCGTTTGTCCCGTTCTTTCACGATCTTTTTCCGGCCGCAGCAATGTCGAAGATGTGATGTTTTACCGGATTCCCGATATTCATGGTACACTCGTGAAAAGGTCGTACGCAAACATCCAAATGCTATCGCTACCTCAGAGATGCTATGTCCCATCACTCGTGCGCCGACTATAACACCACGTTCAAACTCATTAAAATCTTGATAATCTGCCATTTTAGCAGTAGTAACCGATCTAGCTGCCGACCGCATCGCGTTACTCTAATTGGTTCAATACTTCTGTTATTTGCATACGCACGCCTATACCACTTTTTTTTTTTTTTGCTCTTTAGTGTATTTATAAATTTGAAATGTTTTCAATAACAAATTAAACTTTTATTTTTTTTTTCAAATTGCAATATTATATTTTCTGCTAGAAGTTCTTCAGAACTAAACGTACATTTCGACACTGTACGTAGAAGTGTGTTTTCTTATGAACGACGTAAAAATCTCCAAATATTTTTTGTTCTAGTGACGACGGGCAGGGTGATATGTGCCTGGCCTCGAGTACACGAGTGTAGGGCGGCAGTAGCGAGGTTGTCCCGCCAGGTAGGCGCGGGGCGGCGCAAACACGTCGTGCAACACACCGCACTAGAGCCAGGGACCGGGCTTGTCGTGTGAAGTGCTCTCGCCTCGTGCCCCGGCAGGCCGTGTCCGCCCCAGTTGGCCGGCAGATGTCCCGCCCGGCGGCTGGCGCAAAAACCAGCGCCGGCATTAAACACCAACTATCCCCGGCCTACGCCCTCCACCGCGCGCCGCGGGCCAAATCCTTTCGCGCGCCCCACCGCCATTTGCATATCATTTCAAGCCCGCTCACAATGCTGGGGTCCCGCGCCGGCTCCAGGGGGGCAGGGCAGGGATATAAATTTTTTCCCGCCGACAGGAGACAGTTGCATGCCTTCTTCCTGTTCCGGGTAGGCGCAGGTAGACGGCGGCGGCCACCGCGCCATGTCACACGAGGCAGTTCTCGTGGCACGACTCACTCGCCTTGCTGCTAGTCTAGACAGCCAGAAACGGATACACAAATGTATTAAATACGCAAGAGACGTGGACTTAGATACCACACTGACATTACTTTAGATATTACGTCACGATTCTTTGACGCCATTTATTAAAACAGTATCAACCAACAGCAGCGATCAATAAACAAACGGCAACACCTCAAGCATGCCATAGACGATTAACAGTTATAATAGTTTCACTGAACTCGTGAATTCTATCAAATTTTATGGAGTTGACTAAACTAATGTTTATTCTACTCAGGTTGGGAAGCGCAATGCTTTTAGTCTGGCAACTAAAATTTTCGCCATTAAGTGAGCGCTAGTGCCGCATTTGTAACGAATTTTCTCTATTTTCTACGTTAAAAAAACAAAATAATTGCAATAATCATAAATCAAATATAAAATAACTATGTAACTAATTAAAATATTTATCTTTTATTATTTACGTAGCCTAAAATTTTAATTAAAAGTGAAGTTAATAGAACACTGCGCACCTAGCGGCGTAAATTTTCCCTACTCAAAACTCTCCTATAAGAAATCTCGTTTTGTCCCAAACCCGAGTAGAAGTACCTTTAACTAAACCAAAGCATTTTTCGGTTTCTTTTATGGAGGCTGCATTACTAAGGATAATACTTATTTCATTTACGGCACTCTGTAGTGTAAGTGAAGCACAATTTTTGGCAGTTTTGATCAAGTTCTGATCTCGATTCTCGTACGTCGTGCACTCAGCATTCAATTCTCATTATCTTGCAGTACAAATTATTTACGATTGTCGTTTTAATAACAGATTGGCATACTTAATCATACACTATCCTAAATCTCTGCCTTTCTCTATCTCTCTCTCTCTCTCTCTCTCTCGTCTTTCTCGATCTTTACCTGTGTGTGTATATGTATGTGAGGTGGTATTGGTGTGTGACAATATTTGCGTTGAGGAGTATCCTCTCCTATAATAACATAACTTTTGGTGAACCGATTTCAATGAAATAGCTTATGAAATTGCTTGTTTCTGCGTATAAAAACTATTATTGTCAAGTATTTAGTAGAGATTTGCGATCAAACCCTCTTTCAAGTTTTTAAGTTAAATGAGTTATAAAGTGGAATTTCGGAAACTATACTTAAAAGAAAAACAAATTCATTGCTGAAGAATCTACGTGAAGTAATTTATTCATGTGACCTGCATCCGCAAACAGCGGCGCGAACATGAATGGTGTAATTGGACAGGCAAAATGCAACACTCTGGGACATAATAGCTATTAAAATATTTACCACATCACCTTATCAGAACTGCGAAACCAAGATAATTAATATATTGGAAGTCCAAAGTAAAGGAATAAAAAACGGTCATTAGCTATTCACTGATATCATTTTAGCCCATTGTTCCTGTTAGTTGATTAAAAAGGGCAATGTAGGAGTCAATAAAATTTTCGGGTGAAAATTTGGCTGCTTGAATAACAGTAGTGTAGGATATTCATGGCAAAGTGAGAACTTTTTAAGGCCATTCCCAATTTTTCCTTTTAGCCAATTTTAATCTTTCCGCCTCTTTTTAATTTGAACATTACCATGTGACTAATAAATACGGTGTATAATTCCACCTCTCTCAAAAGTTAATGCATGAGGCTGCAATAAAACACATTTATTTGTGGCTAATGCACGGCGGGAGAGCCTTAAGAAGTGCTCACTTTACCGTGAACAGCCTATATGTAAACGCATGTGGTGTGACGTGCTGATGGTGGGACGAACCTCTGCTCTCCGCATCGTGTAGCATGGGCGCGCGGACACGGTGGGTCCTCGGGACTGCCATGAATATTCCAATTAGACCGGGAGGAGGAGTGATTGGCGTGTGTTTAGAAAATATTGCTACGAGTATAATTTGCATAGCGAAGGTCGTGCACGTCCCATGCAAATGGCGGCGTCGGTACCCCCTTCTGCCCCTGCGGCCAACAGCTGACGTGGCAAGCTGAGCTACCCCCTTCCATCACACCCCTAACCCTTCACACTCCGGCTACTGAAGGGTTACGTTCATACGTATGCGCTGATGCAGGGCCACGTGTAGTCCTCGCATATTCATTCTTCATTATTGGTAGTTTTCTGGCCTGAGCCAAGTATTCGCACATTTCTCCAAAGCCTGCTGTCTCTCGCAATGCAACCCTCTCCGTTTTCGCCCATCTTCAGTCTGCCTTGGTCTTGTCCGTCATCTCATTCTTCCTCTCGTGTCCAACAAACCTTCCATGGCTTCCATAGGTTTCCACCAACAAGCATTGCATTTACTCCCACCGCCCTATCCATCCAGTTTATTCTCTTTCTTATTTCATGTAGTAATTTATTCTCATAACCGTATTTTGGATACAAATATGCTTCTTCTTTATATATTTTGTCTGTGCTTAATTCTTACACCACAACATATACTAAGTTGATATTTTGCATGTCGGTGCGCCTGCGATACTCTAAAGAAATTCTTCTCACAATTTATGTAGGTAATGTATTTCAAACGAGTGACCCATGATAATTATTTTTATACATGTATGTCTCAGCTTAATTCAAGTGGCCTACAATAATAAGCACACAAATCCCTACAAATTCTTTGAATATTTAATTTATGTACCTAATAAAATTAATTTCTTTGCCTTTGTTGACTGATTTCGCGACGGAAGCGCCACATATAACATTTTGGTGCAATTATTCATAACATATTAAACACCACGGTTTCCCACAGTGTTAAATTCCTTAGGTAATGCGTCATTAAAATGGTTAATAACAGGTTTTCCATACGAAAAAGTGGCAAAAGTATAACATCAAAGAACGGTGATGACATATTTTTAACATCCCAATAGCGGCTTAAACTCCATGCATGTTGAACTCGGGTCTCAAGTCGAGACCACATCGCCGTTCCAGACCGGAGTTGCTCCTGGAAGTGATGTATTACAAAAACAGTGTTTTATTCAAGTAGGATGAAATAAATCGAACGGTTTTTTTGCATATCCGTCGTGATAGTTACAGAAGGTGAAAGGGCCGCGGTGGCTGAGCGTTTAGCCTGCCCGCCTCACTCCCGGATTTTCGCATGTGGGAATCGTGTCGGACTATGCCACTGGTCGGCGGGTTTTCTCAGGGATCTCCCGTTTCCCTCTCCCCTTCATACCGGTGCCGCTCCATACTGACCTCAATAACCCTCATCGTCTCTCAAGACCTCGCTGCTAAGAGCCGCCCAAATCTCTTCACTCACTCAGAAGGTGGAAAGATTCTACGTATCCATGAATATTGTTAAGTGACACCAAAGACCGATATACGGCTTTGAATGTGGAGCTGAGTAAATATAATTTAACCAGACGCAAGGGACTTGAACCGTGTATTTCTAGTTACGCTTGCATCAATCAAACGTGTTTAGTTAACTCTGAAATTATGGGTGAATATTATTGATGGCTGTTGATGCAGAAATTTTGAAAATAGTTTCACTACTTTACATGCACTCAAAACTGTTGCATAAAATTAACAGTTATGCTGTTATTACTCTATCCTTATTCAGACTCTTTCAAGTAAATAGTCTTCATGCATTACGTTGAGAACATCTTCAAAAGTTTTCACACCACATAATTCGTGACACTTGAACCTGGAACTCTGTGCGAAGTAATTATATTCGTGCATTTTCCCACGAATGAGACGTAATCAACACAATAGGTATTGAATTTTTAGCTTAAAAAGGCAATCCTAAAAAGTTCCTTCTAAATATTGAATGTCATATTCCTGCAAAAGCGTATTCTTTTCACCTAGCAAGAACGTTCTTACTCTAGCGGTACACCCAGGTAGACCTTTACATTTAACCAGCAAAGAATAAAACTGGAAAGTTATAAATCGGTTGCCATTGTCACCTATAAGCTCTTCTATAACTAGACACATGCTGTTATCTTTCTTCATAGTTTACACACATGCTTCCAATTAGAACTCCTTTGGGTCCTTGTCGATAGATAATTGTGATCCTCATTTAATGAAAACTTCGGCTTTCCTATCCATCAATGAATAATATTCCGAAGCGTGGCTTCATTTCATGTAGGTGCAAAAATTATTTACCTAAATTTTATTGGTGTGCGTGTAACTCAGTTTGTTTAGTGGAATATTACAAGTGAAACAAATTATATCGAAATATGAAGTTCGTGGTAAATGAACTTAACAAAAATATCTTCCTTACATTGTCTTGTCAAAATGTCTATGTATGAAATAACTGAAACTAATCTTTTAGGTTCATGATTTAATGCTGCATAAATATTGCATGGAGCATTTTTGAAGCGGACTTAGAACTTATATTGAAGAAAAAAGAATTTTGTTTAGTAGTCACAATAAGTATTAAAATTTTACTTTTCGTAAAAATAAATGTCTATGGCCCAATGTTTCTACCCCTGTTATTTACACTTTTTGAGACGCGAATTGACAGGCTTTGAAGAGATCAGCTATCTGACATAATTTTCCTACGGATCGTCTTTAAGAGAGAAGAAAACATTTTAGGAATGAGTTCCAGATAATCTTTTTTACTGTTATTTTTACAGAATGGTTGAAATCATTTATTAAAAAGTTAGTTATAAATTCTACGGTCACCATATAATTACAATAGTAATTAAAACCATCGGCAATATTATGTCTTACACACATACTGAATATTTTAAGTAACTGATTGGACATACTGAAGAAATATGGCTTTCCAAATAGGAACCTTGTGTTAAGTACTCTACACACATATTACACATATAAGTTATGTTTAATGTATACATATACAAGAACAGAATGAAATGGACAGAGCTGGTGCAGGGGATGGGGGATGTGAAGCTACGGCGCCGAAATATCCTGATCTATCATTCCTCGCCAAATGCGGCCATCTCTGATTTCTCTTTTTCTCTCTGGAATTTCCCTTTTTTCACTTTTTTCCTTTCGAATTTCCCTTTTGTCCCTCCTGCTCTATCATTCCACCTCGGCTCTTCATGCTTTTGCATTCCGATTAGTTTCCTCACGCTCTGTCATTCCGAGGGTATTTTTTTCTCATGCTCTGGCACCCTTCATGTCTCTCTCGTCCATTATATCCCTTGGGGGGTTTTCTCATATTTATCCTGGTCTCCTTTCTTTTCTCTCTTGTCATTCTTTCCTCTCTCTCTCTCTCTTGCTTTTCGCGTCCTCAATCTTGGGTATCATCACCGTCGTCGTCTGCTGTAGGCGGCAATCGTTGATTCCCTCATCTGCCACCAGAGTGTGCTAAGACATATTTAATTCCCGCGCCTGCCACCAATAAGCTGCTGTAGGCAGCCATCTTAAATTCTCGCGCCCGCCACCAGACAGTTTGATGTTCTATAGTTCTCAGCTAAGAGCGCTGGTATCGGAGCGACCATTTTGTGTATGTATTCGTACACTCATCGTCTGCAGGGGCGCGCTAGCAATGGGGAGGTGAGTTCAAATTTGGGCTGCCAGGATCGCTGGAAATTGTTATAGTTCCTTGTGAACTCAAAAAATGCAGGAGACGTGCGATTTCAATCCGACCGCATTGGCCTACACACTATGAAGGTTCACGTGCGAGCCTGGTTGCTGGCTGCAGAGCCATTGCATGGTTATGAGAAGAAATATAGTAACTACTCCTATCAGCCTACACATTCTCCAGACAATAAACTAATCATTATCGCATAAAAACTGCATGCATTACACTCATGTGCGTACTTATTACATGTGTAATATATATATTAAATAGCCAGAAAAAATTCCATAATTCTAACATTCCGAAAAAAGTAATTATGTATATAAAATTAGGGCAGGTCGTGTCTCAACATAAGTGTTATATGCATTCATACAGAGCCAATTGCGCAGCAATATACATGTCTATCTATCATGTGCGCACCTATGTCTCTCTAAATTATCCAGGCATTCAAGAGTACACACGTACTGCTGTACCTCCAACTTGTCTGTGCTCGCGGTACAGGATGTAGACACCTCTCGCATATGCGGGAAACATTTCGTTCCTACAGAGGCAATTGCACGAAGTACATGCATGAGTGCGCGCACTTCTCTATATGTAACAACTAGCTATGAAATTAAAATCATAAAATTAAAGTGCACCGCAGACCCGTGCACGTACATAATGACTAAAAATCTCTCATTCCTGTCTCTAATGTAAAAGTAATTCCACAAGAGCAATAGTTGTATCCAAAAAACCTGCTGCGCTCCACCAGCCGAAATCACAGAATGAAAGAGGACGCCGAGGCATTAATACCAATAAACGCCAAACTGTCATCCAAATGCAGTATAGCGCTTGGACGGGCAGTGGATCGTACAAATAATTCTAGACACAGCCACAATAGCATCCATCTTCGCCCCCAATCAATATATTCACCACTCAGCAACACAAAGCACAACCTGACCAATATGAATTCTTACAGGACACCCTCCTCCACCAGTATGGCGGACGATGCTCTCACATTACCGAAACACACACACACAAATTCTGGAGACATACACAGCTGCTGCTTGCCCACCACCGCCACCCCCAATCCACTTATATATCAAACATGCCCAAAACATCGCCCTTTCAAGTTGGAAAAATGTAAGGACAGGACCAAGCTGTATGCACCAGAGCAGAAATATATATTAATCCTCCCCTGCTTCGAGATGTGGGAAGTGATCCTTCCCCCACAAGAATGCACACATGTGGGTTCACAAACCAAGCGTACATGCCTGTATGACATCAACTGCAGTAAATTTCATATACAAATCCACCAGAGCAGAAATACTTAAATCCTCCCTCTGTTTCATGATGTGGGAAGGGAACCCACTTCATCAGTCTATGCAAACATCCCAGGCAATACTTGCAACAGCCTGTCTTCAAGTACAGGTAATGAGAAATACAAAAAACACACAGAATAGTTATAAATTATCTTTATTCAAATTCTTTGATAAAAAACAGCAGGGTACATAAAAATACATTCAGACATATATCTCTCTNATACATTGTAATGCCAGCATTCATTTACCCACCATTAAGCACAAAGTATCGTATCCAGTTTTTGTGCCGAGAATCGAAACCTAACCATTTTACAAAAAGGTGATTGCCCGCTCATCGAAATACTTTCTCAACTAAATAAATGTCCCAGAATCTTGTCAACTGTACCTCCTGATCTTAAAACGGTCCTCTGAGTACAGTTCCATCCATATCCTCAAGATAATAGCTCCTTGGTTCGTAATGTCGAATCTTGACAGCTCTGTATATTTCCATGCTTAAGTGTGGAATGTATTATTTTGCAAACGACCCATCACTCGCGATATTCTGATGTAGACTCCAACCTTAACCTCAGGCTTGCATGTGACCAATTTCATTTCAGCCTTGTCCACATATTCCAGCAAAGAATTATCTGCAATTTCCAGAGGCTGCATGCGGATAGTGTGTTGTATGCGATGATTGTAGCATGACACAAATTGGTGCCACAAGTTTAGCCACTTGTAACTTCCCCAAAACGAAAATTCTCACCACATTTCAGACTTCAGAGTACAGTTAAACCATTTCACAATGTAAGTTTTCACCCACTGTAGGTACTGTAATGATTAACCTTATTCGCAGCCATTAGCAAATGGAAGGCAGGATTGTAGAATTAGCTGCCATGATCCATTTGCAGGTTTTTAGATTATCCTTTATCTTGCAATACAGTCTGCAGTGCAATGCCAATGTCGAGGCCACATTTCTGGCGAAATGGAATCGCCTATATGTACTTGCTGAAACAATATACAGGTTCTATCTGTACAGTGGTTACATACTTTCAGGAGAGATCGAGAACACCTAGACCATCGGAAATCACATAGCAATGCATGGTCGGAAACACTTTCCTGGCGCGGTAGTGACGACACAAAACACAAGAAAGGAAGGACACGAACACGAACCTTGATTTCTTCTTTTGGGGTTACGTCAAGGCACTGGGGTACGAAACTCCCGTTAACAGTGTTGAGGAACATGTTGCACGCATCATGGCAGCTGCTTGGGAAGTCCGGGACACGCCCGGTATTTTCGCCAACGTCAGATCTTCAATGTGCCACAGATGTGAGGCCTGCATCACAGCCCGGGGTCGTCATTTAGAACACCTGCATTGATTTGTGCTGTACTAAGAAAATAAACATGTCTTCTCACCCTGTTCGTGTCCTTCCTTTCTTGTGTTTTGTGTTGTCACTACAGCGCCAGGAAAGCGTTTCCGACCATGCATTGCTATGTGATTTCCGATCGTCTAGGTGTACTCTATCTCTCCTAAAANCCAGGAAAGCGTTTCCGACCATGCATTGCTATGTGATTTCCGATCGTCTAGGTGTACTCTATCTCTCCTAAAAGTATGTAACCACTGTACTGATACATCCTGTATGACCATTAACATATATCTGAAACCCTTATTAACATATTCATATGGGATCATTTCAACCATGTTGACCTGGTATAGATCTTTCAGCACAAAGATAATTACTTTCTGCCTGGGGTAATTACATAGTGCAGACCAGTGGAGCTTGGTGGCGATCTGCACATGATAGAGTGTTTTTAGTATATATACTCACCTTCATGCAATTCTACTAAAATATTCACAATCTCGTTCATGTTGGAATTATTGCCAGCCTGCTGAGATGAAATTAGCAATCGTAGACGTGATATGATCTGATTAACATCGTCCTAATTTAAATATTCAAGTCGATTGCTTCCCTCCAGCTTTGAAGTCAGACCTGAGCTGGTCATTTAGCCAATGTCTGGAAAAAGTTCAGCGATAATGGCAAATTTATGAAGTCTCATATTTATAAGCATTACTGGAAGATTCATTGTCGACCAAATGTGCACTTGTGAGGGTAAATAAGTGCTTGTATTTGCGAAGTGCCTTGCATGAGTACTCGCAAGGATCTATTTTAAACAGCAACTCATAGAGACCTGGAACGCCCATATTGCTTCATCATCAATCTTTATCAAATCGTTGGGTAGAAGAAAATTTATTTGTTCCCCAAGAACCATTTCTTATTGTGCCTATGAAATCCATAGGTTCCATCATTAAACCTCATTGTGTATGATAACAGGTAATTGCGAACTGTCATGGCGAGCAAATTAGATCGGTTCTTTTTACATTCCAATGCAGCTAAATTCTAATAATCTTTATCAGCTGCAGCATCTTCCAGAAGTATCTTGCACTTTCTCCCAGTCCAGGGTTCGATGTCTGGCACAGTCTTCATCTTAGCAGGAGGAACAGTTTGTTGTAAATTATCTAGCCGAGGTGATATAGGCTGGAATGCCTCTTTCAAAGTAGTATCGTGCTCCTGCGCTCGTGCTTAGCCAGTAAATACTTATTGCACACACATTCTATTATACAATGTAAATCCTCGGCAGTGGCAGTCATTGTACTAAAACAGTACTTAGTATATTAACACACACATTAGCATTAAGGTGTGACCTTGTTGCGCAGATCAGATTGGGCCTGTGAGAGCATCTTCTGTCAGACTAAGTAGGTTCGTGAAATATACTTCAGACCTTCTAATATGTTGGGTTATGGTGTCCTGAATATGCTTGCAATGAAGCCACGAATCGTTTTCTGAATTTGTATTGTACAGGGCACGAACAAGCCTGGTTAACAACTGGTCTTCCATAGATTCGAGCCGACCACCGAAAGCGGAGAGTTTGCTCACTACCTTAGTTAATGCGCTAACTTGGCTGTCAAATTTTGCAGAAAATGCAGCCATCCAGACGAGGCGACCATCCATAGACATCAGCTTTTTGTCTAAGTCAGAGAGTTTGCCCACACACTCCGTCATTGCCTTCAGTTCGCTATAATTATTCGCAGCCAACACTTGAAGAATCTTGCCAGCAATTAGCTCCCCAATAACGTTCAGTTTCGACTCTAATGTGGTGAGTCAGTTGATTCCACTCATCAGTGTGCGAAGAGGAGTCTCAGCCCTAGTGCTAGACATCTGCATTGCCGACAATGGTCGCAGAGCCTCTGAAGTGATGCTGCAGACAAAGGTCACAGTAGCCCCATCACCGTCATGATTCGGCCCTCTGGGATTCTTGGCTTGCTTCCCTCCGAAATGCAGATACCATCATCGATAGATATAATACAGCTATCCGATGCACACTTCAGTCCTATATGACCGAACTTGGATATGGCATAAGTTATCGTTCACTGATGTATGATAATGAACTGATCAAACGTCCTACAGTACCTGCCCTTATTAAGCAGGAAATCCTTATATATCACTAGGAAACCATGAGGTTCTCGCCAGCAACATGAGCACATATGTTTAAACCCATAAAAAGTAATTTCAGCATTAACATGATCGGAGTAAACATGTCGTTAATTCAGGTCATTCATGCGCAAGAAAATGAGGAAATTTCATTGTCACACAGGAGTTGTTTAGGTTTGACGCAGGTAAATCGTATCCACTGCTACATGGTGGCCCATGCTGAAATACTGCTGCATGGTCGACTGTTTTGCACATGCCATGTCGTCGAAAACAAACACAGACTTAGGTAATGCTTCACTTGGTGGTTGGACTTCTTCATTGTCGCTACATGGATAATAGTGTATGCCATCTAGAGTTTGTTGAATTATTTGCGCTAGGTGTAGGTACTTTGGCTGCTTTAGCAATTTAGAGTATAGGCAAATTTTCAAACCGAAGACCATTGGANTTGCGCTAGGTGTAGGTACTTTGGCTGCTTTAGCAATTTAGAGTATAGGCAAATTTTCAAACCGAAGACCATTGGATTCCACTAACAAACTCAGAAGCACACATGCCTTTCCATGGTCACTTGCTTATTCTATGATACCATGCACAGTGTCTGGCAGTAGCTTCCCATGATGTGATTCGTGGGAGATCGATTCTTCATCAGCGGTGATGCAAACAGGAATCATGGTGGTTTGTGGAACTATCTATGTTGAACTTATGCATGAACAGGTAAACTGCTGGTACTTATGGCAACAGCGCNTTGCGCTAGGTGTAGGTACTTTGGCTGCTTTAGCAATTTAGAGTATAGGCAAATTTTCAAACCGAAGACCATTGGGTTCCACTAACAAACTCAGAAGCACACATGCCTTTCCATGGTCACTTGCTTATTCTATGATACCATGCACAGTGTCTGGCAGTAGCTTCCCATGATGTGATTCGTGGGAGATCGATTCTTCATCAGCGGTGATGCAAACAGGAAGCATGGTGGTTTGTGGAACTATCTATGTTGAACTTATGCATGAACAGGTAAACTGCTGGTACTTATGGCAACAGCGCNCATGGTGGTTTGTGGAACTATCTATGTTGAACTTATGCATGAACAGGTAAACTGCTGGTACTTATGGCAACAGCGCCACATTCGAGACCGAGTGAGGTAGCTGCCCTGTGTGCGCCCGAGGTCAGGTGATGAGGGTGGCCAAGTTTGAAGTCGGGTGGTGTGGCTAGCAACACAATACAAAACAAACACAAAAAATGGTTGTGATGGCCAAGTTGTGTTAGGCTGTTGTTATGTGCAGTGGGAGTAAGACCAAGAGAAGACGTGGTCTGGTGAATACACTGACCAACAAAGTTCTTTCGAGGCTCACATTCCAGCCTACAAATACTGTGGGCCTGGCATGCGACTAGCACAGCGAATGAAGCATGGTAACATCCCTGCCAATTCGTTGGACAAGGATTGCAAAAAACACGACATTGCCTACACAACCAGTAGCAAGTTGAATGAAAAGTACAACACCAACACTGTTCTCACCGAAATAGCCAAGTCGATAGTTATATCACCCAAGTCCAAACTCAGCGAATGTCCAGCTGCTTGGAGCATGTCCAGGATTATGAAAACTAAAGCCAAGAGGGGAATGGGTTTGCAGTTTGGAAGGAAGGAAAAAAAAAACAGAAATATATAGAGGAAACCTCGCAAAGTAGTGGGGAAGCTAGGAGGCATCTTGCCCATCATCCTGCCAGCACTCAGTGTCCTAGGCAGCCTTATCGGCGGTGCAAGTGGTATAGCTATGGCAGTGAACATGGCTAAGGAAGAAAACAAGCAGCTGGCCATAGCGATTCGTCACAACAGACATATCTAAGTGCTCACTAGAAGTAAAAAATGGCGGTGGCCTGTATCTTCGACCCTACCGTGTAGGTGATAGTGGGGGAAAGAGAAAACAGAGTAACAGACGAAAGAGGCAGTCTTAAGATTACTGCCCAGTCGCCCACTCTCGAACATAGACATAAAAATT
Organism: Clitarchus hookeri; assembly: GCA_002778355.1. NCBI lineage: Eukaryota > Metazoa > Arthropoda > Insecta > Phasmatodea > Phasmatidae > Clitarchus > Clitarchus hookeri. The sequence continues at coordinate 284,895 of NQII01001662.1, forward strand.
TTGCCCGTGAAGTAAATAGCCTTTTTCCGAGGTGTATTTACGTGCAACCAGCTGCCCCACAGTCCGAGACGAGAGGAGTGTGGTACAGTAAACCTAGATACTACCCGAGGGCTGGGGATTAGTGGGACTGCATATAAATAGTGTGGGGATACCGCAGAATATTTTGAAACTATAGTTATTTAAGGGCACCACCAGAACTGAGAATGTGTTTGAGAGGCATGAGATTACATTACAACTACAGAGCAGAGCAACTACCACGAGAATGGATATGTGGTCACTTTTGCCTGCGCTTCCTTTCAAAGTAGATATCCAAACAAAAAATATATACTTCTGGGGATGCACTACTTATAAGCATCAGTCATGTCTGTAACTCTGATCGTTTCGGGCAATAGCTCGGAATTGCATTTCGTGCACTTCCCCCTGCTAAGCCAGGAGGGGGTGTGGTCCGTTGCACTCATATATTTTCAAACCTACTTCTCTGTACCGGACATATATGAACACAATGATATGTTTCGTTATGTCACGGAGGACAGAAAGAGAGGCGAGGTGCATGTACTCAGCAGTTCGTATGAAATTGAAGATATAGCCGAGTACCTTAAGCATGCATGGAGCCATAAGTAGTATTGGTGCTATGAGGTAACACTAATACACTGCACAGTGAGATTTATTCTACTGCCCATATAGTCTTCACGAAAAATGATACACTTGCTGCAATGAGTTCGGATTTGCTAATGTGAAGTATGAAGTGAAGAAAACTCATGAATCCACCCTGCCAGTTAACATTTTTCCTTTTAAAGTTATAAGAATAAATTGTAATTTGATTACCGGATCATATCTCAACAGTAAGCCTAGCCAAACACTAGCCTACATCAATTTTCCGCATTGGTACCGAGCCTTTAATCTAGTGGATGTACCGAAGAAACCCATTTATGTCCCAGTCGTGATCGAGAGTGTGCAGGAAGTGGTTGTTTTTATAGTATACCAGGACAGCATCGTTTGATTACTTTCCGAGATGAGGAAATAACAGTACACTAACATTTACACAAATCTGGGTCTAAAAATTAAGTGGGCGAGTACTAAGGTAATAAAAGTGAGCACCCAGTGCGCTAACATCTGAAGTGCATTTCCTTAGAAGATAGGGTCTGATGGTCAACAAATATTCACAAGGATATATCCAATGTAGCCGAGCAAGCGAGCTTCGAACACACGATCACCAAGGTGAAAATCCACACATACACGCCCCATCTACCAGGTCTGTACTAACCCTCGTCCGAGGTTCTAATCCTGGTACAAAGTCAAGATATACACGCAGTGCTGTGTAATTCGTATTTGAGGTTCTGCGGGGCGATTACAAAGGCAGGCGGCGATGTACCTGTGACAATGAAAATCTTCAGAAATGGTATACTGCACATGATAAGTAGAATCGCATAAGATATTAATGGATGTGAAGTAGACACGACGAGAGATGTTGGAATTACAGGTACAATAAATAATTATCTCTCATTGATGCACAACCAACTTCCGGCGGCTAAAATGGAAGACTGGGGGATCGAAGAGGATTTTAAGGTTACCGTCTATGGTGGCAGAAAATTCATAGTATGTATCTCGCTACCCATGCTTCTAGGGTTTGCTGAAGACTACAGGCACGTAATTATTTATTCCAAGCAGGAGCTAGATATTATCTTTGCCAACACACAAATGAAAGCTATCCTGGATACTGCTGCCGCGCCAGAAGCCACGTCACTAACGATACGATCCATTGAATGGCTACTTCCACATATCCAGGTAAAAATTTAAGTGCAAGTGAAATTTTTGAAAAATGCAGAAAAAGACAGGAACATAAATCTTGCATTTCGTAAATAGAGTTTAGAAGAGTACATGAGTATACTGTGCTCTGTGAGCATAAATTGGAATGTCAAAACCAGTTTCACATGCTAGAAACCGCATTACATAAAGGTTGCATTTCAGATGGGCAAACAAAATGTCCTCGGTGCAGAAAGCTCGAAATTCGACCATGCAAGCATAAAGAAAGTTAAGGTATTCCACATATCTTATTGTTATCCATATATATGTATATATATATATATACACGCAGATTTTACGAACGGTATGTATATGGTACCATATCAAATGTACACCGACTTTCAGAGATTGTACTACTGGCAAAACAGTAACCGATGCTAGAACCTGACGAATTGATGAACACTGCCCCCCCCCCTTTTTTCACAGGTATTTGACGATACCAAACATGATGATAGAATAAAGTCAGGTGTAGTCGACTGTAGGATTGAAATGGTAGCTGCAGAGAATTTCCTGGTCAATACTCAGGCATATGCTTTAATAATTCATGATAGACTGCTCATGTACAATGTGTGCGACAGTTTAGTTAAAATACTAATGAAATTATAACCTATTGTCACAATCCAACCATAATAATGTTCACGAATGTTCAGGGCTGCATGACACTATGTGGTTTCATTACTAAGTGCATCTGCATAGTGTATATTACGGTAGCATTGCGACAAGTACATTTCTACCCTCATTTCCAAGGAGGATGCTCAACAGGAAAAGTAAGGTAACAAATATGAGGTATGAGAAACACTATCATGGTCTCAATTGGGATGATGGCGATTTATAATACTTTACAATACATGCCATACTCACCGATTTATTGGTCATGGAGGCAGATGGTGTGATCTCCGTGGCCGGTCCCGAGCAGAAGATATGGTTGAGCATTTATTGCAGTGCGAACGTAAAACTATGTGATCTGCAGACAGAGTATGACTGTCCATCACTATGACGATTGAAGTATCGGTACACAATCACCAAACACGGCTGTAAAGATGCAAGTTAGGCCGGTCATGTCCATGCTTGAATGCACTGCTGCTAAGGACGTGGATTGCAGTGTGTGGTACATTCCATCACGGTGATGAGGGGCAATAGTAATTGCGCTTTTTCTAACAGCAGACGATATAAATACCGGCCCACCGACGAGGTTGAACCATGGTACTACTCGTGACCACTCTGTGCGGACATGCTTGCTCTCTCTCTCTCTCTCTCTCTCTCTCTCTCTCTCTCGATACCATCATGGACTAGCTTATATCGAAGTTAAACAGTAATATACATTATAGGTTACTGTCGGACTCAGTGATTGGGAAGCGATACACAGCATCGGATTTCCAGCTGGTGGAAACAACCTATGGCAAGTGCATAAATGTATGNCAGTGATTGGGAAGCGATACACAGCATCGGATTTCCAGCTGGTGGAAACAACCTATGGCAAGTGCATAAATGTATGTTAAATTCCAATTTCTGAATATTTTACCTTCATGTTACATTCAACTGATCTCGGAGGCAGACATGAAACTGCTTAACGAGACTACTGTGCGCATAGCATATGGTGGCATCAAACCTATCGCTAACTGCGAGAAAATGCACGTGCTGGAATTCTCACAAAGCGTGTATGTAGGAAGAAACAGCAATTCACCTCAGTAGAGCTCTAGCACGCTGCACATGTACACATCAAAAATGTACACCGCATTCAATCTGCTNAGACTACTGTGCGCATAGCATATGGTGGCATCAAACCTATCGCTAACTGCGAGAAAATGCACGTGCTGGAATTCTCACAAAGCGTGTATGTAGGAAGAAACAGCAATTCACCTCAGTAGAGCTCTAGCACGCTGCACATGTACACATCAAAAATGTACACCGCATTCAATCTGCTGAACGAGACCTAGTATAGTGATGTTACGACTAGGTACCACCGCATTCACTTCAAACCTCCTGGACTGTTTGAGCAAGTGGAAAGCTGCAACAGCCTCGAGCATGGGTTGTGCCACAATATCGAAAGCGAAGAGGGATGTCTGGCCTTATACCCGACATCATGCAGTTTTGTTGCGTGTTCTGTTTATTACCGGTGGCCGGACACAGGATGACGCCTTGCACCTTCAACGATATGGTGGATCGTGCAAAAGAAGAGAATGTATGCCAGGTATGGTTTACACAGTCAATGTTATATGAGCTGTACCATCCCAACAACAATGTAATTACCCATTGGACAGAAACCTGTATAGGAGAATATCACACTACCATCATGAAGCAGGGAGTGTTTACGTGAACGGCAATGTGTTCTCTGCTAACTTGCGAAGGTTACTTCGCTACAGTAATGTAAGCACATCGTCACAGGCATAAAAGAAGCACCGATCGTTACATCTCGCCAGCAGTTAGCAGCNCGCTACAGTAATGTAAGCACATCGTCACAGGCATAAAAGAAGCACCGATCGTTACATCTCGCCAGCAGTTAGCAGCGGCACAGCCTTCAGTAGATAACCACCATCACCATGAATAATATGTTTAAAAAAATTCGACTGTGTACAGTTCTGGCCAGAATATGTGAACTTGTATGATCGGTTCTTTGTCAGATATAGACGAGTGGCATTTTAACCAGAGTTTGGACACGAGAAAGTGCAGGTATATGACGGTAAAAACCATTTGTGGGGATATCATGACACATACGATAATTTCCACAGTGGGATTCTGCCATGTTANAAGTGCAGGTATATGACGGTAAAAACCATTTGTGGGGATATCATGACACATACGATAATTTCCACAGTGGGATTCTGCCATGTTACAATAACGATAGATGTGCTAATCTACGCCCGAACAACCAGTTACCTGCAGGTGGACACATTCTCGCATTGCAAGCAGAATTTCAAGATATTACCGAATTGTAATACGAAGACCAGAAAGTGAACTTTGTTCTATGCGATGTAGACGATGGGGCAATCTGGTAGTGGACCAAATAGTGTATAGGACACATACATACCACTATTCTGTAAGACTGTGGAAGCAAATGAATCCTACTATACACGGCTAAGGTCTGCTGTGTATATAAGCAAATAGATTAATGAACTTATATGTTCTTCCAGTACATCATGGAGGCCTCGAGTACGAACACTAACAGCGTGACCTTTGAGGGAGTACTAAAATGTTGCAGCAAAGTGTAAGTGTATGGAGACCATATGTGCCCTTGTTGCACGAGTGCTAGCTCTGTTGGCAGAGGTTTTTTAATAGCTGCGACATAACACCCCTACCACTCACAAGGTAGAGAGCTTTATAAGACGCACATATCCAGCTCATCATCACCATTGGTCTGACGAAGGTGAGAACACCATTCCACCCAGAAGGTGTCTACACCAGTGTGATGCCAGGACACAGCAGTGTAACATACAGCTTCTGGGATGGAGCAGAGCAGTGGTCTTACAGCGAGGGTTGTGATAGTGTAGTTCATTGACTGCTGGTCCACACCCCAGCATCCTTTGAACATTGCCAGCAGATAATAACTTGCCCACATATGGTAAGTCTAGTGACTTCAACATGTGAGAAGATACACTGCTGCCGAGATTTGAAGACATGGTGTTGGCACGTGCGTGCCAACATGACCCATTATCGCTGTACTTGGCTGACTACCAACCAATGGCCGAACCTACCCCAGTTCGTATAGAAGACGAGGTCCCACAGCCAGCAGCAGCGGCAGTGCCCCCGTCCACGACGTCGTCAACGGGGCTAACCATTTGCCGGCCATCGTCTCCATGGTCGTAATGTTATCGTCATCAACGCCAAGCATAAGAATACTGCGAAGATGACGGCCTGGACGTCGCCACAATGGCTATGATGCTGCCGGTGCAATAGAGACGGCCTTGAGTTGCTCGCAGATGACGATGGGACACCAAGACACCCAGCACCTCTGCAGCGCTCACAGCCATGCCTGACTGATGATGACNCAGCCAGCAGCAGCGGCAGTGCCCCCGTCCACGACGTCGTCTACGGGGCTAACCATTTGCCGGCCATCGTCTCCATGGTCGTAATGTTATCGTCATCAACGCCAAGCATAAGAATACTGCGAAGATGACGGCCTGGACGTCGCCACAATGGCTATGATGCTGCCGGTGCAATAGAGACGGCCTTGAGTGGNTCCCACAGCCAGCAGCAGCGGCAGTGCCCCCGTCCACGACGTCGTCTACGGGGCTAACCATTTGCCGGCCATCGTCTCCATGGTCGTAATGTTATCGTCATCAACGCCAAGCATAAGAATACTGCGAAGATGACGGCCTGGACGTCGCCACAATGGCTATGATGCTGCCGGTGCAATAGAGACGGCCTTGAGTTGCTCGCAGATGACGATGGGACACCAAGACACCCAGCACCTCTGCAGCGCTCACAGCCATGCCTGACTGATGATGACAGCACCAGTACAATATGTTCGACATGCTTTCTGATACCGCCCAGACAGCAGTCCCTGCCAGACATCGCTTCAATGCCTGTCAACAAGGCGAAGCAGTATCTGCGGCTGTGATGTACAGTTTGATCAAAGCACCGTAGAAAGTCTTTATCAAGTATATGTGTAATCACACATTATCTATTAGGTTTTGAAATAAATATATAAAGTGTAGGTTGTCATTTCAATATAGGTAGATATTTTGTGTGAGAGAAAGAAAGAGAGAGAGGGGCATTTGTAAAAATCATAAGTGAATGTATATGTGTAATCGCCCATACACACGTTCCCTTAGGTTCGAAAATAACTACATAAAGTGTAGGTTGTCATTTCAGTATAAGTATATATGCAGTGAGAGACAGAGAGAGAGAGAGAGAGAGAGAGAGAGAGAGATGATTGTTCAGCAGTTAGTTTAAAAATCGTAAGTGAATTTAATTTTTTTATTTCATATATATATGTAATCACACACGCCTGCGCACTCCTTTAGGTTTAAAAATAAATATAAAATGTAGGTTGACATTTCAGTATAAGTAGTGAGAGAGAGGTGGTTTTTTTTAAGTATAGAAATATATTTATTCAAGTAGGATACTTGTTTGTATGTAGATATCTAGTGTAGTGAGAAAGGTTGTATTTTCAAGTATGTAAATATCTTTATTCAAGTAGGATGTGTGTTTTTATGTAAATATCTTTATTCCAGGTGTCACTATTTATGCAAGTAGAGTACATGTGTGTATGGAACTCTGTTTATTCAACTATGTGCAACAATGCATAAGTCTTTGACGTTTTGTTTTAATTTAAAACTATTTTCAAAAATGTATGTATGTATGTGGGGTGAGGCGAAAGTCATATGCTGTTACATCAGATGTGTATGTATAATCAGGAATATTTGGTTTTCTGTCATGCAACGATTTGTCTGTGGGTATGTGGAGAGAGCTATGTAGATAGTTGTGACAAAATAAATGGAAATATATTTGTAACCATATACAGTACATTCTTTATTTGTTACTTGCCATTGACTATATAGTGAGTGTATATATACACAAGAATCGTAATTACCTGTATGATGAAGGTAACACACATATTACACATGCAGCTGCTTGTTTTCCTTAAACGTTGCCAGCAGAGTAAACGTAACATTATCATCTGCAGAGAGANTTTATTTGTTACTTGCCATTGACTATATAGTGAGTGTATATATACACAAGAATCGTAATTACCTGTATGATGAAGGCAACACACATATTACACATGCAGCTGCTTGTTTTCCTTAAACGTTGCCAGCAGAGTAAAGGTAACATTATCTTCTGCAGAGAGAGAGAGAGAGATGGTGTATATACATGAAACACTAGAAACATGGTAACATATGTCATGTATGCTGGAGGCTGCAACCACTGATTCTTTAGGTTGGGAGAGAGAGCAGAGTCATGCAGATTCCTTAAGCAATATTCCGATGTGTGCGACTGCTGCCTCCTTGCACAAGTGGAGGGGGGATGATGGAACGATTCCTCCCTCGCAACATCCCGAGGGAGTGTACAATACATAAATAGTCCACCGACCTGTAGTCAGTTACTTGTGATCAACCAGCTCGTTCGGGTGTGCCCCGATCGTTTGCTGCCAAACGCTGTCTTCGCCTACACACGCCGCCATTACCCGTACTTCGCATCCAACACTTGTGGTAAGTGTACCATTTACATCTCTGTGCTAGTTTCCCCGATTAACTTTTTGTTTGTTCATGATTGTACTTAATTTTGTTTGCACATGAGTGTATTTACTTTTGTTTACTCATGAGTGTAATCGCCACTTGTTGGCTCGTTTCATTAGCGCATATGTGTGTCTGTACGCTGCACGCCGTTCTTGGACGCCGCCATACAGGAGGCACGCAATGAGCATGCTCACATAGACGAGGGCGCCACCACCCTGCCCTCCACTCGTGAACAGGTATGCCATTCGGCAGTCTGTGTCGGGGAAGAAGGCGAATGGTGCCAATGAATCCTGCTGGCTGCGGTCCTTTCCCGAGTCCTTTCGCAGGTGAAGGAAAATCCGGTTTGGTCACATCCCCTTCTCAGGCAGAACCATGAATGTGAATGTCTATGGAAGAATGCACCGTTATTTCATGTCATGTCCAATTACAGTACTTTTATAATGTTACCAAGAGGCACAGAACACACACACACACTGTACCATGCCTGGCTGCTTCTACTAACATTATTCATATTAATATAAATGTACGAGTGGTGGTGATCGAAGTTAGGTGTTTCCCTTGGGACAAATAAAAACCAACCTACTCCCAGACTGTGTATATGTACCATCACCCACATGCTGGCTGTACTAGGCCGGCGTGCTGCGCTCATGTGGTGTCTGAGACTCTGCAGTACGAGATAGGGATGGGAATGTGACAGAAGACAATGGTGTGGGTGCACAGCGAGTGGAACCTGGCGATGTTTATCACATTTAGCCTACTTTTAATGTAGCAAACTACAGGTAATATACTGTATATTCACGGTTTCTTCGCACTTTTTTTAATGAAACCATTCAAAATTCCCTCCATGTATGATGCGTTTTGTTGTTCCCTACATGTCAGGTATCGCAAGCGATTTATGCTTTTTGTTAGCAAAAAAATGCATTAATTTTTGTTAAAATAAACGTTTATTTATAAAACATGCACAAATTATTATATTTAATTTACAATTAAAATTAATAAGATCAGGAGAAAATATATGTGTTGCTAATGACTAGTAAAAAATAGTTCTTATGCGAAATGTTGCTACATTGAGTACACAAGTATGCCGCATGCTGTCGTTGTGGTGTAATTTTACAGACTTAGCTATGCATTGTTTGCATGTGGCTGAGGAATATTCTGGAAGCAGAAATTTGGCAGGGCTCAGAAAAGTTTGAAGTAAAGGTGAATTAACTACAGTAGTATGCACGTTAGCTGATTTATTTACGCCCCTGGTGTGCGGGAGAGCATGTTATCGATAAGACTCCCTCTTGTATGTGCCAACTCATGAGTGTGTTTGCAGCTGGAACTGGCCCAGTGCACCTTGCAGTTACATGTGGTCTCCTGCGGCACAGGGTAGGGATGGTGCTGTGTTGGAATGCAATGATGTGCAGGGAGGGACTGGAAACAAGTTGAGAGAACCTTTATTTTATTTGTACATTCCTCTATACTATGTGTGTAGATACTCGGTCGAGATGTTTCGTGGGTGCATTAGGCTCGTTGTGAGGCATTGAAACGTATTGTTTGCAGGCTAGCTTAGCGGTATGCATTTATCTCATAGGTTCCCCCTTGGTCGTCCGGTGTCGAGCAGTCCTTAGCGCTTTCCAGAAAATCGGCCAGTTGAAGCATCCTTCGTCGTTGGGTTTTCTCCAGTGCGTCCACTGTTAAGATGGATTCCGATCGTTCCTCATTTCCGTCCTTCCCTTCTTTCGCATAATCTACATCAATATTATCATCATTTTCTTCGCATTCGTCATAGCCTTTCACATCACAACCATCTCCATTGGCTAACGCACATATGATGTGACCACCTACACTGCAGTGCGGTTTCTGCGACAAGGTGTTCCAAGTCCGCAAATATGGACTGCAGCATGAACGCACCTGCGCCCTTAATCTGTTCCGAGATGCACAGCACATGTTTGAGGGGAGAGGGGCATCGTTTGCGCATGCTGATGAACTTGCCAGACACCTTACAAGCTGCACGGGACTTATCTGGCAGGCCGCTTCGACCTGCTGCAAGTTCTGTAATTATAGTTTTGGATTCGCTACCAATGCCAGACGACATGAGCTTGGCTGCTGGGCAAACCCCAATACCGAGACAATGGAGAGCGACAAGTGCGGGAGGCAGTTTACACGCACAGGTAAACTACAAGCACACAGCTCTAAATATAATGGCACGATTCCCCACTGCCAGCGAAAAGAGCTCACGTGGCTGTGGCATCTGGCTCCCAGCCGGGACAGTCTAATACGCGACAGGCCCGTCCACAACACACTAGTCACCCACGCATAGATACTGGTGCCAGGGACATCAATGAAAATGGGTTTGTGGAAGCAGCAATGACGTTCAGCGGAAATGCAACCGTGGTACGTCCGTGAACGTTTATACCTTGGACAAGGGACTGAAAGTCATACCAGTATGTGTAGCAAGAGCAGAAAATGTTCAGCATTTCCACCTGCTGCTCATGACCAATGACACAAACAACCATTAAATGTATGTTACAGACTTGTGATCTCGCTCATTCCCAGGTTACTGTGAATGATGGAAGTATTCATATCTGCAGGCGATGCTTCACATACTATGATGATCGTCCACATGTATCGCGGCTGACCAGTCTTCAGTGTCTCGAGCAGCATAAACAGTACTGCAACTCATATATGGCAGCACGAGTGGAAATGCCTAAGGCATGATCGGATGGAAGACCGAGCAACCTGAAATTTAAAAACTGCCACAATGCAGACCAGTTACTCATTGTGGTAAATGCAGATTTCGAGGCTTTACTCAAGCCAATCCACACCAGTGCCCTGGACCTGGCCCATTCATACACTTATGCATGCCAGCTGCATGAGGCTTATAGGTACTGCCTGTATGTACATGTAGATAATTGTCAGGGGCCAGCACACCTCACTACTTCACTGCCGACCGAACCAGTTATGGAAAGCACTTTACAGAGACAATAGTGGACATAGGAAAACAGGTGAAGGACATTTATGAAACTTCTACAGCTATGAGTCCACTGATGGAAACCCAATAGGCAATGTGCTATCAGGTAGGAGACTACTACATGTATTGTGGTATTACATTTACAGAGGCAAATTACAAAGTCAAAGACCATAACCATTTTACAGGAAAATACATTGGTATGGCATGCAATGAGTGTAACATTCTACATCGCCAACCGAAGAAGCTGGTCGCATTTTTCAAATTATCTCTCCTACAATGAAAATTTTATTATTAAATAGCTGGCATATGATATGCAGGACATCTTCATTATCCCACAGAGCGAAGAGAAAATAATCGCATTTTCCAAACCGCTAGGTGACCGATTTGCCATTCAGTTCGTCGATATGGATCGCTTCATGGCTGCAAGTCTTGCTTCATTGGCTCAGAACCTGCTTGCTGACAAGTTTACAAGTACTAAGAGATTTTTCAGGCCTGATGAGGACCCATTGGTGATACCCAAGGCAGTGTATTCGTACGACTATATTGCCGATCTTGCCACACTGGAAGAGCCATAGTTGCCATCTCAACAGCCATTTTACAGCCGCCTCACCAGCAGCAATATCTCCGATGATAACAATGCCCATACACAAGCGGTATGGGAACATTATGCTGTTAGTTACTCAAGATGTACAGTAGCATTTATTTTAAGCTTACATCTTCGAGAATTTCCAGCACCTCTGTTTGGAAATATATCAGCTTGACCATGCCTGCTATGTGCGCCTCCCAGGGTTCTCATTCGATGCCATGCTGCATATGACAAAGATGGAACTCGAGCTGCTGTGGACTATGACATATGTATACCTGTTCCTTGAGTCCGCTATAAGAGGAGGTGTTTCCCAGTGCATGCTGCGATACTGTGCTGCCAACAACAGATACATGGAAGGCGAGCACAATACCAGCAAGTCGGACACATGCCTGCAATATATCGATGCATACAACCTCTATGGATGGATGATGAGTCTGCCATTACAACTGTGTAATTTCAGGTAGAGTGAAACTAACATCGACATCATGTCCGTACCTGATGTTAGATATGTTGGCTATATCCTAGAGTTTTATATCGAGTATCCTACAGCCCTGCATCATGACCACAAGGATCTGCCCTTCCTCCCCTTGAACCAGTGTCTGCCAGGCTCGAAGCAAAAGAAGTTGATTACATTGCTCTAGGAAAATTAACATTACATCATACACTACAGGACTCTGAAGCCAGCATTACTAGACGGCCTCCAGGTGACGAAGATTCATAGTGTCCTCGCATTCAAGCAGTCACTGTGGTTGAAAGCCTACATCAATCTGAAAATGGAAAAAAAAAAAAAAAAAAAAAGCCCCCAGCAACGATTTCGAGCGTGATTTCTTCAAGCTTGCCAACAACTCTGTGTTTGGCAAACTGATGGAGAATAAAAGGAAGCGACAAATGATGAAACTGGTGTGTAATGAGATGAGGATAATGAAACTCGTTTCGAAACCAGTGTACAAGGAAAGAACCATTTACCACTAGAAGATTGTCTTGATACGACTTGAAAAGGAGACTATTATATTCGATAGACCTATATATGCTGGGTTCTCCATCCTCGACTTCTCTAAGAGGTAATATATCGCTTCCACTACGACGTGGTGAGACGACAGTATGGCGATCGATGCGACTTGGCATATATAGACACTCATACCTTTATCTATCCTTTCTGCAATGAGGATTTTTACTTGCATTTGACTACTAATTCTGCGTTCAGTGCTGAAATTGACATGTCCCGCTACCCTGTAGATCATCTCTGCTACTCCCCGACCAATACGAATGTGTTGGGGAAAATTAAGGATGTTTGTGAAGGAGACATTATGATAAAATTTGTTGGTCTTCGGGCGAAATTGTGTAGCAACAAATGTAAGGGCAAAATAGTTCAGAAGGCCAAGGGAGTGCAGAAATGCATTATTAAAAACAAGATTTTCTTTGAAGATAATAAGCATGCCCTGCATGTGTACGGTGCGAGTCAATGAACATACCACTCGCTCTAACCAACATGTTCTCTACAGCGAATGTATTAATAAGTTGGCTCTGAGATTGAAGGTTGATAAGAGATGCATACTGATTGATGGAGTACGCACTGTACCATATGGATATATTGACTGAATTATGAGTATTTGTTACTCAAATGTCATTACTTCCACTTCCACCCATGTCCGTTATGGTTACCATGGATGATGATGTTCTGTGCATGCACCTCTGGGACAGGCATGCATCATCATATATGTGTATGTTCCCAGTACAGTAAATAAGGTCGGGGTGCATAGTAGGAGGCAGTTCCTCGCCCCTGGATTGTTGAAGCTGAAGCGCTCCCATTCCTTTCTCTCACAACGAAGTATATGTGTGTGATGATTTGTTCAATTTATGTGTTTTTCCAGCAACATACTAAAGTTCATGCAAGAGCCATATTCATTTTACGAGGTATGCTGTTGTTGTTGTTGATGGATGGTGACAAGCTGTAACCCATGTAAGAGGTATACTTATCTTGCCAGGCGTGTTACCGATATGTCGTGATGTGTGTACTATTTTACATTCCACTATACCTCATGCATGTTTTTGGGCACAGGATTTGGCATCTATGTTGTGTCTCTGACCTGGGGCTTATAGCAATTTCCTAGTGGTCTCAATGCTTATCGTAGCGGAGGTTGTGAATGTGAAATAGTATTTGTATCACACTAGCATTGCAGTAACTAGTTATTGCATCGTACTTGCATTTACTCATTTTTACATCTGCCTCTACTTTACTCTTCTTCTGTTGCTGCCATCATTCTGTGCGTTGTGCGTTCCTTTGTACACTTTGATTTTTTTAGGTGGGTCGTTTTTCCCGTTCGCAGCTTCGTAAGCCACCAGTGCATTATGCTTGCGACACCACTGGTGTTTTCATACACATACATATACACGACTTGTTTGCATATAAGAAAAATTCCCTGTGATGCTTTTTGCTGGTGTAGTATACTGCCACGGTCCCAAGCCCGGGAGCCATTCGCATGGTTATGCCATGCGGATGGTAAAGTGTGAGGCGATGCTGCGAACTTCATCAACATCGTTCCTAGAATGGTGATAGAGCGACCATGCTGTTGCTGACGAGGCCGTGTAAGAGTAATTAGCGTTTTTATCATACTGCTAGTTGTTACAGAAAAATAAGAAAGGAATGGTTCCCATGAGCGCGCGCGAGTGTCGGCTATGTCTCGTACTGTGCGCGCAAACAAGTTGAAGATACAGCAGTGCACACTCTCGAATGCTTGGACAAGTTCGAGAGAGCGACATGCGCACGTGATTGAGAGACATGTACTTTGCTGCGCAATTGGTTCTGTATGAATGCATATAACTTTTATGTAGAGAAGCGGCCTGCCCAATTTTTTAATGTATATATAATAATTTTTTGTGAATGTTAGATTGATGGTATTTTTCTCATATATATAACGCATAAAAAGTGTTAGGTGCATGCAGTGTTGATGAGTTTATTGTCTGGAGAATGTGGGGGCCCATGCGAGTATTTATTATATTTCTTCTCATAACCATGCTATGCATCCACAACCTGCAGCCAGGTGCGCACATGAACATGTATAGTGCGTACGTAAGCCGATATGTGTATTTACTTTATTTAATCCCTAACACTTCCCATCCAACTGTGGTCATGTGTTCTAGATGCTGGTCTGGCGACCGAAGGGTGGTCGGATCGAAACTGCATGCCTCCTGCATTATTTAAGTTCACAAACAACTAAAAAAAATTCCCAGCGATCCTGGTGGCCACCGTTTGAACTTATCTCCGATGCTAGTGCACCTCTGAAAGCAACGAGTGAACCAACACATGCACAAAATGGCCGCCTCCATACCAAAGCTCCTAGCTGCGAACTGAAGAACTTCAAACACTCAGGTGGCATGTGCGAGAATCAAAGATGGCTGCCTACAGCAGCCGACTGGTGGCAGGCGCGGTAATTAAAGATGGCTTACAACACTCTGGTGGCGGATGCGGGAATCAACGATGGCTGCCTCTAGCAGACTACTGGTGGTGGGAATTCAATATGGCCACTTCAGCAGACGATGGTGATGACATCCAAGATGGATGAGAAGAAAAGCAAGAGAGAGAGGAAAGGACAAAAGAGAAAATAAAGGAGACCAGGAGGAATATGAGTAAACCTCCCAAGGGAAAGAATGTACGAGAGAGAGAGAGACAGGAAGGAAAGCCAGAGCATGCCAAAAATAACATCGGAATGACAGAGCATGATAAAAATTAAGGGGAATGCAAGAGCATGAAGAGTCGAGGTGGAATGATAGAGTAGGAGGGGGAAAAGGGGGAAAAAGTAATTACAGATGAAAAAAGGCAGATCTAAGATAGCCGCCATTGGCGAGGAATGATGCAGCAGGAGGGTTTAGCACCGTGGCCACGCATCCCTTATAACCTGCGCCAGCTCTGACCATTTCATTCTATTTACGAGAGAAAGTTTTGTCTTATTACTGATCAGTTTGTATTTAAATATGATACTTAATGTACCAGCGATTCACAACGTGCGGTGCGAGTTGCTCAAGTAAAACGTTTGCCTCATAATGTGATGTGGAAATGGCGACACTGATTCCAAAGAGAGAATAGGTGTTTCAGAGTAATATCAAGATACAATTTCCAGAGGATTCAAAATCAAAANGACACTGATTCCAAAGAGAGAATAGGTGTTTCAGAGTAATATCAAGATACAATTTCCAGAGGATTCAAAATCAAAATTGAAGATAAGAAAAATGCAGATTGTAAAATACCACTTCTGGTTGCCATAAAATGACGAGAATTACAAAAATATGACACATTTGTAGACTAAGATAGTTTACAGTATGACAAAGCAGGAACCGATAGGTTGGTGAGACGGTGCCCGTAGTCTTACTTTTCCAGAACAACCAGACTACAAAAATTAAACACGCTTTTTCAGAAACAAGGGAATACTTTTATTGTACAAAGAATTAACTTAGCTGGGAAAGTATTTAATTAATCAAATAATTTTACATGTTTTTGAGGGAGTTATTTTATAAAACGGAATAGTGTTATACAGGCGGGGTGATGAATTGAAGGCGTTGGTGGAAAATATGTATGTTAAGTTAAGTTTTATCATAAAAAAGGTTTTTGTGTTTGTTCCGTTTCATGGTTACGGCTCATCTTTTAGCGCAACATAGAGTGAGTGAAGAAATTTCGGCGGCTCTTAACAGCGAGGTCTTGAGAGCCGACGCAACATAGAGTCAGTTTGCATACTTCAGGTGTAAATATAGCTTCATTTAAAATAAATATTTGGAGCAACATACAGTTATTTGTTTATTATGACTGTTTTTTGCCCAGAATACAAATATTATTGCGCATGACTGACAGCATCAATTAGTGAAACTTCTTTATTCTTTTCATAACCATGTTTTAGTTAATTACAGTTACTGCAGGTTGAGTAGACGTCATGTAAATTTTTTCATCTCTATCTGTTATAGTACTAGGCGTGCGCATTTAACTTTAGAAAAATTAAAAATAAATCCTTTTAACATTTTATATTTGTTTCGGTTCACCGAGAATGCATTCATATTGGTACTTATGCAAGTCTAAAGTAGACGTTTCGTATAGTGATTCCGCTACTAATGTCATCATGAAAGGCAAGAAGAGATAAATAATACTGATATATAGAAGAGNGTTTCGTATAGTGATTCCGCTACTAATGTCATCATGAAAGGCAAGAAGAGATAAATAATACTGATATATAGAAGAGAAATATCCGTGAAATGATCCTGTGCTCATGGCGAAACATGTTATGAAGATTGATTAAAAATGTGTACCACTGGTACTGTATATTACACATTTTATGATAATCTGAAGAGAGGAGATGGGAAGGAGTTTGATGTCGAGGNTGTACCACTGGTACTGTATATTACACATTTTATGATAATCTGAAGAGAGGAGATGGGAAGGAGTTTGATGTCGAGGACTAGTGAACAGTTGTTACAGTTATTCTATTAATAGCATATACGCCAATTGAAAGTGAATAGTCGGTTTATATTAGTGACAAAAACTGTAATGAATACTATATTAGTTATATAATACATTCTATATAATAATATAAAACGACACATATTTAACGCATCTTGCGGAAATAAAATTTTTTGTGTGGATTTCACATACTTACGGGAAAGGTGTCATCAATGGACCTCGTAATCATTTCATGTTATAGCATAATAAATAAATCACCATCATTGAAAAAATTAGTGTACGTAAATATAATATAATCCTATTCCTTAGCGCCCTTAATGGATTTTCAAATCACTTATGTTTTATGGAAAAAATATTTTTAAAAAAAGTGCACAAGGTTTATTCATGGGTATAGGGTTCTAAGAATGGACTACGTAAGTTCCGCAGTGGACTATTCCTAATATATATTTATCGCATTTACGATAACAAATTTCTTAATTGATGAACTGCATAATTCAAACGTTTCACATGTATTATCTAATTAAAAATTATGTACAATCAAGAGAAACTGCAATAGCATAGCTTCATATGTCTTCAAATTTCACACTTTTCAATTTAAATACCTAGCATTAGTAACACGTTCTATCTATAATGTAACTTTCGTCTTAATAACAGCCCTGCGTTAATAAGGGAATGACCATATTATTTGAAAAATGAACAGTATTGGAAAATGTTTGAGAACAGTCTTTATCTCCTTTCTTCACGCCAACACAAACTACATAAAACCACATTTTGCATGGCATGCTGTACAGTGTCTTCTTCCCTTGCAGTTTCACAGATATCACAAAACCATGAATCTTCCATTGCACAGATCCCCTTAAGTTTTTTTAGGTCGTGGGTGTCCACGACTTAGTTTAGCAGCACACTTGTTGGTAGGCCTTTAGGATGCTTAGAACACTGGTTTGTAGGGGGACGAAGTACGAACAGCTGTTCTTTGTGTCCCTGATTTATACTTGGTGGAGGAAACAACGGCAGCTGCATTTGGATGTGGTGATATTTGTTTCACTGACACAAACAGAGACGACGAATTGGACGCGGAACTTGGTGAAAGAGCACTTATTTCTCCACACTGAATGGGAATCACATGGTTTTGTACTTACCTGGCACTCCGTATTTTTTTTCTTCGTGGGCATGTGTCACATGCTGAACTACTGACACATAATTTTCAAGTGGTAAAGGAGGGGGGATAAAAAAAAAGCAAGGACATGACGTTCTTCAAATACATTTCTGTTAACTTGCTCTTGTAGCTCTGAAAGTTTTCACCGCCGTACCCACTGTAGCAGCTTTTTAATAAGTAATACTGGAAAACATAGCTAATTTTGACAAAGCTACGCACCAACCTGGACTTGCCCTAATCCACTTTTCGAGTTCATCTGTATAGTAGTATTGAAGGGCTTGAAGAAGCCGACATATCAAAGCTGGAGGCGGTGTGTAGTAATGACAACATATAAATACCATTCTCACCAGCNCTTACCTGGCACTCCGTATTTTTTTTCTTCGTGGGCATGTGTCACATGCTGAACTACTGACACATAATTTTCAAGTGGTAAAGGAGGGGGGATAAAAAAAAAGCAAGGACATGACGTTCTTCAAATACATTTCTGTTAACTTGCTCTTGTAGCTCTGAAAGTTTTCACCGCCGTACCCACTGTAGCAGCTTTTTAATAAGTAATACTGGAAAACATAGCTAATTTTGACAAAGCTACGCACCAACCTGGACTTGCCCTAATCCACTTTTCGAGTTCATCTGTATAGTAGTATTGAAGGGCTTGAAGAAGCCGACATATCAAAGCTGGAGGCGGTGTGTAGTGCGACCTTGTAATGACAACATATAAATACCATTCTCTATGTGCAAAGCTTCTATGTTTTTACTGTGCGTAGAGTACCCATCCAAAATAAGAACTTTTCCTTGCATGATTGATTTAACACACATAATAAAACACTGCAACCATTTAACAAATAAATAATTGTTTATATAACATCTTTTACGTTTTAATTAAAAAACAGTACCAGGAGGAGCCCCATCTTTGAAATCGTCAAATGCCCTTCCCTGTCTGCATATCAACATGGGAGGAATGTAGGAACCTTAAGCACTGATGCAGCATACCGCAGTTGTGTTCGTTCCACTCTCTCCGCTCGATATTGTTCTCACTTGAGATTCCGCTTTCTGAGAAATTATATTCCCAGGTTTTTTTCTGAGCAGTGGCGAGCCCTGTCCTATCTACGCTGAGTGTACAAGTAGCATCATGTTTGAGGTCATGCTTGAAGAGAGAAAGAAAGTCGCAGTTATCTCGCACAGTTATAATAAGTTGCTGACAGGCTATCAGTTCCAGGCTGTATAATTCGGTCCCTTCCTGTTTTTTTTTTTGTGTATGTTGCCGCAGCAATGGAGGGAAGTCTACCACTAAAGGAAATATAGTAGAAAAAAATAAAGAGTTCCTGAAAGTAAAATACTTTAATGTGTTCATTTTATCATTTTTATAGGTTGAAACCACATCAGTATAAATAGAACTGTTCCAGTTCCCATTACAGAAGTAAATAGTGGAATATTAATGTCAGGTGCACTATCGAATTGTGATGCCATGTATGGACCGGTGGTCTATCATGATTGCTGGTCCAGCCATAGAAAGCACGCCATTTTGCCTTCAGCACGTTGCAGTGCAGCGTAAAAAATTAATACATACTTTTCTAATGCAACGACATGTTACACAGAAAACAAGCTTTCAGATATTTTACCAATTATAACTCTCTAATAAATTACTTGTAGCGCACAAACCTTAAAAGATAATGTAAAATCAACAACAACCGTATAGTAAACGTAACTGACTATATATATTCTGTGCTCGTCAGTTCTCTCCCAAGTTGGTAACTTCTCTTACAGGTAGAGGCTCGGTCGCTCGTGCTTTACTGCGTCCCACGCGCATGCGCTGTGCGTAGTCCTGAGATATTGAAGAGGTTTAATGGTGGTGCTGCTCCTTTGATAGCACCTTTCCCAACCTCCCTTAACATTGCTGATAATAAAGTTAGTTTACTTACTTAAAATAAATGAACATATGCTAGGTTGATAGTCAATAATATAGTACTGTGTAATTTGATGATTATATATATATACACATATGTATACATATATAAAAATTACTATTTCAAAAACGAGATTTTTTACAATATCATATGCATTTATAAATAAACGTGAAATTTTTTCAATGTAACAAACAGCTATATGCACGTTATGTGTAGTTTATTTGCGTAACAATACCAATTATAAAATAAAAATAGTTAGCTAAATCTTTTCTAAATAAAAATGTAATTGACTAGGTGCAGAATGTGTAGTTGAGAAACAGGAAATTTATTTTTCTGGTAACTATAATTAGGGCATCATTCTGAAAAGTTCACTTTCGTAACACATGAATATAATTTATTTTTTTTACATTTCAAGCGTTTCTCAAACTTTATTAACACTATTTTCTTTTTAAAAATTTGTCGTGCTTC
This sequence comes from Clitarchus hookeri, assembly GCA_002778355.1. Lineage (NCBI taxonomy): Eukaryota > Metazoa > Arthropoda > Insecta > Phasmatodea > Phasmatidae > Clitarchus > Clitarchus hookeri. Next base: position 305,390 of record NQII01001662.1, read on the forward strand.
GATTGTTGGGCACCTAATGTATGGCTTAAAAATTTAATATTTAAAACAGACTATGTCTTGGACTATATGCAGAACGTCTCTTTAATTCTGGAAATAATGCAGTATTTTCCAAATGAGACATCTTTGCTATTTCGGACGAACGGAGGCAGCAATTTCTCAGTGGTTCTATTCTGAACCTTACCGTCAAAATAAGGAAGCAGTAACTCCGAGATTTCTTCATAAAACTTATACGGAAGAGGATCGGGGTGCAGCAGACATCCTCCTGGAATGAATACTGACCCCCACCACTATTACTCACTCACATTTTGACCGCTTTCACCTCCACCACACATTTTATTGGCTCTCCTCGATCTCTCCCTAACCCAATCACTCACAGTTTGTATTAGCAGTCAAAATATCCCCTTTATCTCCTTAACCCATTAGATATTTAATTGATTTTACATCACATCAGACTCCCTCCCCTTTGCCCATCTACACTATTTGCTCACACCTTAGCTGATCCCTCCCTTCGCACCAACACTCCTCAAGCTGACCCCCTCCCCTATCTTCAATCAATTTAGCCTGTTCTTCATTGGTTATTTATTATTACTACTGCCAGACCAATTATTTGCCCATGCTAAGACCCTTACTACTACTAATCATACTTACCAGCATTGTCCACCAGAGCGCGCTATTGGGAGAAAATAGTTAATGTGAACAAAGCCGCCCCACGCCTCAGTTCCTAGTCTGGTGAGTAGGACCACACACACATTCTCTCTCTCGTCCCTAGTCTTTTTAGCATTCTGTATGGTAAATTATTTTATATTCGGCCATTCCATTACAACGGGTTGCAGACTACTATAAGGCATGCTCGTAATACACATATATTTCCCGCGAAATTAAAAACCCATGGTCAAATTTGGATGTTCTATTCGAACCAGGTAGCTTCTTGAGCAATATGTAACCTCATAAAATACTGTACCGGAACATTGGGGTTTTTTTTAAATTTATATATCTGCCATTAAACTCATTGCGAAGGCGATACCTCAGTACCCACACCGCTTCTGTGACGCCCCGTTTGCATTTACACAATAGGCTCGACAATAACAAAGGTATGGTTCTGCACATTATACAGATCGCATAAGTGAGAAAAAATTTGTGAACACTTTTTTCAAGGAAAGATAATTTACAAAGGCATGCGAATACTTTATTGCTGTGTAGTCCCTACCTGCTAAAATGTGATTCATCACNCCCACCCCCCAAAAATTGTAGCCGATTCTGGGGTGAATAATGAAAGCACGGTCTTTGAGGCCGAAAATGCATTCCGTCACAGTCAAAAGACCTACATCGCCTAAAACGACAGCATATCCTCGACGGGCATTTGCTCATTTTTAGCCCAAATGGGGACGAAGTTTTTATTAGCTCTCCAGATAATCACATTGCTAATAAAATTTAATTTATGACTCGAATGACACTTTGCAAACCTGGCTTCATTCAACGAAAGGCGGGTATTCGAAACGAAAAATTAAGTCATATATAAAAGCAGAAATATAGAAACTACTGTAATATCCTCTACAGGAAAAATAAACCACGAGAAATAAGTGAATATAGNTTTGAGGCCGAAAATGCATTCCGTCACAGTCAAAAGACCTACATCGCCTAAAACGACAGCATATCCTCGACGGGCTTTTGCTCATTTTTAGCCCAAATGGGGACGAAGTTTTTATTAGCTCTCCAGATAATCACATTGCTAATAAAATTTAATTTATGACTCGAATGACACTTTGCAAACCTGGCTTCATTCAACGAAAGGCGGGTATTCGAAACGAAAAATTAAGTCATGTATAAAAGCAGAAATATAGAAACTACTGTAATATCCTCTACAGGAAAAATAAACCACGAGAAATAAGTGAATATAGNTATAAAAGCAGAAATATAGAAACTACTGTAATATCCTCTACAGGAAAAATAAACCACGAGAAATAAGTGAATATAGACCATGGTTCGAGGTAAATATTAACGAAAAATCAATTATATAGTGCCCTGAATCAACGTGCTTGCCCTCCTCGGCGAATTTTTTTTTGTCTGGTCTTTTACCCATGCACAAAAAACCATAGGGCTGGCTGCAGGAGAGATTACTCAGGCCAGAAGGCCTTGTGTAATTCGCAAATTTATTAAGATTTGAGTACATCAGTTCAGGCTCTCAGATAAAGCAGTTCCCAATCCTATTTCTCAACGATGATATCATCCACGTTGCAGAATGCAGAGACTCAGTGACCACATGATTCCCATCGCGAGCCCACGAGCACACGCTAAGTATCCTTCCTTCAGTACACATGTTCGCGCAGGCGGGCAACCTCATTCCACTGCTTCGCCTCAAGGCGAGCCAAGTTCCATTCCCGGCAGGGTAGGCTCTCTCGGGGCGCTCCCTAGTACTGTTCGCCCTCAGATTTTGAGAACTTTAGAACCGTCCCTCACGCATTCCTTTCTCGGCTGCAAAACAAGCAATGTCACCTGTATCCAATATGTTGGCCGGGTGACGTCACAACATGGCTGCCGGCCGTCTGTGGCTTCGGTCCCCCGTCCTCTTAGGCTTATGCCAAAACATACATTTTTATTCTAGTAATGTAATTCAAAAGTGCTCAATTTATCACTAGAAAAATACGTAGTGATAGAATATTAATGTAAAAATATTTATAATCATTAGTAAGACTTTGAGCTCGCTTCTCTCCGGGGAATTCAACTGCCACACCGTGGAATGGGTTTTCATAAGCGAGTTGAGTGTGTGCATTGCACAGACACAGCATAATATTATCTACACTTGAGACACTAGAATGTAGTATCAGAAAAGATGGTAGTCATATAAAGAGATCGTTCTGCGCAGGAATCCCAGGATATCGAGTGTTGTGCGTGTCGGAAAGGAGTTTGACACCGGATCATTTTAACACTACATGTCAGCTTAATTTTGGCCCAAGTGGTATTGACCACGAACTCCCAGTGATCTTGAACCCGAAAATGGTAGGAAAATTCTACCACCTTTTAAAGAAAGAGTTATCTTACTCCCACATTCCAGTCTGATAAGTTCTGTAGCATTCGCATAGAATTTTATATTGAAATATGTTTAAGTACTTTACATATTGTACTTATAATCTCTTTGTTAATAACCTTTTAAATAATGATTGTATGCACTTGTGACTGGTTTTCTTCTTTTTTCACTCATTTCTCTACNCTTTGTTAATAACCTTTTAAATAATGATTGTATGCACTTGTGACTGGTTTTCTTCTTTTTTCACTCATTTCTCTACCCACTCCATGATTAAACTCCCTCCCACCAGTGTATTAGATAAACTGACACAGAGTTAATGGCATTGTAACATAACGAGCGCCGTCTCAACTTCAAGCGCTGCTTGGCTTCGTAGAGAGAACACACGCTGCGGTAGAGAGGACTCGCGGGCCGGGCAGGGGTCAGCGGTGTGTGACCCCTGACTGTGGCGGCTTGTAGCTGTCGGGGGGAAGTGGGCAGGTGTTAATAGCGGGCTGTGATGGATGAGCGCGGTCATGGGGCGAGCGGCAGGGTCAACCCCTCCTCCTGGCTCCTGTCCCCGGCACGGTCGTGTTCCCTGTGTACACGGCGCCCCGCTCCGCGGATCACGGCTTCTACCGGCAACTGCTTTCCGCTCTACTCCGTACATTGCAAGGTGGCGACTTGCATCACTCCGCCTGTCCTCGCGCTTGCAAGTTGTCATTGGCTGTGTTCCAATACGTGCGGTAGTCAAGAATCAAGGCCCCTCTGCTTTCACTTTACAAAAGCAATATTCCGCATTTCCTAGACCATTCTTTATCTACGGTATTAAAATATCATCAAACTTTTCTGTTTACTTTGTAAGTTTTTCGGCACGTCCNCACGTTCACCCTCTTGCACGACAATGGTTACTCTGTGGGTTTTTGTCCCGAAACATACCACGAAATAAAACTATTTCCACACTATACAGACAAAAATTATCTTGCGTGCCGCAAAGTATTTTAATATTATATTAAAAGACGCAGTAATAAACTAAATTACTATATACATCAAAGGTTAAACTCGGTACTATATTCTGCCGCAGTCATACTGTGAACCTACTTTGGAACTGCCAAACTTGATCTACTTTTCCAAATTGAAATTAAATGTTTGAAAATAAAGAGTATCTAGTACAGTGCTTCGTGCACATGCTAAATAATTCCAGTCATTATTTTTGAACAACTATAGTTTGCCACATACATATTTGTTAGAAAGTAAATAGTATAAATTTGTTTAATTTTTTCGTTCGTAAGACATTGTTTCTGCCACAGACTGATTACAATGAGAGTTCGTATTAAATTTAACGCGATATTTTGCGGATTCACACACATAAAGGTTTATTTATATATATACATTGCTGGTAAACATGAAAGGCTATATGGAAAGATACGGGAAGTGGGTTGGAGGTAGGTTTATTCTGATTATTATTTATTTCATCTTTATTTTTTTCATCCATATCATGCTTTCCTATTAACTGCAAATTGTTGCTTACACAATTGCCAGTTCTATATTTAAACTTGGTTTTACCTTTTAAGTAGTGCTACTTTCAATATATTGTTAAATTTTAATGATAGGGTGTTATTCCTGTTTGGATCACCATTTGAAAGTGTTTGTGCCCTTAAATAAGCTAATATGTGTATTTTACACATTACCTGCCTTATTCCCTGTGACACTTGAAAATAAGTTAAAGGTTGACTGTTGTTGCAAAACGCTTAAAGTTAGGCCTCTAATAGTCAAACTGCCAAAAATTTGAGCAGTGGCGCTGGCTTGAGGGGAGGGAGAGGGGAAAGCAATTTAGCCTACCAAAAATTTACCCAGGAGGGTGTTATGAAGGGATCAGGCCTTAGCTGAATNGGAGAGGGGAAAGCAATTTAGCCTACCAAAAATTTACCCAGGAGGGTGTTATGAAGGGATCAGGCCTTAGCTGAATGGCCTGCCTGATCACACCTTCAAACATTAAACCAGGACACGAGCGTGATTGCAACAACACCTTNACTTAGAGAAGTTCAATTCATTACTGTTGTGAAATGAAATAAAATTTTTCCTTTTCAAATATAAAAAAAATGTTTGTTCATGTTTTAATCACCAAACAAAATGTTGCATAAAACGAAGCCATCTGGTGGCGAAACGGAGTTCGCCGGGTTTGCTANAATGTTGCATAAAACGAAGCCATCTGGTGGCGAAACGGAGTTCGCCGGGTTTGCTAGTATATATATATATATATATATATACACATATATTCATTTAGCCATCACGAAGAAACGAAGGGAACAAAGACGATGGTGGCAAACTTGGCTGTACGGAAATATATCAGTGCATGGTAGTAATACTTTGTCAAATGATCTGAAAGCCCAAGAACTGAATGGACAGCTAAAAAAACTATACCAGGATGCATCCCAGTAATTTTGAGTTGCTTGAAAATTTAATTGGACTTAGGATTGCTATAAGAAGCAGGCATTTACGAGAAGCTATATCTGTCCAGGATATATTAGCAGTGATACTCCGTTTTCTGTGTACCAGTGACTCCTACACCAGACTCCGGTACCTCTTCAGAATATCTAAACAAGCTATACGCGTGATTGTACCAGACGTTTGCGAGGTTATCATCGATGTTTCTGAAGCACAACATGAAGGTAAGAACACATTAAATTAACATTAAGAATTGAAACTACAAGGAATACAAATACATATTCTTGAAACAATAATTATAAAACGTATTGCAGGAAACATGTAACGCAGGAGTGATGTTAATTATAGGCTGCTCACGGTAATGTGAGCACTTTTGAGTCTCTAGTTACTCTTTCCTTTCAGCTATTTCTTATCCTTTAACCATATTTTTAATCGATATTGCCATGCAAGTATTAAACATAGTGTGTATATTCTAACGCACTGGGAAGTTAACATCTAAAGCTAAAATAAAATACATTAATTGACTATTACTCCAAATTAGATGGCTTTCAAAAGTGCTCACTTTACCGTGAATAGCCTATGTAGCAGTGTATGTCTTTAAACTTCAAATTTTAGAGTGGGGATGGATGCGAGGTATTGGAATGTTGTGATGTGCTAGTATGCATGTATGTACGTATGTTTTCCTTTCTATTTCCAGATACCAAACACACTAGAGATATGGCTAGCGATATAAAAAAGAGTATGAAAGGAAGTGAAACTTTTCTCATACATTGGTATCCCTGGACGGAAAAATAGTGGTTTTAAAGGCACTATTTCACAGTGACAGTGACTTCCATAATTTCAAATCCACCTTCAGCGACGTTATTTCCACTGGTTGGCGGTACTTATAACTTCCCATTCGTGGATGCAGGTTGTCAAGGTCACATCTCAGATAAGAGTGTCTTTTAAGATTCATTGTACAATAAGTTAGAGGACGGTTCATTGAATTTACCACCATCTGATGTGGTAGACAAGGCCATCATGACACGGAACTGTCTAAACTTTGTTATAAAATATTACTAATCACATTTTCATTATTTAGTCCCGCACAATGAAACTTGCGCACTACAATATTTTTAATGTGAAAGTTGAAGTGGCATGCGCAAGGTGTTACTTAAGTGAGGGATATAGTATTTTCATGTGATTCCCGTATTCATAAAGAAAGCTATGTGTATACACAGTACGTACACAATAATAAAACATGTGATAACAGAGATATAGCACATAGTAATTTATTCTGTTTTAACTGTAACGATTTCTGGTACTCACTCTGTATTCCTTTGCATGCGAGCGGTATCTCTCTCCAGGAGGAACTGCATACTATGGTATACAAACCAGGATGATCTGTAGATATGGTCAGCACCTTCACAATAAAAATGTTTGTACATTACACTACGTCCGTGATTTGCCTTATTTTTATTTAACACATGAACGTTGTAACATATATACCCTTTCCTATGCCTTCATTCTTGTTTGACTTTTGCTCTCTCTCTTCGAAATGAAGACAGCAGGTTTGCCATTTTCTTCCGGCAGTCGTCTGCTGTAATCGCAAATGACGCCAGTGCCGAAATCTCTGGAGCTAGTTTATCACACGCGTCATTTTTCAAAAGTTTGTAATAATGGTCTCGATGTTTTCGATCTCACAATAACTCGTAGCCGTGGTACATATCAATAAACTTCCATATCCACTCGTCGCGCCACTCCATAACGACCACGTTCTACTATCGTCCGAAACAAAGTAATTCTGTTGCAACGTACGTGCTCGTGAAACACGTTGACACTGGCTGCAACTTGCGCGCTGTTATGGTGTGATCAGGCCTTAGCTGAACGGCCTGCCTGATCACACCTTCAAACATTAAACCAGGAAACGAGCGTGATTGCAACACCACCGAGCAGAAAGAAGACAGTTGCAGAAATCCTCTCCACCGGCCAGTAAACGGGGCCGCAAAAACAACCCGCCCGATATAGGCCGGCGTAACACCCGGAACAGCGTCTTTTGTCGTCGACCCAAGCAGAGAGAATACCACGGAAAATGGGTGTGTCCGGCCGTCGTTAACCACCTCGTAGAATCAGCCTCCGGCAACATTAACAAGGTGATGACTTTCCAGTTAGATTATAATAAAATGGCGTGAGGTAAATATAATGAATAATCATCTTCGTAATCAATTCAAAGCCCCCCCGATCAATAGTAACATTCAAATAGTTATTGCAAATGCCTTATGTGTAATAAAAATCATCTTATACTGTTGTGCTCTACCGAACCATGAGTCATTATTGAGCTACGCCCCTAGACACTTTCAAGTACGAATGGCTTAAAAGCTAGTTCGTAACAGCGCGCAACGCCCTTTGATGGTTCGCGTTGTAATACCGATAACAGACGAATCGTGGTTTCTTCGCACCTCGCAGTTGCATGTCTGTTTATCTGTTGCACAATCTCGCTCGCGTAGAGGTAAGGTTCGCCATTTAGTTTCGACAGTGAGGACGCTGCTTAGGTGGGCACGTTGCGCTCACCTGCCGGCGGGGTCATAACGAGGGAGTGGAGGTTGGCGCTAGCTAGATGGAGCCGGCTGCCCACCTGAGGGACACACTTGTCGTTCCAAATAGTATGAAAAAAGGAGTTGNGGTAAGGTTCGCCATTTAGTTTCGACAGTGAGGACGCTGCTTAGGTGGGCACGTTGCGCTCACCTGCCGGCGGGGTCATAACGAGGGAGTGGAGGTTGGCGCTAGCTAGATGGAGCCGGCTGCCCACCTGAGGGACACACTTGTCGTTCCAAATAGTATGAAAAAAGGAGTTGGAGATATAGATCATGTAAGAGGATTCAGGAACGTTTTGTTCAGGTTTTCAAGCTGTTTCAATACGGTTAGGAAGCAACCAAGTTGAATGTGCATGACTTTGAACCNAACGTTTTGTTCAGGTTTTCAAGCTGTTTCAATACGGTTAGGAAGCAACCAAGTTGAATGTGCATGACTTTGAACCGGGATGACCTTGCAAATACCTTAAAAATAAAAATCGAGAATAGTCTAAAAAATTACGAAAAATTGTAAAACAATGCTGGTCGTCGGGTTTTCTCGGGGATCTCTTGTTTCCTCCGCTCTTGCATTCCAGCGTTATTTCTTTCTCAACTCGCTTCACTCTCATCGGCTCTCAAGACCCCGATGTTATGAGCCACCCATACCTCTCCACTCCACTCCATTATTCATGCGTCGACATGTGCAACCGAGGAATTGTTATTAACGTAAATGTGTTGCTCATATACAAATTTGTTCTCTAATGTGTATTAAATTAGAAACGATAACTTCGGTCACCATTAATTTAAACATAATATTCGCACTGCAACTTCAAGTCTTTCAACTATTTGTATGAAGTCGCTGCCAACACAACTGGAAGGCTATAAGCTGTGTACTGCAGCTCACATTTAGTTATGCCCAGTGAATTTTTTGAAAGGTTAATTTCAAAAGTTCTCACTTTACCGTGAAAATATTTATCAACACGTATAGGCCAATGTGTTTTGCAAAAACTGTCCTGAATACTGGCTTTACCACTATTGTTGTTGTCGACCCGTCCAGAGAGAAGACCACGGAAGTTGGGTGTGTCCGGCCGTCGTTAACCGCCTCCTAGAATTAGCCTCCGGCAACATGAACAAGGTAGGGACTTTTAAATTAGACCGTAACAATTATGGCGTGAGGTAATAAACATTTAATACAATTAATTAGCATCTTGGTATACCGTTAAAAGCTCCCCCGATCAATAGTCACGTAAATAGTTATTGTATAATCCTTATGTGTAATAAACTCCATCTTATACTGCTGTGCTCTACATAATCATGACACATCATTGAGCTACGTCCTTAGACACTTTCACGTATGAATGGCTTAAAAACGAATTCAGAACAAGGGGCAGAGAGCCATTTTGCCCCCTCCAAAATTCTTACGTCTCTAAACGTTATTCATATGCAATAATTTGTATTATAGACGAATGCTGCAAAATACTAATATTTCCTTGTTTTATAGTATATTCAATTTTAACCGTTTTACGGAATCTTTTCCTCTAAATAGCAAGTGGCCAATTTATTGATCCAGGCAACTTAAATGTTACTCGTATATGTTCGCAAGCATGAGCAGCACAATCCAAAGTTGTCAGCGCAAGGCAAGCGATACTGGCCGCTTTGTATTATTAGTGATAGACATTTCCTCTTATGTATTGGATTATTGGAGTCACAAAGATAAGAAAGGAAACAGATATGGGGCAGTTTTTCACCCCTCACAGCGACAAAGCCATCAACATCTAGTAAAGCGCACAAGTGTACACTCTAAATTAGAATCAGTGGAAAATCACTGATTCGCAGTGAAACTAAACTACTTGGATCAGCTAAAATGGTTCCATTTAGTTTCAGTGGTAAACCACTTGTTCTTTCAGTGAAAGAATTTCACTGATTGAATAAGTGACGTGAAACAATTTCACTAATTGAATAAACGACAGTCAACTGCAGCACCGAATTATATATGATTTTTATTGAATTTAAACAACTAATTACGATAAATAAACATATTTATGACTGTTAACTATTTATATTGCGCAATTTACAGTAATTTTAAAAAAGTAAAAAAAAAAAAAATTACATGGAGCCGGGATTCAACACAACCCTCTCCTATTAGTTTGTATTAGATCACCTTACCAATTGGGAATCAACTCACGTTCGCAAGTGAAGGATAATTTATCTCTTGTAGCCCATAAAAAGTGTGTAGTTTAAATTGCATGCCCTTTCTTTTCATTTTTAGTTTAATTGGTAACGTTAGGATGTTAAAACGAAAAGTGCATATGAGTGCACTCTCTTCACAACCGTTGTATACAATTTAAACTTCAAACACAGCACTGTGATGATTGCACGAAGAAGAAATGAAAGACGTAAAAACGGAGTAAAATTCTAAATGTTCAGGTTACCTCGTAAAATGGTGTTTTGAAATACGAAACACATTTTACATACTATTTTGTATTGGTTTTATTAGTTTATGCGTTGTTATTTCCTTATATACACGTTTTTTAATGGCCATTTTTACACGTTGTTCGACTGCCATTTTGCTGATCCACCAGTAAAACATAAAGTCACGAAAAACAGTGAAAAAATGGCTGATAATAAGTGGAAAATATCAGTGAATCAAGAATTGAAGGAAAACTGGCATTTGTTCACTGATTCATTAGTTAAATTCACTGATGTGACTTTTTAATCAGTCAGATACTGTAAACTGATTGAAATAGTGAGATTCTCACTTATTGACATTAAGAGTGTAGCGTATTCCTGTTTGATGTAAGACGTGGTGGTTTTCTAGTGGTTCTGTCCGTCAAAAGCGGCTTTCGTAAATGAAACAGTATACGCCCTCTTTCCTTATGCGAAACTCTATTAAACCATCACAGGCTGATAGAGTATGGTACAAATGAGTAGTGATTAGTCTTTCACGCATAGATGGTACGTTGTTTAGCATCCGCAAAGCACATGTTCAATATGGGGTATAACTCCTCCCGCGGCTATACAGGTAGCGACGCGACGAGGCATTCCACCATACAGGTGGAGTATATATGGTAACTCACAGTCCAAGTGGTACACCTTGAGAACACCCCGAGCTGTGGTTTTGGAGGAAGGTGATTGACACTGTTCTCTAAAGGTACAATTTCCTAANGGGATGACCTTGCAAATACCTTAAAAATAAAAATCGAGAATAGTCTAAAAAATTACGAAAAATTGTAAAACAATGCTGGTCGTCGGGTTTTCTCGGGGATCTCTTGTTTCCTCCGCTCTTGCATTCCAGCGTTATTTCTTTCTCAACTCGCTTCACTTNTCGGGTTTTCTCGGGGATCTCTTGTTTCCTCCGCTCTTGCATTCCAGCGTTATTTCTTTCTCAACTCGCTTCACTTTCATCGGCTCTCAAGACCCCGATGTTATCAGCCACCCATACCTCTCCACTCCACTCCATTATTCATGCGTCGAACATGTGCAACCGAGGAATTGTTATTAACGTAAATGTGTTGCTCATATACAAATTTGTTCTCTAATGTGTATTAAATTAGAAACGATAACTTCGGTCACCATTAATTTAAACATAATATTCGCACTGCAACTTCAAGTCTTTCAACTATTTGTATGAAGTCGCTGCCAACACAACTGGAAGGCTATAAGCTGTGTACTGCAGCTCACATTTAGTTATGCCCAGTGAATTTTTTGAAAGGTTGATTTCAAAAGTTCTCACTTTATCGTGAAAATATTTATCAACACGTATAGGCCAATGTGTTTTGCAAAAACTGTCCTGAATACTGGCTTTACCACTATTGTACCTTTAACTAGTATAATAAGCCTTACCCAAATCCCGTAACAGTGTGATGTTTAAAAATCTGTGCTAGGTGTGCAAACTAAGGACTGTTACCATATATTAATGAATTGGAATAAACAATTTTCTAGCATTTGTTAATGAGCGCCGAACAAACTTTGGCGTGAAGAACACCAAAGTTCGCTATATAGTTATATTTTATTTGTAAGATTTGTAGTTGCCTTAGACATTGCTCCATCAATAAGGATAGACTATGCCTTTTCTGTATTCCACAGATTTGGAGCCATCTTCACGAATGAATCACTGGAGCAACTCTTTTTACTGCAAAGATAGGTGATGGCATGTTACTTAGTAAACATAATTGACTCCCATCCCCTTTGCGATTAAGTTGGGAAATTGCCGTGGTTGTACGTTACAGTATAATTAGAAGCGCGCGTCTTCATGGTCTTTATACTGAACACCATACACGTTGTGGGGCACTCGGCGTCACTTGACGAGTTATTACCAAGTGATCGCGTCTCGAGAGTAAGCTGATTACAACGTGTGGGGCACACTCGTGGGGTGGATATAGACAGTCTCGGCTCCACGGTATCCTCATACAGGACCCGGAAATTAGTATTTTGAGGTCGGAACTCTATAAACGGAGATGCTTTCAGACACAATAAACCCTTGAAATGTCTCAATTTGTATAATTCGTTGAACAGATTCTTATGGCATCGTTAAATAATTACCGACAGACGTGGTCAAGCCACAATTATTTATACAGCTTGTAGTAACTATGCCTAGTGACGGCTATAGTTATCTGCGCTAACATCACAGTAGTGTAAGAAAGTCCATCACCAATTCCCAGAGAGTACTGTGGTCCGTTGTGACGATGCATCTGAAACGTGTGTGCAGTGCCGTGCTAGCTGAAGAAAACCTTCGGAAGGAACTATCCTCGTTCTTATTCCGATGCGCCTCGCAGAGAATCTTCATTATTTCGTGAAGTCTCAATAGTCTTCACATTTTACATCGCCGTTGACACCGTTGGAACGACGCACCTTGAGTAGATAGGTAGGTGGTTGGATATTCTTGGACAACTATCAGAATGCTGATTTGTCACCGTGAGGTAGGTCTATACACTTGTAGCCAGACTGTGTAATTCCTACTCAAAACTGAAATAGTAACACTGATTTATGGTCTTACGAAATCCGGATAGCAAATTTTGAAAAATATCTCTAGAATTTCAAAACCACTTAGACGTTAATGTTTATTTTCGGCGGTGACTGAGATAATTTTTAATTTGTATTATATGCCACAAAATAATTGTTTGATGTGATATAAATATAATTAGGTTATGTCGGCAAAATTAACACTTGGTCAACTTAGTGGTATAAGTCGTTACGTCCAACGAAATCTGGTTACGGAGAGATATTACTACGGGTTTTCATGGTTTTAAGTGCTCATCTCCAACCTATAACCCGCTTTCCCATCTGGTCTAACAATGTAAACCATAAAATTGATTATAAAAATAATATAAAAAGAACTTAGTCGTAAGAAATTTTCTGTCTTTTGAGGAGAACATTTTTTTGCCTCAAGAAAGGTAGCTCTGGAAGTTGCTCCATTTACGCGTAGTGACACTGTGCCACCATTTCCGTACTTGTTGGACGGACATCACTTTCTCTCCGTTTAGACACAATCCTCCCTTGAATGTCGACAGGTTCCGTACTTTCGGCCGAGTATGGATAACCGCGCGCCCATGACCACTCGTCCAGTACCTTCACCACCTTACAGCTGTCTCTGCGCTCAGATTCTGTTTTACCGACTTATGCGCCATATATCAGCGGAATTGCAAACTTGCGGACACGCACGTTGTTGCGAGCTACGATTCGTCGTATCTGAGAAATACAATGGGGACAAGTTACTTTTTAACTTACCCTCGTGTTTTATTCTAGAATAATTTACTTAAACCTGAGTAAAAATAAAATGGCTTTTTAAGCTGTTCATTGACACTGTATTTGCATATGAATGTCAATTATGAAGTCTTTAACTATAATGTAAAGACTGTCCTTGTATATAGATTAACTATAATTTATAATATCTGTCATTATATTTAAAAGTGTAAAATAATTATTAAATTGATAGCTCAACCTTTTTTCCCCGGAAAAGTGCTTGCATTTTCAAAAGTTCAATATGCTTTTTATAATTCATGAAATCTTTATTGTATGAAACAGCTGGTGGTTTTCAAATATATCTACTGTCTTCCCTTTTACGAAGTGCTAAAAGGACATAAGGGAGCACATTCCTGCTGTCACTTTAACGCGTGGTTCACTGTATAATAAAATGTTTACTTTTTAACTGCATTCACTTTACGAAAAAAAAAAAGAAATACAATATTTGTTTACTGCATTACTCGTGTACACACTCATAACAATTCTAGATACTCTTGTAGGTGAAACTCCGTATTTGTAGCGATGAAGAATATCGTTCAAACCTCAAAACGTACTAGTGTCATAGTCATCGCTTGTGTATTTTTTACGTTAACGGTCACGATTAGTACTTATACAAAAAGGAACATCACAAAAATTTTAACGACTTCATCTTTAAAAAATTTAACTTAAATTTCCGATAGTCGTTACTCATAAGACAACAAAGACTAAATTTACTTGTAATACCTCCCTATTAAGACAAAACATTTTTTGTGATTTTCATTAAAATAAACTTTGAAAAATTACTTGGATAAGCTTCGCATAATTTGTGCTATACATTCGTTCGGTTAAAAAACCCCACTAAACTTGTCGTTCGACTTTTACGAGAATCGAATGAACAATAAAATGTGCATAAGTCGGGGAAGGATCGAGAATAAAATTTGCGGAACTCTTTGACTGGTGGGGTAACAAAAATAAAGTATTTTTATATGAAGTATAACTACAGTGCCATCCAACTTTCTCAGACTTACAGCTATTTCGGCAATGTTATGGTAGTTATAAGTGTATAGTTTAGAACTTGATAGAGCTGCAGGTTAAGTTTACAGTATCGAATCAAAATGATAAAATTCTTAAGATAAAAATGATTTACAGTGCTACGTAGAGTACACCGACTCTGCTATCAAAACGTGCTGACGCTGTGTAATATTGCAATAATAGACAACAGATGACAAATTATGGATATACAAACGCTTAATTGCTTAGTCCAAAATCTCTTCAGTTTTGTGAATCCAGTGGTAAACGGGTATATAGGTATCATGTTATAAATTCAGATAAACACAAGCAGAGCTGCATATTTGTATTCGTTTGTTGGAGGAAATCCGGCATAATGCAGACATGAATAAAAGCGCGTGAAATATACTTGATACTGTGGACTTCATCAGACCTTGCGCGGCTATGGTGACATACTCACGGCGGAACGGGTTCAATTCCAGGAAGAGTCACGCCAGGATTTTCGCAGCTGGGAAAGGTGGCGGACTTTGCCATTGGCCAGTGGGTTTCCTCGAAGTACTCCAGTTTTCCACACCAAAACATTCCGTCACTGCTACTTCTCCACCTCGCTCCACCGCCAAATCCGCTGAAGATTTCAAGTGTTGAGCAGACCGCTACACGTAAGAGTTACTTTTCTTTCATTTTGTCCATACTATGATGCAGCCTGTGTCGTGAGATAACTTCTAAGTTATGTCTGGCTTCTTTGAATGGTTTTTTACTTGCAACTTCAATAAAGTCCAAGAAAAAGTTCGGGATTCACGTTGCGCGGTCTTGCATAAAGGATAAAGACGAGTTCCTTGTCATGGTGGGCTTCGAACTACTTTACTCCGACTAAGGGCTCAAAAATGTTTTAAACATGCAGGGAATTAGATCAAATATTATCTGTCCCAGCCTACTGGCCACAAGACACCGAAGAACTAATAAAATCTTAATTTTCAATGATATTCCAACTCATGTTTCAAGTTTTGTAGAATTATAATTCAAGCAAGATAGTTCTAATTGGATTTGTTTTTATTTCGTTTTGCTTAACGAGATACACCTACCAAACCGGTTTGAACCGGTCCAGTCCTCTTCCCCTCTCAGAATTTCTATACGTCTTCTAAAACCATTGTTCTAGTAACCAACTGGTGAATTTAAACTGCGGGGGATTGTGTTTCTTAATAGCAGAAAATGTCCAAGAGTACTATTGAGGCGGCTGCATCTCCGGGCTGTTTTGCACACAGTTTCTCCGAGAGAGGTCCTGCAGAGAAGCGTCCAAGCTGAGCACGCACAGAGGACGAGAACACTGAAGACGAGGCTGGGTCCTGGCGGAGTCTGTACCGCTGGCTGGCCCTGAGAGGACATCTCCCGCCCGGCTTTAGATTATAATGTAGCAACCTTGGAGGCAACAGCCTAGCTCCTGGTTCCTGGATGTGCCGTGTTTCCTGCGGGAGCATTCAGGAGGAGAGGGATAAAGTTTAATGGCGAGAGGAGGACCGGGCAGGGCAAGAGGCGGGGGAGGGGGTGGAAGATGGATGATATCGCAGCCCAAGGGAGAGAAGAGAGCGCGTTAGGGCGGGGAAGAGAAGCGGAGGGTATTTGGACCGCAACGCTATTTCAGGAGCTTCCGAAACCCCATTGACATTTTAGTGTGGAGTGTGGGGCCGTAAAGGAGAGCCGATATAGCAGAGGCGGCCATTTTCGCTCGGCCGTGTGAGGGTGGGGACAGGGGTGCAGATGGATGCGGGAGCGGGGTGACCTATGTCAGACGGAGACGGAGCGAGCTGGGAAGCCATGCGAATATATACGGCTCGGCGGGGGCAACAATCAAACTGCCAGACGGGGCATCGGCAGTCGGGCCGTAATAACATGCAGCCAATAAACGCTGTCTGGGACGAATAAAAGAAGTCGAGCGACATTATTGTCGAGTACTGGCGCTCTGAATTTGGGAGCGGCTGAATCATTGCTGCAGTTTGGAAGCCTCTAGAAGAGGGTGAATTCTGTAGTCGCTGGAGGACCACGTACAGTTGTCTGATAGCCAGTTCCTGTATGGCGTTGAGAAGAGTGCTTGTTGTCATGTTTGTCACGTCCGCCATCAAGAAAACATAGAGAGGTGTTGCAACCTCCCTGGGCCAGCAACACATTTAATTGCCAGTAGCAGTTCAAAAGTATGCTTGTATTTTTTTTGTTTATAATTTTTCCATAATACTGAACCAAAACAAGACGCATTAATTAATCTTTATCCCAGTCTTTTAACAGCGGCAACCTAATAATATATTAATTTATATCATAAGTGTGCATGATATTTATGTGTATACGAGTAGAAAAATAGACCGGCTCTCAGATCTTCATTTTTGCGGAAGTGGATATGCTACCAACAGCAATCCATGTAAAACTAACGCTGTGCAACTTTGCGTGAACTACAACGTTTTAACACGCGAAAATAACAACAATTTTCATTCTTGTGTTATAAAACTAACCTCCACGGAAATGAAGCCAAGGTCACGCCTTCGCTGAGAAAATACTTTAGTGACAAGCGGAAGATTAAATTTTATAGGGCCTATAAATAAAATTCCAGAGTTAACATTTTTCTTATAAATATAAACACTAGATAAACAGCGTGTTTTAGTGGCGCAAAAATTGATAGGATGACGCGAACATGATGCAATCAACAGTCATTAAAATCATTGCGAAGATTAAACTATTAATGTTAGGTAAACTATATTTTCTGTGTGGTTAAATGTGGAATCAGTAATTTACGTTATGAACTCTACGATATGGTGGTAGACTAATAAAGATGATGCAGGCCTTGAAAAAAATCATGCCACATCTCTTTTGCGCAACAAATATGACGAACTACTGATTGAAATTATTAGTTTAACATGTAGTGATGTCGAAATCTCCGTGTCACAATCTATTCACAGCCACGAGAAGAAGTGTTACACAAGAACTCAAGTAGATAAACGGAATTTAACATCGAGTGAAATTATTACATCCAGCTACTACGATTGACTCACTCTAGAGAGGTCACTAATTAGATACTGAGAATGAAGTGGCAATATAAAAGCTAAGGGCCGAGATGTAAATAAAAAAAAAAAAAATTTTTGTTGTACATAGGTTTTAATAAATTATTAAATGTTTCCTATATTCGTGTATAGTGCTAATAAATTCATTTACACGATCTTTAACTCAATGGTAAGATATAATTAAATTTCTTTTGACGAATTATGCTAACTTTAGCAAGTTAGTTCTGTATGCATCGGCTTTTCAGTCAGCGAAAAAAATCACATAAGACTACTGAGATATTTATGGAGAAAAATAAAACTTGCTTAGAAAATGAACGAACTCACATGGCATGTTCTCACCGAACTTATATAAGGTGATCGATGAAATCAGTTCTTCATTAACTGGCAGTCAGATTAGGTCCTAAATAATACCAACAGCCTGGCACACCCATATGGATAATAAAATCGCAGCACTTCCCTAATAGCTTGATAAGCTTATATTGCGCGAGCCGTCTTCCTTAGTGGGTCTCGTACTTTGGTCCTGAGAAAGTATCTGACAGTTGTCACATCATCGCTGTTCACTTACATCGAATATTAATAAGTGATAAGATACATTTTCAACCTAAATGCTTGTGAAGATCTTGAAAATACCTTTGCGATGATCTACGAAGGGACCCGTCTGTGTGTGGCCTGCTGGCGAATTGGTTCACATATGGTCACGCAGGTGGTGCTCGTTATCCCCCTTCATTTCCCCTCTCTAGAAGCCTTCTCTCTAGAAGCCCCTCTCTAGAAGCACACGTGCTGCTTGTGACGTCACGAAGAACCACCACCGGCGTCCAAGAATATTTGAAAATGTTCGAGAGATTTTCTTATGAACGGCGTTTGGAATAAACAGGGTCATCGTCCTGCTTTCGGGAAGAGAGTGGCAGAGAGATTGAATACGCAGGTTATAGCGGAACATATGTTCCGATGGAGGGATGAGTACCATAATCAATTTTATTTAATAGCCAAAGAGAGATACGTAGTTCTGTTATAATGGGTTCTATATGTATTGCTATGTTTTTTATATTTTTTTTATACTTATCATTAACGGGGATATAGAGGCGTACCAAGTTATTGATAAGAGTTATGTAATGAACACTATATAAAATAGGTTTATTTGACATTAAGGTTGTACAATATTATTTCAATATAAATATTATTAAATTTGAACGGGGGAGCTATACAAATATACTGAAATATTAGATGATGTTATTGCTGTTGGATGTACAACTTGTATTAGATTTTCTAAACACAATATCAAAATAGTTATAATGTCACTGCATTCTGGCGTGGACTTCACATTAGCCCCTGTAAAAATGTAATTTGTCTGAGAGGATCTCATTCAACACTTCCAGTCTGCATAGTGTAAATATACACTCATTTGCAAAAATGATTTATCACCATGAACTAATTGTGTGTGCACAACGAAGGCTGGTGCACAGACTCGTCATAGTCCGAAATGTGTCTCATTTGATTTTAGTGCTGTCTGCTGCTACAGATGTGCCACTAAGAGGTATAAATGTCCCGCCATCATTCATAGTTACAAGACACCAAATAATGTCTTAGTAGCAATGTGAGCCACAGCCATGTTCAGTGAACATGCAACATGCCCTGACGGCGCATTCGACAAGCCTTTTCAGAGCTGGCCGTGTTTGAGAGAGGCCGCATCGTTGACCTCCGAGCCAGGGACATGTCATGGCAGCTGGGAATACGCCTGTGCCCAGCATTGCCATATCCAGGTGACAAGCAGAGCGGGATCTGTAGTCGTGTCATCCCTTACGATGTCTACCATTACGATTTGGGTATCGCCGAAACCTTCTACCATGGCAGACTATGGATTAGTGATGAGTGATGTTCAGCGACGAATCACGGTTCTATCTGGGTACAGACGGCCGCCGAATTAGAGTCTCGAAATGTCCTGTCCAGTGCTGTGATACAGGCTTCATTGTCGAGTGGCACACCGCCCCAAGGAGAGGTGTCATGGTGTGAGATGCCATTTCCTACGATTCTCGCACCCCACTGGCGGTGATTTAATGAAACCTTATGGTGCAGCGATACATCCAGGAAAATCTGCGACAATGTGCCCTCCTCTTCCTGGTGCAATTAGACAACGCTATTTTCCAGCAAGATAATGCCCAGTCTAACGCATTACTGGTATATCTGGCCTGCGTGCTGTCAACATGCATCCTTGGCCAGCAAGGCCCCCTGACCTCTCGCACATCGAGAACATTTGGCACCATATTGTATGGCAACTTAGGCCACCAGCAACTACAGAGGATTTGGAGGATCTGTTGCACCAGCTGTGGCAGGATACTCCTCAGGATAACTTTCGATATCTCTATGCGTCCATGCCCGATCGTATCGTCGCCTCTCTTCATGTTATGGTGGTCCAACACCATACTAAACACATCCTGCCCAATGCAATACATGCTTGGTGTCGTTAAATATTTTGATGTTTCCTGTATACAAACTATCATCTTCTGTGCCTCCATCTAATTATGTGTCCCTGCGACGGCATCTTAAGTGCAATAATTTTTTTGCAAAGAGTGTATTTTGTGTTTATTTGTGGATATTATTTCTTCAGAGAGTTTGATATCAAAGACTGTATTAAAATCGGCATTAAAACACCTAATTAATATAACAATTATGAACATATTTCAATCCGTGGTCATACTTAACTCTAAAACTGCAATTAATGATGGAAAAATTAAATTAACAAACGTTTCCAAAACATTTTAAGCTCACAGAGTAACTAAATAGCAAATAATTCTGCCAATAGAACTGTCTTTCAAATAATAATTATAAACAAATAAATTTGCAGTGTCAATAAAATAAAATAAATATAAGTGGCAAGAAATACCAGATTATTATACGTTACAGTATAGTCTTCCCTTAAACTCTTCAGTCTACACGGCCGCTGAACACACTTTCGCATTAAACTCAACAGCACAAATTTTCCATATCATGTGTTTCCTGTGTTGTGACACAGCTTGTCTTCGAATACCTGAATATCTAAGTCATCTTCCTTAGATACCATACTACTTCAGTGGGCATGAACATGGATTAGATAGTGAAATGACACCGTGTCAAGCGTTCCTGAGTGACTCGGCAATGGCGGTAAAGAATAAGAGCATGCTTTAACGACTGTCCATCTATAAGATTACAAATTACAGTCAAATTACTCAAGCGACAAGGTAACAAATGGAACAAGTACTGGTGGTACATAATATCTGCAACATGGGTGATGCGGGATAAAAATATTGGTGAATCCCCTTCCTTCCCGCATGAAGTATGACATGTGTGGCTGTACCACAAGTATTTCGAATGCTATCCTTCAAAATGACGGTCTTGCAGTTGTTTCCTTTTGTCATGAGACAAGAACCAGTATGCCGTTTCACACCAAACTTGCTCATAGTAATTTATAAGTTTCACAGAGAATACAAAATTGTTCACAGTCAAATGAAATGAGCAATGAACATTTATTAACCTCATGGAGTGAATTGTGTCTCATTTGTAACAAATTTATTTCTGTTATTCTACTAATATTATAAATGCGAAAACCTGTGTGTGTGTTTGTTATCACTCAGTTCCATAACGGCTGACCGAATTTTCATTAAATTTGGTATGTAGGTACTTTAGTTCCTGGAATAGGACATAGGATACTTTTTATCCCGGAAAATTGCACGGTTCCTGCGGAATAACAACAAACCGCAATTCTGCAACGGCTGGGAACGTGACCGAAATATTTTTTCCCTCTGGTGTCAGAGTTTATCAGGCCGCTCAAGGAGCTCTGGAATGGCTTAACGACTGCTATCAATCGATAACTACCAGGACCGAATATTTAATGTGCCCTCCGAAGCCCGGAAGCGTTCAGATGTTATGCCACTAAACAGTCACACATCCAAATGTGTTCTCTGGGAAAGTTGCTTAACTTTGGAGATCGATTACCTAAGTACACTTATTTCTAAAGTTACAACTTGATGAAACTCACTTTATAATTTGCTTATATCGACCCTGAAAAGCGGGAATGTGGTAACTACGCGATATTTGCACAGATTTACTCCAAAAACTGTACGCTACTTCTCGGCTATCGGGTAAAAAATATTTTCTTCCTTTTGAGTTGCCGTAATCAGTTAATATCGTACGCCAACATAGTGTAATTTTATAATTATTTTTTCATATAAATGAATGGTCTTTTCCCAATTTATTTATTAGTGTATCACTGTAAAATTCAACTGTACCCGGGTGAAGCCGGGCCGGTTCGCTAGTTTTTATTATATTTATACTCTTTTCTTAACCGATGTATTTTTCGATGCAAACCTTTCTTCTATTGCAAGAAAACTGTACCCTATAGATAAAAGGTTGTTATTTCAGTCAGTACATCACAAAATATACTATACATACAGAAAATCTCATGCAGCAGATAAATACTTTGTATGCCTGTGTCATTATGATTATAGGGCAACAGTAAATAACGAGAGAATGCATAGAACAGGGCAAGAAAAACCGTAAAGATGAAAGAAGAAGTAAGAATAATTAAGAAGAACATAAAAAGCGAAAATATTCAGCAAAAATTGTAATAAATAAATCCTTTAATAGTAAAAACAAAATTAAATAAATATACTAGACTTAAATTAAAGATTTTTGATCACTATACTGGTTTATGGAATTGATAAACATTGCGGAAGTAGCTGGTTTACTTTATGTACCTAATATTACTTTAAAAAAATTAAATCATGTTTTCAATTATTCTAAACATCTTAGCCTGTCTCGTCTATATTGCTGCGAGAAATATAACTGCGATTAAATTTTAAGTAAATGTTAAATCGACAAAAATCTCAGATTTTATCTTCAAGATGTTAGTTCAGATAAAAGAGCTAACTCGTGAATTTTCTCTTAGAACCGTAAAGTGTGTATTATGGGTGGTGTAAGTACGTTGATGAATTGAGAAAATAANTGCGATTAAATTTTAAGTAAATGTTAAATCGACAAAAATCTCAGATTTTATCTTCAAGATGTTAGTTCAGATAAAACAGCTAACTCGTGAATTTTCTCTTAGAACCGTAAAGTGTGTATTATGGGTGGTGTAAGTACGTTGATGAATTGAGAAAATAAATACCGGGTTTGTCAATTACGGAAGTACCGTACACAAGATAGTCTGCATTCGTCTGGAACAACTGGCAAGGAATTTCATTAGCCTATAAAATATACAAACAGGATCCCAGAAAATAAAATATGAGATCTCGAAACTGAAAAAATGTCAAGATAGCAAGTTCGATCACCCATAGGCGATTAAAATGTAACGCGCAAGTTGATCACCAGCGGGGGGCACGGCTTTGAATTGAAATAAGGAATTTTCATGCTTCAGTATAATGCAATTTAGGTTAAGATTTTAATATTGATCTTGTAACTTTTTGTAATACACTTGCTTCAAATAGCACATGTAATTATACAGAAACACACAGAGTCTATTTCCCTTCTTCCAGGAGAGAGGAGAAAATAATCAGATTCTTGGATGTAAAGCTATATGTTTGCCGCTAATTGTATAACTGCATGCAATGGTTTGCAGCTAATCAGCTTCAACAATATGACTTTTTTTTTCAATCAGGCTAGGATGTGATGTGTTGATTCGCATTGTATGTGTCAGAGAGCATGAAAAGTGAGACGGGAAAACTCAAACACCACCATGCAAGTGGAATGAGTGGACAGTTGTTGCATAACATCCCTGGGCTTCCTACGTCTGCGAGGGTTGTTTCTTAAGGTAAAATATTATTAGTCTCTATACAACGGATGGAAATAAGCGTATGATTCTGTAAACGAGTTGAAAAGGATATTTTCATGCTCTATCAAAACAGGGGATGAGGGTTGAAACTGTGTTAGAAATTCCCTTAAAAAAAAGAAGGAAAAAGTTGAAGTGACGGTAAGGTTTGAAGAAGCACTTCAATCAGGAAAGACGAGAGGTAATCACACGCATAAGTATTGTACCCAATGCACAATAACGTCAAACAAAAGCAATAATTTCGTTGGCTTTATTCCAGCCTGAAGTAATGTTGGGGTGCGACAGTGCTATGGAAGTGGCCATGCTCCGAGCAAGTGTACGGTCGCTGTGCGGGTGTTGTAGAGAACCGCGGAGGGCAGACCTCTCGGCGCATAACGGCGTGATAAAAGCGTGTGTGTGCGCTGACGGCAGCGCCGAGTGTTGAGAGAAAAGTTACGACCCTCGGAACGTAACGACCGCGTGCTTATGGCCCCGCTATTCATGCGCAGCCCACGGTGCTGTCTTCTGCAGTCCGGGGTTTACGTTCAAGACAAGTAGCTCGTCCTGGGTCTGCCTCGACCTTATGGCGCCCGCCAAACTCCAATTAACCTGCTTAGAAGCACGCGAGCTGCAAGGGTTACTCAAAAACACCCGTGTAATGCATTATCACATTTCCAAGGAATGAAAGAAACTTAGTGTGTGTGTGGTATAAACAATGTGCAACTTCATAACTTCTAGCAGCAAACCCTGAGTTTTACAGCGGGTTGTACAGTAATATTTAAATGTCCAGAGATTGAATATAACTTTAAGTGATTTTGTTATAATGATTATGTCTACTTAATTTACCCAAGATTGACTGAGATTAGCAGATGGTATTGTTAAATTCAGGTGACTAAACAATGACGTGACGATTGTTTTTATTTAGTCTTCTAGTATATGTGTACTTTCAAAAATATGTATTGTAGTGCGCAACATACATCCTTGACTACATTTAAGCTCTTTCATAAGTGATGCCCAAAGATCAAATAACGCAGTAAGATACTAGCAAATATTTCAAAACAAATATTTATGTAAGCGGTGTGCTCTAGTTCAAACGATTTAGTGTTGGCGTTTCCAAGGACAAAAACAGCCTTTTAGTGCCGGGACACACAGAACATAATTACTGCCATGATCACTTTATCGTATAAAGAGTCAATCTATATGTTAAACTCCGCGTAATTTCCGCTAATATATTTACAGGTACATTATTTTGAAGAATTAAAATTTTGAGTATGTTATGAAGTATGTTAACGCAATTAAAGTTCTCCCGACGTGTTCTTTACCTCAGGTTTAGCCAAATAACCTTCACGGTCTAGAGCCAAGCCCTTCCATATTACGCCATAAATTTTAGCTCAAGGTTGAATGAGAGCTGGCATCCTGGTTGCTCCGCAACCATCAATACACACAATCTTAGCATGAAGTTTAAGTTAATTTACCATAAAATATAATTAAGCTATCTTCATAATTCAAATTGAAATTGATAGAAGATAGTTTAATTTTAACCATTGCAAAATATAACTATCGAAATACATATATTTCACAACAATTTTTAAAAATATATTTTAAAAATCGCTTAGAATCCGCTAATTTTCTACAAAGTTCATTGATATTTGTTCTCCTAAACAAAATTTCATGATCTCATATAAAATAATCAATAAAAGTCCGGGGAAAAAAATATTTTGTTTAGTAGTAGTAGAATAATTATGGGAGTCGGGAACAAGGGGCTACGGGTCCGTAGCCAGAGCCGAGATCATGCTCTGTCATTCCGGTCACCCAACCGCAATCTTGGATCTAGGTGACCACTGACCTTAACCCATGAACTTGACATTGAACCTGTGCCCGTGACCTTGAATGACATTGAAACCAAAAAAATCCAAAATAATCCCAAAAATTTCCTCAAAAATCCCCCAAAAATTATTTCTAAATTCTTAAAACATTAATAAAAATTCTAACAAAAATAAAGAACAATTAAAAAACATTAAAAAAAATTATATAAAGATGTACATGTAGGAGGTCAGGGGTTCGATGACAAGTAGTCGACTAAGCACCTGGCACGACCGACCCTCGCCAGGTCGGCCGGTGTCCACATCATCAGACATGTTTTATGTCGATGACCTTGACCTCCTACATGTGACCTCAAGTGACTATNTCCCAAAAATTTCCTCAAAAATCCCCCAAAAATTATTTCTAAATTCTTAAAACATTAATAAAAATTCTAACAAAAAATAAAGAACAATTAAAAAACATTTAAAAAAATTATACAAAGATGTACATGTAGGAGGTCAGGGGTTCGATGACAAGTAGTCGACTAAGCACCTGGCACGACCGACCCTCGCCAGGTCGGCCGGTGTCCACATCATCAGACATGTTTTATGTCGATGACCTTGACCTCCTACATGTGACCTCAAGTGACCTTAAACCCAAAAAATCCAAAGAATCATAAAAAACAATGGAATTATTAAATAAGATTTAAATATTATTATAAAATTATAAAAATTTGTAAAAAATTAAAATTTCCAATGTTTGGGTGTAGTGGGGCGGGGAGACTGTGCCGACAAGCTGCCATGTTGTGACATCACCCAACTACTATATTGAATCCAAGTGAACTTGAACTTGACCCTCGCCCTTTGACCTTGACCGAATAACCTTGCATAACCTTGAACCAAAAAAATTTAAAAATCCTAAACATTTCTAAAATAATCCTTAAAATACTTTAAAACATTTATAAATTATAAAAAAAACATAAAAATTATAACAAATTTATTTAAAAATTATAAAATATATATTTAAAAAATTTGCTTTTCAGGATGTTACCTCAGCACCATGTCCAGCAGATGACCTACCCTTTAGTTAATTAGTCGGTGCCCCTCCACTCCAGCAATGTTTCTCATTGGCTGATTTCTTGTGTTTGCTTTACCCTCACGTCTATTTATTGGTTGATTACTGACGCTCGTTCAACCCCCCCCCCCAATGATTTTTATTCTCTTAACATTCCCCTCCCCAACCCTCTCATCCAGTTCAAGCTGTCAAATGCATTCCACCAACCATATTAGTTTTTTATTTGTGATTTGTTTACTTCTTCATCACCTAGGTGAACTAGTGTATTAATTATCAATTTCACCGTCAGATGAGCTGTAGATTTAGCCACCATGTTGGTTGTTGTCGTCTTTGACCCCAATGACATTGAATTCGAATAGTCGATAAAAATCACAGTCAATTCAATTTACCATTATTAGCTGGTCACAACAAGGGGCCATACCGACTAACCATACTAACCAACGACCGACTTCACCCAAGATTGGTTCCTGGCGAGATTGACTGAGCCCAAGATTAGCTCCTGAAGAGACCAGTTCCTGCAGAACTGACTAGATCACCCAAAGAGATCAACCTGCCGTACCACCCACCCATAAAAATTATGATGGACAATCTCGAATAAAGTCTTTAATAAGAGTCTCGTAACTAACCTCTTCACACAAAATCTTCGCAAAATTTTCGCAAAACATTTTTATTACAGCTGATCATACCAAAGGGCCATTGATAAACCAAATTACCAAGCCAACCAACAAGTTGCGAAACATTCTTCAAAAATATTCCCCTCATTTCATTCGTTCGCCATATACGGATCGAACCATAGCCCTCCTCCTGCACGTGCTCACATAAATTTTATCTGAAACAATCTCTCGTAATCGTTTGTTTACACCACTGAATTAATAAGTCTTTTGGAGAAGCAGAAGGGAATGTATAAGTTATCAAACCCACTTTACTATGTATACATAAATTAAATTTATATATTTATCATATACATTCTATCTTTCTAATGATTTTGTACATTCGATCTTTACATTTCTCAGATGTTTGCAAATCATAGATAGTAGACAGCAGTCTCATGTAAACCCGATCCTTCAGTTCATCGATAAATGAATATATTTCAACAATGCCTGAGAGATCACTGTGATTTGCAGGTCAATCAAATATCTGAGTCTATCAACAAGTTTATTCGGGTCTTCGGAAAATATGTAACGAGCATTCTTGACAAACTTCTGCCTTCTTCACACCACTTACCAAAGGAAACAAGTACGTGAAATGTGCGAGAACGTAGAGAAAATCATCATCCTTCCCATCAGATACTTTTTCATCGCTGTTGTCATAGTCTTCATCAATGCTGTCTTCATGATTGTCTTCACCTTCTGTTTCATCCTCAATATCAAGTTTACTTTTCTTTGTCATAATCAGTATTTAGAACCGCTAGCCATTTATTTTGAAGTTCATCGACTTCACACGAAAGTCTTGCAAGTGTACATTCCACATAAGCCGATTCTACTGCATTCACTACGTCTTTAGCAATAATTGTCTCATTATTATCGTCTGACGAATCAGTAACCACCAATACAGCAGGGGTATTGTCAGCATCACTTGCTGGCTCTCAAAAGGCGAATCATTGCAGTTCATGATGTGGTTCTTCAATGGATCACCTTGCATAAACGTTGTGTAACCATTATAGGAATGCTTCATCACGCGAAAAGGACTCTTTGCACAGGTGGTTCTCTCATGTCGCCGAACGTATCAGCTCTTGCTGAAGATCTTTCCACAGTAGCAAACACAGTTTTCCATGTATTTTCCAGCAGTGGGAGAAGGTACATCCATATAGGTAAGCTTACAGTAGTCTTCGTACATTCCTTGGCTTGCTTCATATTAATGAAAAAACAAAAGTAATTTCCACGGAATCAACTTGTGTATCTACTTGGCCTATTTTGTCTATTTGTCTATATATAGTATATTTACTTACATATTTCATCAGTGAGATTTAAGCATTTCTATGCATGCATTGAAACAGACATTTTATCTAGTTCTTTCGTCCCAAAGACATGCAGTTACATCTTCCATGGGTTCTCCAAGACCAGTTCTTCGCTCAGCTTAAACTAATGCTCCAGAAATGACTCATTTTGCTCCACAAATGACCCATCTTGCTCCACAATGACACATTTTTCTCCACAAATGACCCACTTGCTTCACAAATGACCCATATTACTTCATAAATACCCCATCTTGCTTCACAAATGGCTCAGTCTTCAGGGGTCACTCCGCTGTTGTAAAATGTTGTATTGTATAATCAGTGGAATCAGTACCCATCGATAAAGCAAGAGGTATTGGCGTCAACACTTGCTGGCTCTCAAAAAATGAATCCTTACAAAGCTTGATGAGTTTCTTCAATATATTGTCTTGAATGAACTGCATGTGACTATTGTCGTAATGTTCCCTATAGCGAAAATGGCTCTTCATACAGGTTCTCACTTATTTCACCATGCATTTTGACTGAAGGTGAAAACTCGATTACAGAATCTGCACTGACGACAATCTGACAGCAAGGATGCAGGTCATGGATCTATGTTTGTTGAGGTCAAAGGCAGGCATTTGTATTCGTAATTCATCTTCGTTGTATGACGGGAGCGCGCTTCTAATTCGATGTTCACCTCACGGTGTCAGAATGACAACTTTCATTTTTCTATATAAAGGCGATGCTTTTTAAGTTAAATAGTCCAGCTTGTGCCCACAGAAGGCCTCATGGCATGATATTTTATTTAAAATATTTGTAAGCAAACTGAGAAAACCCACATACTCGTGCGCTCCAGAAGACATTATGCAGATACCTGTATAGCAATATATAATATACTATTTAAAATATATAGTTTTAATATTCTTATAGTTATATGAATATATAGAAACATACAATAGTTTTAAATTAATTTATACATATGAATCTATATTTATATCTGATATTTATGTTTCTACCTATATATTTTAATATATAAATTGACAACTCCCAGAGCTGTGGTTTAGGAGGAAGGTGATTGACACTGTTGTCTAAAGTACCAATTTACTACTGAAGTAAACACAGGGCGATTGGAGTTCAAAAAAACAATCTAGTTTTATTATTCCTTGAACAAGTTATAATTCACTCACGAGCTCTAGAGACAACTCCTTCCCATTTATACAAAGGGGGGGTGTAGGGGGGTAGTACTCTTCACACACGCTGGATGACTGTACTTATCTGATTTGCTGGGCGGGTAGTTGGTCCTGCAGTTGAGGTCTGGTGAGCTGGAACTGGCAGGACTCTGCGTCTGATGGGCGTCTCGGCGACTGCCCTCGAAGTTCCTCCTTCTCGGGTCCACACTGCGTCTGATGACGGCCGGCTGCCGTGTTCGTCTCCTCGCGGACTCGTTCCGCCCTATTCGGTTCCCGTCGGCGTTGTGCATGGGTTTTCTCGGATGCTTCCCGCCTTACGCCCCGTTTGTCGGCCTCTGTCATTGGTCTGTTGCACGCGGCTGGCTTCTCCTTGAGCGGACGCCCTTCGGTCGGGCTCGTCCCTCGCTCCCGTTCTCGATGTAGGGCAGTAACGGCCTGTTCCTTGCCCTACCACGTCCCGGCTGGACATTCCCACTAGCTCGACGTGGCCTTCCGGCGAAGCTCACCACTCGATCCTCCCCTCCTCGGTGCGTTGCAACTGCTTGGACTGACTGGCTTCTGCGGTAAACTGGCTGGTTGACTCGCGTCCGGATCTGGCGGACCCCTTAATGTAGTGACCGCCTATCTGCGCATCCCGGGGTGGCAGTACCGTACTCCCGTGTCACTTTCGGCTCGTTACTGCGGCTGATTGATTCCCTGCTGGATTGGTTTATGTTTCCCACTGACTGCTCGTGGCAAACTCCCGTCGTCCGGCTCCGAACACCGGACGTCTCGCGGACGGACCTCCGACCAACTATGTCGTTTCACTACTCGCGCCTCACTCAACTGTCTCACGGCTAGCGCCGCACTGAACTGTCTCACGGCTAGCGCCTCACTGACCTCCCCCTTCCTCTCTCTCGTCGTTTTTGTAGGCTCCCATCGCCATATTGAACTCGTGTTATTTCTGCAGGTGGCCGCCCGATGGCCGCGTCCCTTCTGGGTTATAAAACAACGTGTGCGGCCCTCCGGCGCGCGTGGGTCCGGTGTTGCCCCTCGATCCTGGTTTACAAGTTTAAGCACTTCGTCCTGTGCATGCGGAAATATTTGGGTGGCCTCTTGGCTTGGCGTATGTGTGGTTCGCCTGCCTTGCCGCTATTCTCTCCGCACGCTCGCCCCAAAAGCTCTCAGGGTTTTATTGCGGTGAAGCCCGGGGTCGTGGGACCTCGGCGTATCTTGGGGCAGCTGCCCAGTGCAGCTGTGTTCGTGCCCTGGTGGCTTCCGTTGCCTCCGGATGCCGTCTGCACGTGCAGAAAACTTGGGTGGCCCGTCTTTGCAGCTGTGAGGCGCGGGATCCTTTTTGGACACGTCCGCAACCTTAATATTTATTGGTGTTGACCGCCTGCAGGCTTCGCTAGCGCGTGTGTTCTGACGGCCAAAAATGCATGGACGCGGGGAGCGTCAACATATTTAACGGAAACTGCGTGATCACATCAAATCGATAGTGTATGGAATATCGATTTACTCTGGGATAGAGTTGACTTCGGATACGGAGCGAAATTTACACTATTGTACCACCACGGCTTCTTCGAACTTATGAGCTACAACATGCAGCAGCGCTGCACAGACTGTGTTGTCAGTGGTTGCTAACATTTTGAACAGTTGCTGTAAGCATGTTGCCTTCTGACCATGTGTGCACAGCAAGAAAAGGATATATGTATATCTCCATTTTGCCACGAATAAATATAAAATAATATTATAAATGTCGTAGATGAGATTTTATCATTGTATGAAGGGAGTTGGCAAGGTCTGAGACTGAGATTATTTCTTGAAACATATGTAAAAAATTATTAACATTTCGCCAACATGCATAAAGTGCTGCGAAATTATATGGAAATAACTTTTGCATTTATTTAGTACGAAGTTCTCAATAATACCAAGACCTCAACTAGTTATATTAAATTAATGTTTCATAAAGAAAAGTTCGTTAACGTATTTTCATGAAACATACTTGAATTGAAAAAACACAGGTAGTTCTAAATAATGGTTTAGATTCACACTATTTGTGCCCGCAGCTCCGCTCGCGTGGACTACAGAATTATTGTTGAGCTTTTTTTAAAGTAAAGTTGAATTTTATTTAGTGTTAATTATGAGATAAGTAATTATTAGACAAATATTTTAAATTTAAACATACTTTTATTTTTTACATTTTAATGTTTTGCATAAAGTAATTTGTTGATTATTTTCTTTTTCTAATCTAAAGACGTATATATTTATCATAGGGCATCTTTGTACATGACATTTCTCGTTTCTTTATTGGGCGCAAGTACATACAAATTGCTACTGCAACTGACACGCGAACATGCGACATATGTGAAACGCATGGCTGTCGGAGGTGAATTCCAGCAACTTTCAGGGTTTGGCCTTGTGATTCATTTTTAGTCATAGCAAAACCAATCCTATTCGGAAATTGGAGACGCTTAATCTGGAAAGGCAAATTCGTTGAAATCATGGATTCTGGGTATTACTTTTTTCGCCAGTACCAGTGTCACTCATAATAGTTGCCTCAATACCATAATCCCTCAAACTGTTTACTTGTAGGCGAGTGCCATTGCACAGTTTTGGAGGCCTTATGTTCCGTAATAACATGACTGGTGCGCCAATTCTTACAGAAAGAGCGTGAACAGGCAAACCTGATGGATTAAGGGAATTCGAGAACTCAGTGGGATAGTGGACTGCGTCTTCCTCTTCAACAACAGTGTCCACAGACGTGTATGTTAGGGAGGGTGATTCAATTATGATCACGATCGTTTTATTGATGTTTTCGACGATTTCATTTTTGGATGTTAAGATAGCACGCTCTTGGAACCATGTCAGAGGCTTGGTTGGGATTCTTTGGACGCCTGAGAAATTAAATGGTAAAAACGCTTATTAGTATTTCTCTGTTAAAGATAGGAATATGCTACCGCAGAGTTTTTTTAGGTCTTTTTATTCTACACAATTCTTTACTACATGATATTGTTCCATCTTTAACGGTTTAGGCAGAGTATTGCAAGAGAGCGCGCAGGCGGCAAACTTTTTGCCGACTTTATTAGATATTATCGTCACTGCTTATTTCTTATGTTACTTTACGTAACATCTGGCCAGAGAACATAGCTATGAATAAAAAAAAAACCCGGAAATCGGATACGTGGTTCTCTAGTGATAAGCGCACTAACAGACAGACAGAGAGACGTTGAGTTTTATAATATGTATAGATATAAAATAATTCTTAAATTTTAGTGCCACAAGTATTTTAAACAAGTCCACAGATATTTGCATTTCTGCCTACCACAAATGTTACCTTAAAATAAATCTAATTAATTAACAGAATTTTTTTCATGTACAGCATATTAACTTTTACATATTAATAATTAAAACAAAATCGTATCGCAAAATATATAGTTTTAATGAACTGATAAAATAATTTGTACATAGCTTTAATTCGCGAGTATACGCCCCTCACTGTTCTGATGTTGGCAAAGTTTTTAAAATCAATTAGCTAGTTTCACACATACAATTTTCCAGTTAAGCTGCATTGCATCTATTAAAATAAGCTTAAATTATTAATACACTAAAACACATTTGACTAGGGGCGTGCCCAGTCTACATTTGATATAAACTAATACAAATAAGTAAAATGTAAAAGTAAAAATTTTACATAAAATACTTCTGCGTGTTTTATTGACGAAATTTGTTTCCAGAGTGTAATTTTTAAGTGCTCCCTTTTTCCGGAATGAAAAATAAAAGTACATTTCCAAATAAAATGAACTTATCCACAGAAAATTATATTAACTTATGTTCATTTTATTTTAGAATTTTTTGAAAGAATTAACTATTTTCACTTTAAGAATGATATAATTTTATTAATAATCTAGATTCCAAAAAAGTTAAAGTATTTAAATTTATTACAGCGGAGCTAAACCCATTACATGGTCAAAAATAAGGAAATGCATATTTTAAAACTGCTGTGTTGTTGTTAGTGATACATTTATTCTTAGTTTAAATGTCGGGCACATTCTTGAACTTAATTGATAAGAATTTTTGTAAAATCTAATGTGTCAAAAATGTGCGGTATAAACTCCTCGAAAGTGAGGTTTCGGCATATCTCGAATCCGAGGATGTAATTCAAGTTCGCGTCGAATGTTAGGTTTCATGTGTGAAGTTCGTTTCTAAAGATGGCGTCAAATGCACTGTTGGGATCTGTTGAAGAGCAGAACAAGATGTTAAATTTATTACAAATCATATATCTAAATGCCGAGTGTTTATAAACTTTTGGTGTAAGTACGAAAATAACCATCACACAATAAATGTGTGGTATATTAAAAAAAAAAATTACGAAGTACTATCCTATCAGTGAATGCAACTTTAATACATTTTATGTAGTATTTATGAATTTTCTGCAGAAATTGTTTTTTTTCTTTTTGTAGCAGTATAACAGAAAGAAAATTATATTATTGTTTATTAATTTAGTACGAAATCTTTATGGCATACATTTACACATAAAATACAAGTTTCCAAAACATTAGTTTTGAAAGTTCGGTTTCCGAAACTCAAAGATTTGGCTGACGAGTGACGTTATAAACGTACCGACTGACTGATTAAAAACTGTTCATATATCCATGAGTGCACTATAAATATACAAAATATAGACAGCTATTCGCTAACCAAGACTAGTTGTAACACATTTACGTTCCTCTTCTTTGTTACGAAACTTGGAGAGAAAGTCCGTAATAGTACGTTTCGCCATTTTCCTAAAACACCACACGCACATGTGACTCCTTCCCACTTACTGAATGCTGTCATCGAGCGAAGGCACCCCTAATGTACGGATTCGTATCGTCTGTTCTGCCTACTTTTTTCCCCCGTCCGCCAGGGATAGCTTTGTTTCCACTTCCCACCCCCTTGCTTTGACAGGAGCACACGAAATAAATGCAATTACAAGGTACCTTAAGAATGATTAGGGCCTTAGAAGAGGTGCGGAGAGACCAAGACAGTCTAGTACCTGAGCAAGTGTGATTTTCCCATGTTAAGAAATGGCCAGTTAACAGTTTACAAAAAAATTCTGCTGCAGCATGCTACAAAATTTTGTTGGAATGAAGATTGCTACTGGTGAACGATTTGTTATATTTTATTGAGTAATAAAGTAGAGTGAGAGTAATGTAATTTTGGGGGGGTACGAATACTATTCTGTAGTACACCACGCACAATATTTGAGGGGTGGGGGGTACGATGTACCCCTGTAACCCTCCCCCCCGGTTACCCACTCCCCTGCGCGCTACATATCAACTTCTGAACACACGCAACTTGGAAATCACTTATAATTATTCCGTTTAGGCGCACATAAGCACTTTTTACATCACCTAGTTCTAAAGTGTAAGTTTAAGTATGCGAGTTTCTTTCTATATACTAACGAATGTCTTATTTGCGAGTTTGTCTTTCGTTGCCGACACCAAGTATAGTTTTTTAAATATTGGATCGTTCTAAATTAATTTAACGTTTTCAAGTGTACTTTTGTTTCGTGCTGTTTGTGGTTTAACGTCTTGTCGACGTCATGGTGGTTGTTCATTCAGGATCGGGTAAGGAATCGGCCATAACCTGTGGTAAGGAACTATCCCTGCATTCGCCTAATGTGATATCGAGAAACCATATAAAAAAATAGAAAATAGAATGGCCGAACTGAAATTCGAACTATGGTTCTCTTGAATGTTGCGAGTAGTACGCTACACCACCTCGCTCTGTGCGTCGATTGCTCGTCGAGCGAGATTGGACGAGAGTGTAGATCGATAAGTCGAACCCTGGTCATCGACCACGTCTCGGAGTTGCTGTGGTGAACACGCCTCTCCCTCGGGGGTTGAGCGGGGTGGGCGAAGCACTCCCCACACATCCCCGGCCAAACACAGCGCCCTCTTGCACGCTCCACTCCACGGTCGACTGGCTCGAGCGATCGAACACACATCTGGGGCGTGGCCGGCCGAGTCCTTCCCTGCCCCCTCCCAGACCACACGAGGCACTCGTCGCTGGTTCGGATCCTGGCGTCAGTTCCATCGCACTGTGGTCGCCGGCGTCACTACTCGGGTTTATGGGTTCGAATACCGGGTAAGCCACAGTCGAGTATGCTTTTTAGGTATTTCTGGACATTCGATATAAGTATCGCCATAGGAGGAACGATGCAGCTACATTAATTATTCACATATTATTAGCCTGACGTTAGGAAGCTCTGCAGTCTTTTCCGTTTATCTGTGGCGCCGTCGTACGGCTAGCCTAGTAGCTTTGCTAACCATCGCTTTATTCTTCCGTCACAAATGCATGTTCCTGGTGAAAGTGCGCCATGTATTTAACAAAGTGATTATTACAGAGTATCTCTTTGTTTAGTTGATAATTTTTGAATTTACATAGGCCTATGTTTGGAGTATAGTCTTGTTTTCTATTAACAGTGGCGGTCTTTAAAGAAGTGCCACTGTTCACGTGAATAATGATTTTAGAGTATTGTTCTTGTTCCTGATTATTAACATATTTCGTTTGGGGAAAAAACTTAGTATGTATAAATAATTGCGCTATTAAACTTTGTAGCAGAAATTAAATATATGTAGCTAAAATCCCGTAATTTTAAAATATTTCAATGTTGACTGCTGAAACAATAAATATCTTCTACTCGGGTTTCTATAAAATGTTGCTTTTGCAGTGTAGAGCGAAATGCCATTTCGATTTTTTTTGTTGCTTCTGTCTGAAAATATATTTGCACGCGACTCATGATGCGACGCGATACAATAGTAATTTTAAAAATCGGATTTTTTCATTTTAATCTGAACCCTTTAAATTTATACCCCAAAACGTATATTTTGCAAGTGATACAGGCGCTTATAATTACGATGATGGTTTCAAATAAATACACCAGAAAAAAAAATATTACCACTTAGCACTGCAACTGATGCATAGTAATAAATTTACACCAGCTGAAGAGTAACACTTGCTACAGAGACCTGTTGCAAACCATTGGCGTCTGTCGGGTACTGTTCTGTTAGTCGTAACACAGGATTACGGCAACATAAATCGGGAAATAAACTGAATAATCATATTGTTGGTTCCCAGCAAACTCTAAACTACAGTTTTTTTTTCAAATAATCTTTGTAAACTTTTGAAAACCCAATACTTTTGACCACAACTGCACACATTTTAACATGACTTGGTATAACCTCATTAAATTTGGCAGTGAGCAGTTAAGGGCTTCAAATAATTATTAAAATTATAATTATTTTACTTATTGTAGTTTCACCATAACGTCACATTGGTACACAAAACGAAATCAAGATCAGGCCAGTGTTAAATTAAATAAAACATTAAAGGGTTTCACGTCCTCATGTTACTTCCAGAAACGCCGAAGATGACGGGAATTCCTAATTTTAGAGAGCCCAAACCACTCGTAAAATTGACTAAGTGTGACTGCGAATGTGCCTGACCGCTTTTCAGTCACAACCACAAAAGCGAGTCTGCAAATAAACAACTTTTGGTACGGATCCATGGTTGTCCCACGTAGCGAAATGCGTCGCCATATACCTACAGACAAGTTGTTCTCAGTTCCTTGACTCGGGTACAAATAATCTGAGAAAACGTACATTTTTAACAGTAAAAATCATTAAAATGTGCTTATAGAATGTGGAAAGGGATGCCTGTCTGTCGTTCACTGCCCAACTGAAAGGTTTTAATAAAATCGTGATACCAAATATGTTTACAAGCATGTTTGATGCAATTTCTTCCAATCAGCCTAGTGGGATTCTTTTGGCTGTCACCACGAACATTTCGCTGTTAATGTATGGACAACGAGAAACACTTACATGTCAAACGGAATTCAGTAAAAGTATGTAAAGGTAATATTCGGTGGTGCTACCGTACCGTAACGCCTTGGAAGTGGCCATATTTGTATCAGTTGTGCTCTGACATCGCGTAAGTGAGTGTGTGCTGACCATGGCTTTGTACTGCAGCCCTTCATGGACTTCACATACCCCCACAACTATGGGCGATCCCAGCAGGATAATGCACAGTGTAATTGGCACAAGTTGCCCAGAACTGGTTCGAGGAGCATTCCGGAGAGTTTCGACGACTGCTGTGGCCGCCTCGTTTGCCCGATGTGAACCCCATTGAGTATTTATGGGACATGGTGGGGAGGTCCATTCGCAACTAGATCCTGCACCTGCAGACAGCATAAAGATGTGGGTAATTATCCAGAAGGCATAGGCCAAGATCTCTCCATAGGCGAGTAAAGTGAAGAGTTTGGGCGGCTCTAAAAATCAACGTCTTGAGAGCCGGTGAGGGTGAAGCGAGGTGGGTATGGAACAGCACCAGAATTCAAGGATGGGAGAAACGGTATGTCCTCAACCCACCGAACAGCCTCTCCACAGGTGTTTCGTCCACTTGTGGAATCTATCTTACGACGAGTTGCTGCACTTCACTGGGCTTGAGAACTGCCCACACGATAGACTCATATACAATGACTTTTGCCGTGCAAGTGTACAATAACAGCGGTCACTTCTGAAATAAATTTTGTGGCGAGAACGGGAAAAATGGTGTAAATCTAACACAATATTATTACTGCCATAATTTAAGTGAGCTGTGTCCATTGCAAAAATAAGTCATCAAAAGTAAAACGGGCATCACGAAAAAATATCCGAGCAGCACAGATTTAAGAAACAACGAAGAGTCTATCAGTCATTTAAACACAGACAACAAAGAAAAAACTGTCTAACAGACGGAACAGTTTTCTGTTCAGTTTGTGCCTTTAAACTAAGTCCTTGACGTGGCTGTAAACCCTAGGAGACATCTGATTTAATGAAGTATTAAATTTTGATCCCGATTTTAGCCATTGCAGATAAATGCACACAAAAGTTTCTGAAGCACGCCTAAAGGTTTTTCGGGGAATGGGTAGTTAGGCGCCCGCTGTGAAAATTCAACAATTATTAATGCATTTAGTATTAGACATTTCTAAACCATTTTATTTAAATTGCGATCAGAAGACATTTGCACGTACTTTAATTAAGCACAAATGACACAGTATTTACTTCCCAGTGATCTGTACTATGAGGCCTTGGATAGAACGCGCCTCTATCTGCCTGCTACTCTCCTTGTAAGCTTACCTCCCTTGGAAAGATACTCTCATGAAATCATGCGAACATCAGTCTGGGATGTATGTCCCCCCCCCCCAATTCTTAATCACATTTTAACCCCTGACTGAACGGAATTCTATCAATATCGGTACACATATAGTTGCTTATTTTAAAAATGGTGGCCATTTAAATATTTAGGACGCCATTTCATATATCGGGAACCATTAAACCCACTCAAACTAATTTCGAATTTTGAGAGATAAGTATGTGTGTATTTAATTAAGGGAGGTATACTCTACTTGGTGTGCCATTTTGGAAGACGATACTACATGAAAATATTAAGATTTTTGCACCATATTTCGGAAGCTACCCAATAGATTCCCGCCCGATTTCGCAGGTGAATGATGTTACCATGTACAACTGAAATGGATGAAGCTGTTATTTTCAACGTGGTGGCCATATACATTGTTTAGGTTAATTTGGTATATACAACTACCATAACGTTTAAATGTTTGCCATAACTTGTTACACTACGCTGGAAGCATCATTTACAAGCATCAAACATGCAAATACGTACCCTCTTTTATCCACCCATTTGTAAGATAGTGGCACATGGGAAAAATAATTTTTGTTATCGGATATAGGGAAACAATTAACCGATTCATTACTTAATTAGGCAATCATTAAATACTATATTACACCAAGTAAAATAATAAATTTCAATAGGGTCAGGCACTTATTTTTAAAATGGTGGCCATATAAATAATTTTTGTTAGTGTTCAATATTTACGAAAACATGTAACCGAGTTAGAGAAACATTCTTTGGTTTGTAGTAAGTAATCGTTGGTACAACTAAATTTATTGTGCCTTCAGAGAACCTAATTTATTCACCATTTTGTAACGTAGATCCACTTTTATGCCACATCTCTGAAAGCAATAAACCGATTCGGACAATTTTTTGGCAACAAGTATAACTGCTTGGGTGGTTCTTAATTATTATATCTCATTGGTGATATATATATATATATATATGTGTTTGTGTGTGTGTGTGTGTGTGTACAACGGAGCTACAGAAATACAATCGCATTATATTTAACCCCGCAGCTAACATAAATTAAAAATGTGAAAAGCACTTATTCAAAGTTTTTCGATAACAAAATTCGACACAGGGATCATATTATGTTAAAATTAGTACATTTAGCATGTGTCAGTGCTGTAAGAAATTTCTTCCCCCAAAAAGCTACTCCACGACACCAATTAAAGCGGAAAAAAGGCAAAATGTTTGAGTTAGAACGGGCTCGTACAGGGCACGTGACGCAGGGAAGGCAGCGCCCTGGTGTTCGACGTGTTGTCTGCTGTGTTGGCAGCCTTGATAAGTGGCTCCGGCTGGAGGAGAGGGCGTTATGTTGCTTCTCCTGTCAGGGAATCACAAGCGAAGTGCCTGCTGGCGCGGGAAGCAGCTAGACGAGGGTTGTGGGGGAAGCGAATGGCGCGGGGGTAAAAATGAGACGTGCGAAAAAAAGAAAAAGTGTGTGCTGGTATACAAAAGGGCTGAGAAGCTCTCCTCCCCCTCAGACTCCACCCACACGCGGAGAGCCGGCAACAAAGGCCCGCGTCGGCATGTGTGAGTGCGAGCGAAGTGAAATTATTTGCAAACTGTTTTCTCTCAAACGGACGAGAAAAAAGAGGGGCCAAGGGGATTCCAGGCAAGTAAAGTGACGAGAGAGAGGAAAGAGGAGACATTCTGCGGCGAAAAACAGTCTAAAGACCAGTAAGTAAGGTTTGAGATTACCGCCTCTCCGAACGTCGTCGCCTCCTAAAGTAGAACAAAACACAGTGAAGAGAAGTGAAGATGAAGGTGGACTAAGAACAATTAAAGCATTTTTAAAATAACTGTAATTGTTTTACCTGTAACGATTCGTTATCAAAGTAAGGAAACTTTTAGTAAATTTTGTACTCTTTTTATTTATATCTTAAATGTTAAATTTATTGTATTTTCTTGTAAGTAGGGGTAAAAAAAATCTTGTATTTATTTGACAATTCTGTCAGTAATTCATTTATATTTTTTCCTATATTTTCTATACGCAATATTATAATGCTTACACTTACGTGATACTAGACTCAAATTTGGACCTATATACTTTTTAACAAACAGAACAAAATAACGTTAAACGGCATTATGGAAAATTACCAAAATTGCTGGTATCTTGGTAAATGAAGGACAACGTAGTTTTTTTTGGCAGTACATGTTATCGTTATTCTGATGAAAAGCGTAAATAATTACAGAATTAAAGGTCATACATTTCCTTTGCAATAAATGTTCTTTCGACTTTCTTTGTAGTTAAGCTGTTTTCGAAACATTAATATTATTATTTACATACAATTCTCGGCTAAAACATGAACACATTATTTATCCCACATTAAAACCTTACATCAGAACCGATTCGAAGTAACGAGAAAATGGATTCTTTAAAAAAAATCTTACATTTTGGATTAGTACTGAATTATCTACACTGTAAAAAATATGTAAAATGTTACAAACATAGCTTTGTAGTTTTAAATTGTTTTATGTTTTTATTTGGAAAACAGTCGCTGTATCTGTAATTCTACACAAATATTTTTACTACTAAAAAATGGCATAAAAATCGCTGTTTAAAACACACTTATGTATATAGTTATTAACTAGAAAGTTGGTTTTATAATACACGTTTAAAGTTAAGGGTAATACATCAACACAAAATACTGGACCTCTACATTTTGCATTTTATTACTGTACTGACATTGCATTAACACACTGTTATCATTGTAATAATAAGTGTTCCATAGTGCACTTTTAGAATGAATAGATATGTGTAAATTTATATCAACAACATGAGTGGGCATACCATTATTAATATCATTATAAATTTACGTACATAAACCAGGGTGCTTGAGCAGGCAGCCCAAAAGTTTTGTTTTATTTAATGACCGTGATATGTGATAGGTTTCAACAGCTCAGTCCTCTCACAGTTACAATTACTTTATCACTCGTGTAATTCAGAGAGAATAAGCATGGAAGGGAATAAAAAC
The DNA here is from genome assembly GCA_002778355.1 of Clitarchus hookeri. NCBI lineage: Eukaryota > Metazoa > Arthropoda > Insecta > Phasmatodea > Phasmatidae > Clitarchus > Clitarchus hookeri. Next base: position 347,128 of record NQII01001662.1, read on the forward strand.
TTTTTTGCAAACGACGAACAGTATTCGAAGACATTACTAGATGATGTCAAACACAACCAACCAATTATTGCACCTATCGCTTGGCTCTAAGACCACATACCGTTCCCTGGGTATTGTGCCACGTAACAATGCATCTGCATCACCACATGCTGCTGGTCTAGTGATAAAGACTCATGGCTGCTAACGTCGGAGTCGCGGGTTCGAGTCATGTCGAAGCCGTAAGTTTTTAGGTACTGAAACGATGTCTGGCGATTGTGCTGGCCAGGGAAGATGTTTTATGATATTCTGATGCTCCTCAAACCAAGACTGAACCTTTTTGGCTGTGTGTATGGGCGCATTATCAACTTGGAATATGGCAGTGTTTGGCAGCAATATGTTAGTCATAGTAAGAACTTCATCATTGAGGATGTCGAGATATTAATTCGCAGTAATCCTGTCAGTGAAGAGAATGAGAGGACCAGCTGAATACCACGATATAACCGCCCAAATCATAACGGAACCTACCCAAATGCTTGACTGCAGGAAGCAGGCAGTCCGGATCGTAGGCTTATTTTGGGGTTCTCCATACATAAATCCGGAAGTTTGTAGGAAACAATGTAAACGATGATTCATCGGACCATACTTCATTCTTCCAATCATCAAGTGTCCAGGTTTTATGATCGTGGCACCACTTCTTTCGCAGCTTAGCGTTGGCTTCCGTTATAAAGGATTTCGCAATTGCAGCCCTTCCATGAATGTTAGCTTTGTGGAGCTCCCGCCGTACTGTTTTTGTCGAAACAGTATTACTCAAGTGAGTGTTGAGTTCTGCTGTCACTTTTGCCGCGGTAGTTTTATGTTGTCTGGCCACAATTCTTTTTAATGTTCGTCGGTCTCTGTCAGTTAACTTTGGGTTTCGCCCACTATTCCTCTTCGCCGATGATGTTTTACCATGTTTTGTGTATGCTGGCATTACTGTGAATACTGTCGCTCGTGAAACGTTAAACAATTCAGCTGTTTTTGTCACAGACGCTCCCGCTAACAGAGCACCAACGATTTGCCCTCTTTCGAAGTCTGAGGGATCACACATTTAACCGATTGCTTGTTTTAATCGTCGCAGAACAAAGCGAATAATAAACTGAAATATAACCTACAAGACTTGGCACGTAAACTGTGCAATACATACGCGTCGCATTATTTACACGGAAGCAGTGTTGCCAACATGCAACAAAATGTACTATATTGCATGGTGTTCATATTATTTTGTCCATCCCCTGCATGTGACTTATTAAATATGTACTGTTATAAAATCTAGGGCAACTTAAATTTAAATTTTTCTTCTGAAATAATGCCTTTCGCTGAGTCTATCAATGACCTGTTCTTTTAATGTGTTAACTGCGATAAAATAAACAAAAATCCCTCTCGACGTTTGCATTTCGTATAGGAATTGCAGTTTAGATATATCATAGTTTTTTATTTGCCGAAGTGGCATTCTTCAATATTACTACCACGGAATTACTTAACTTTATGATTTAAAAGACACATTTTAATGGGCAAGAATTTTTTCCGTCCTAAAAATTAGATTAGATGAAATATTTGGTTACTGAATATTCCTACACTATTGAACATCAAGGATCCACTTAAACACATCTAGTAAAAAACTTTAATGTCAGAGATTTACACACACTAAAGTTCCAAATATATCAAACATTCATCAAACATTGAACAGCTTCGTTACCAGAATTATATACTTCATGATAAAATTCATGCTTCCTAGTACAAAGAAGTAAACTATTTTGTCTTAAAGGCAATGAAAGATTTTTCTATTCTGTTACAATTTCTAAAAGTCTCTGCACATAACCAGGTTATTTAAGGGATGGAGGTCTTAATAAAATAAAATAGCTTACAATAATAATTTTATTTATTTAGAAACAAAACAAAAATTCTCTAAACTAAATACATAGACAATAATGGCTATCACTTGCTACTCACAACTAATCATTTCATACTTATACGTCACCTCACAGAAATGAACAGTTAAATGCTTAAAACCAATCTTTATAAACAGTTTTCTAACACCTACTGAATAACAATTAAAACTAAATATTGGATTTCTGACATTTCCAGTAATTATAGTCAAGTCTGCATCAATCGTCCACCTGGTCCTACCTCGTTCAGTCCAGATATCACCCGTCTTTCCTGCCTGGACTCTCCAGAACGGAGAGTCCTGAGCGCTCTCATACACAGCCGCACTCTGCTCTTCCGACAACACCTTCCGCAGCACTCGCGTACACTTGCTCGTAGCCGCCGCACACACTCCCACCGCACTCACTCTCGTCCGCCCGGTCCTTTTCTTCAGCTTCCCTTGATGGCCCTTTCTGTGTTCATCATTCCCGCACTTTGCCAGATGACTATCACAGACTGCCGACTCTCCAGATACGGTGGTAAGTATAATAACATAGATGAGTCGGTCATAAGGTGATGATGGTGAGGGGGGAGGAGGGCAGGCTGGAGCCGGCCGCCATGTTGTAACGTCACCCTGTTGCCACATTACATTAAAAAGACCTTGACCTCGCGCCCATGACCTTGACCGTGACCATGACCTTGAACGTCCAAAAATCGCCAAATTAAAAAAAGTACAACATAAATATTTTAAAAACTTAAAAAAAATATGAAATTAAAATGTAGAATTTTCGGGCATAAGAGGATGGGGAACGGAGCCTGAAACAACCGGCCACCATGTTGTGACACCATATGGATCACCCGACCGCCATATGGATCTAAGTGACCTTGGCCTTGACCTCACTTCCGAGACCTTGAATGACTTTAAACCTGAAAATGTTTAAATTCCCATAAAAATCGCAAAAAAAATGTTTACCAAAACTATTTTAAATTTTGGAAAATTTTGTCAATGACATTTGAGGACTTAAAAGCAGGAGATCTGGGGCTCGATGACAGGTGGAGCGATCACTGACTAAGCTCCTGGAACGAACACCAGAAGACGACTGACCCCCACAACCAACCCCTCCATTTTTTTTGCATGAATACTCGTGCTTGCTTGAACCCCACCAATGCAACCCACACCCCTCTCTCCAATAAATTTAACTTGTACTTCATGGGTATTTTTTCTGTTACACATTGCCCTACCACTATCCCCGACCAAATATTCACCTTCGCTTAATCGCTTACCACTACCGCTCTTGTTTTCAGCATTGTCCGCCAGAATGCACTAGTGTGGGGAAAGTGTTAATGCGGACAATGTCACCGCTTGGCAAAGTACTTCGTCTGTTGCCTGAGGTGACAGATCGCATTCTCTTCCCTGGCTTTTTCAGCATTCAGTCCGGCAAATAATTTTAATTTGTTCATCTGCTCCATGCAGGGTATTATCAACTGTGTTCACTATTGCACATACATTTCCCCACCAAAGTAAAACGTCTGCCTAAAATGTTGAATACCAATATGGACCAGCGAGTAAAATGGAGAGTAGGTATAAAGATGAATTAGTTTTCGTTTAATATTATGCTTACGACTTTCTCTTTGGTAGCACCATCGTTGACTCCTATTGGACTGCCTACGTCGTTGTTGATGCTATGCGCAAACTGTTTGGTAAGACTTTTCGAACTTGGAATGTATGAGTCTTACTCGGGTTATAAGACAATCTTATCTTCCATGGTATTTTTGATCATCAATCCGACAATCGTACAAAAATTGCAATTGCATCAATCGTTTTATCAATGCATCAATCTTTCTATCTTTGATCCAGCCTTTCGGTAAATTTTGAAATATTCCCATAAATCTTCCAATCCTTTCATCAATCATACGCAATCTCTCAATCAATCTTTCAATATTTCCATCGATCTTTCGCAATCTTTCCATCAATGATAAAATCTTTCCGTCAATATTTTGCAATCTTTCAATTCATATTACAATCTTTCGGCCTATCTCACAATCTTTCCATATATCTTCCAATCTTACGACGACTATTTTAATTTTTACATCGATATTTCGGAATATTTCCATTAATATTCAAATCACTCCATTAATATTTCATAATCTTTGAATCAATCTTCCAATGTTTCATCCAGTCTTTCTACCAATCTAGCATTCTTTTCATAAACCTTACAATTTTTTCATAAATCTCCCTATCTTTCGTACAAACTTGTAATCTTTCCATCAATCTTTCTCAATCTTTCCATCAATCGTTCAATCTTTGCATGTATATTTCGCAGTCTTCCAACCAATCTCTCATTCTTTCGTCCAATATTTAGATCAATTATCAATCCATAATCAACTCATAGATTTGTCGTTTGTCCCCATTCATGCACATAAAATCACATTTATTCACCAACTGTCTACACACATTTGTACTACACGACTTCATTAATGTTTTGTATGCAGTCCAATATCCATACTTTTTTAATTCTTAAAGTCTTCATTAATATTCTGTATGTAGTTCTGTACTTTCGTAGTCGAGTGCTCATAGAACAACGTTAAATTTGCGAGGGGAAAAATAGATACAACACACAAAATAAAGAAAAAATATTTTTTTATAACAAAAATTATTCTTATTTTGCAAATTACAATTTCATAAGAAAGCAGTTAATCGTATCATGCTATATAATCCCTGACATTTAGTTGACTAATGATTTCACATATCTCGCTAATGTGTGAGAAATCTCCACCTTGTTGGAAAGCTATAAATTGTCTGAGTCTATCAACTAGTTCATTAAGGTCTTCGGGAAACATGCAGTCGATGTTCTTATTATCTTCCATCTACTTCAGTTCACATGTGCCAGCCGACTTGTTGGAGAGATGTGTGAGAACAACAGGAGAAACGCCATCACCTTCACGATGAGAAGTGTTTTCACTATCGTCTTCATCACCTTTCTCTTTTTCAGCACTAAGTTACCTTTTCTTGAGAGTTGAGGCTTGGCTGGCGATATTCGTATTCGCAGATACTAGTGATGCATAATTTTTTCGAACCTCGTCCAGTTCACGCGCTAGTTTAGCAAGTTTATATTCCATACGAACCGACTGTATGGCATACTCAAAGTCGTTTGTATTAACCATTGTTCCCTCATTCTGGTCAACCGGTGCACAGTGGGGCGGACGACCGCAAAACCGGGCATTAATTAATACTTCCCGATATTCTTTGATTTTAATCTACAATCCGTTATTACATGAGTAAATAGGTATACGTAAGAGAAACAAAAATGAATAGCGTAATTACATATCATATTTATTGCTTTAAATATTTCTGCAATAATCGCAGTAGTTGAGACAGGAAGCGTTAATAAACTACAGCATTTGGCAAAGAGGAAAATCAATATGTGTGGCAATGTTTTTCATATAATACGCATTTTAGTCAAAGTTATAATGTACAAAACTGACAAAAAGTACGTTTTATTTTATGTGGGAAAAAAGTTTAATCTTCTATTACATGAGCTTCATCAGCAGCACTACGAACTGTCAACTGTTTCAGCCGCAACTTGTAAGCAATGTGGAAAAGGCATTCAAAGGATCTAACTCGTCCTTGCTTTACGTGCCATGTTGTCAATCATTTAAAAGTTACGAAAATCTTTACATATAATTCCACATAAGTAGTATATTTGGGTTGATTTACTGTTTGTCAGATATTTATAAATTTTTCCATTCCTCATGGCGAGAAGAAGACATTACCCATTTAACTGTTTGGACAATATACTGAGGGTTGTAAATCGTAAATTTGTTCCTGCATACGAGAATTTTTGGCGGAAATTAAATTCACAGATTCCCTTGCAAACTGAAATTTCACCGGACGAAAAAACAGGGTGGAAGAGGGCCGTGGATTTTGCCAAATAATTTTATAATATCCTGATTCCGTATGGCTCATTAACTGAACTGGCGCCAGTGTAGTTACAAAAACACTGCTATCATCAGTACACTCTTCGCTGTAAAATTTCTGCTTGTACTCACTGTTTCCGGATGAACCATCAAACCCCCACTTACTAAATAACAAAACAGACTCTAGCTCTTGAAACACGTAACTATTCCAGGACATACTTTATACAGGAGAGCAATCTAGTAACGGCGTGGTCGAACAGAGCCTGCGGTTTTATCTCTGCTGTCTACAGTATGACAGTCATGTAATCCTGACTAAGGTAACACACCCTTTTCGCCTCTCGAATCACTTAATAAGACGGGAACTGGATTTATTCTTTACGTCTTATAATGTCATACTGGTGGCGAATTAGTTTGGAATCTACGATCATAGCAAGACATTCTTCTCCCGACATCTTCTCTGTGTGCACTCTCTCAGAACATTCATAAGCCTCCTTATATCTCGCTGCAGCTCAGGTGTCGTCGATGTTATCTCTTTTGTAAGTTTTGAAGACTCCAGATGCCCAGAAGCACGCTTACTCAACTGCGTAGCATAGGCTAATTCCTCGAGATGACCACATTTGTCTTACTTCTTCCTCTCCGATGACTCAGGAAAGAGCTTCTTCTGGCGACCGCGTGAACGTGACATAATCTTCTAGCCACACTTTTTTTTAGTGAAGAAACCTGTCAGCCATTCTATTAGCATAGTTCCGCCTTTTTTAAACTTAAAAGCGAACAATGAAAATACCTGGTTTAGTGAGGAAAATCCCTGTTCGGGGCAGCTTGTTCTCTCCACAATACTATTCTTGAGGCGTTCCAACTTTATCTCCGTCTTCCATGTTGTATCTTGCATTATTTCAAATAACTCTTGCCCTTAGAAGCTCCTTAAGCTTCCTTGGTCGGAACCTGCCAGGGGACACAGAAAAACGGTGCGTAAATGGATGTGACTTTTGAGAGATAAAGTTGAAAGAGAGATAAAGTTGAAAATCAAGGAATAGGGCAAAAACAGAAATAATTTTATTCCTGAAAATAACAGTAACAATAGAATGCCATATTAACAGTAAGAACACAACTAAAATCTTCCGTGAAATCTGTTTTCATGCTTTGCAATGCAATGCCATGGAAAGGCTTGTGTTATCCCATGTAAATAACATTCGAAATTAAATAACATATGTGATTTTGTACTTACTAGTAGAACAATCTTCCAACTGTAGGAGCAGGACAGTCGTATAGTTGTACGTGCTGTTGTCGTCCAGAGAACGGCAGCATACGGACACACGTTCAGACGAGTCCAGCACATCCAGCCTTATCTAATCGCAGTAATAGGTTGACATTTGTTGCGACATATACTCTAATCTTCGCTGCCGAACAAGGTTTTCCGGTTACTCACGTTTAATTTTTTGAATTTATGCCAGGTTTTGAGGTCATTGGCCCCACTGTGCGGCGACCACCTTGTCCACCTTGTTGGATGTCGGAGATCATGACCGTGAACATTGACCTTTATTCCGGTGTCTTTGAACTTGTAATATTTCTAAAAATTACGAACAATTCTCTTTATATCCAAACATTTTACATTTCAATTTTTAAAATAATTTTTTGTAAATAATTTTTTAAACATATTTTTTTTAGATTTTTTGGGTTTAAGGTAAGGTCATGGGAATTGAGTCAAGGCCACGGGTGCAAGATCAATGTCAATGTCACTCTGATACAATATGGTGGGCGAGTGACTGCCCGCTGGCTGCACCTCCTTTCCCCCCTCCCCTTATGATCGATTCATCTAATTTATTCTACTCTGATACAAATATAGGAAACCGAGCATGTAAAGACACGGAGTAAAACTCAACAGGTAATTTTAAATCAAATCTATTTTCTCCCGTTACTTTTGTCACATCAATACGCATAATAGTGTGTTTCCTCATTAAATAATTTTCTTTTCACGTCAAAGATAACGGATATAAGGAAAACTGCAAAAAAACTTGAATGCTATGAAAGGCTTTGATTTTTAATATCAAATCATGAAGTTTGGTCACGAAGATAGAAATGTAAACAAATCCAAAATCTAGGGGATCTATTCGCATGAAAACTACGCGCTACATTTCTAACATTTAGAGTCAAATGCTGAAGGTAATCAAGGAGTTTCGCAGTGTACTTCTCCACCTGTACGATAAAGATAATTTCGCCCCATCGGCGGCATTATCCGTGATAGTGCAATAAAGGCTGTACCTCAGACTTAACGCATCGATCCCACTTCTCTGCATTGTAACCGCGCATCGCTATTTATATCTCATCCATTGTTATTATTCTTGAAGTTTATTCGTAGTTGTAAAGTATTAGGACAACAATTTTAATGCACTCATTTCATTGCCAAACATAAGTCAAAAGAACTAACGAGAAAAGGCAACTTCAAACATATTATAGAAACCACAGAAAACAGCGATTAAAGAATGTGAAACCTTCATATTTTCTTGATTGGTTTTCATTATGGTTGTTATCGGTTTTAATTGTTTTCTCTTCAATTATTTATTTGTTGTTATTGTTGTTGTCAATCATTTGATGACTACTATGAACCCTGTTACTAGTCACCGGATTCGTGGTTACTTACAACTTTTCTGAAGACCCGCTAAAGATCTACTTTCAGGCTATTCCTCCGCCTCGTGCAAACAAAGTTTAACTAATTCTAGAAAATTACACCATAAAGACAACAAACCGCATTAGTGCGCACTAAGTTTAGAAATATGTTGCATTATAACTGTTTCTTACAAGTTCTTACTGTAACTTACCTATTTCCTCTCAGTTTGATTAACATTTATTATGAATTAAATATTATGATTTGTAAGCAAATATAATTAAAAATATAATTTAGCCAATAATAAGACACACTTTTGTGTTTACATAAATATAAAACGTTTGCGATGCACAACATATTAAGAAAAAAATAAACTCGTCATACGTGAGACGACTTAGGTTTGATTCAAAAAGTGTGGAGTTACCGTGACTAGACTATACTTGAGTGATCTTGAAAAGAAGAACTTATCTTCGGGTAATATTCATTGTCGTATCTTCGAGACACATCGTTGCATATGTTTTTTTTTTTTTTTTTTAAACTCTTAAGAAAGAGATCCAATGATATTATGCATGCAATATATTAAATGAAAAGTTTTCTGTCAAAAGTATCGAAACTAAATAATTGGTGAGGATGGATTGAACCTCCACCCAACACATGCAGAAAATCACACATTCGTACATCTACCGATCTACTGTAGCGTTTCGCTGCCTAAACGTGTTTCACATTTTAGGAATAAATAGCTATTCTTTACATTTAAACGTTATAGAAAAGTTAAGAAAATAGTTTTCACAAATCGATTACAATTTTTTTCTTTTAAAGATTAAACAAAATTGAGGCATACAGCTGTCTTATAAATTACTGAAATTCAATAAGTACGCTCTCACAGATTTATGTGGTTCCATTTTAAATGATTTTATACCATTTGATTTCATGTATTCTTTGAATGATTTTTGCATTGGGATTAATAAATAAAATAAAAAAAGAGGTTTATAATAAAAATAATTAGCCTTCTTTCCTGTACATGAGTACAAATTAATTTTAATTAAGTTCTTAAAAGCTTGATGGTAGGTAGGCCTTAACGTCTCGTTGACAGCGATATCATGTGAGATGAAACTACAAACATATGCAACAGTAGTGAGACAATTATAAATACACGAGTGCTGTACAGAGGACTCGAACCCAGAAATACTCGCACCATAAACTAACGTGCAATCAACTGCATTGCGGAGATCGGATTAGTAGCATAAAATTCGGATGTAATAAGTCTAATGCTTTAAATGATAGAGTTTGCAAACATTGAAATATTTAAAGTCCATCATTTTGAAAATAAGTTTCTGATAAATTTGAAATAAGTAAGTTTACATGGTCTACGGTAATGCTACTAGTGTGAAGAACTTAGTGGAAATCGGTTGATTGGACGCTAAGATATGTCATAAAAACTTTTTTTTCATATTTGGTGCTAACTTAAAAATTAAAAATATTGCTTAAAAAAGAGGTTATGAATACTATGATTGTAGAAGATGCTATCAGCATAAGAAATTGGTTGAATTTGGTTAAATATTTAATATTTATGTGACAATTTTGAAAATCAATGTCAGGCCATACTTAAAACATGAAAGTTTACATGGCGTTCTGTAGCACTAATAATTGGCACAGTTTGGTGGAAATTAGTGGAATTGTCCCATGAATATGGTAAAATGTTCAATTTTCCCACCTGGCACTATTTTGCAAAAAGGCCAGCAAAATAGGATATCTGTATCTATGATTGATTCATATAAAGAATACTGTAAGTGTAATTTGGTAAAAANAAAGGCCAGCAAAATAGGATATCTGTATCTATGATTGATTCATATAAAGAATACTGTAAGTGTAATTTGGTAAAAATTTTTTGAGTTTTCAAATTGATATAACATAAATTATTTACATAAACGCCATTAGAAAAAGGCCTGCCGCACCTAAAACAGTTTAGCGTACATATTCTACTGTAGCACTGCTTGCGTGTAAAATATGGCGGTAAACGGTTGATTAGTACTGCAGACCTATTACCTAAACCTTAATTTTATCATGTTACGATCTTCGTAAACAGAGTACATANCGGTTGATTAGTACTGCAGACCTATTACCTAAACCTTAATTTTATCATGTTACGATCTTCGTAAACAGAGTACATAAATGTTATGCATTAGCACATTCAATGATTGTCCCATACACAAAGTTAAGATAAAATCGGTTAAATAGTTTTGTAGGTATACCACACAAAGCAAAATTTTTTTATAGCCAGTATTCTGAAAATAAGCGCCTGTCACATTTTAAAAATACAAATTGATATGGCTTACCACAGTACAACTTATTCACCAAATTTGGGGAGAATGGGTTAATGGTTTCACGAGATATGACATAAAAACTTTATTTTTTATTAGGGACCATTTTATAAGATGGGGAGAAATAAGATTATGTACGTAATGTACAAATTTTATGGTTGTAATAGATTCTGATAGCCTACGAAGTCAAGTTGAAATTTGTTTCGTAGTTAGATATACCTATAACATACTGAAGTAAAATGTTTTCATAGCCACCATTTTGAACATGTTTGTCTGGCTTTCTTAAAATTTATCAATTTAAATTGTCTGCCGTAATGCTACTTGTCTGCCAAATTTTATGGGCAGCAGTTGGTTTTCTCTGCAGATCCTGTTACAAAAATTTTAATTTATCATGTTATGCTATCTTACAAATTGCGCACAAAAGATACTCTTTGTAGACACATTTGATATTTGTTATACATACAGGCAGCATTAAGAGTTAATTTGGATTTTAAAACAAGGTTTCGACGATATCGAATACTACGTTAAAATAGCTTAACGTTAGCCATTTTGAAAGCAAGTGTTTGACTTACTTAAAACACACTAGTTTACATCATCTGCTGCAGTACTATTTTTTTTTTTGCCAAATTTAGTAGGAACTGGTAATTTTTTTTCCGTGATATGACGTAAAATCTTTATTTATTCGTGTGGCTCTGTCTTACAAAATGGGAGACAAAAGTGTCTATGTATTGGCATATATGATGCTTGTAATGAATTATTTCAGCATAAACGATTTGTTTCAAATTGGTCAAACAGTGTGGTATACATACCAAATAAACCAAAANTAATGAATTATTTCAGCATAAACGATTTGTTTCAAATTGGTCAAACAGTGTGGTATACATACCAAATAAACCAAACATTTATTTATGGCCACCAATTTTGAAATAAGTATCTTATATATGTTTCTAATAGATTTAAATTGCATATGTGTACATTACGTACCATAGCATTACTTGCTTGCCAAATTAAGCGAGAANTGTTTCTAATAGATTTAAATTGCATATGTGTACATTACGTACCATAGCATTACTTGCTTGCCAAATTAAGCGAGAATTCGCTGAGTAGTTTTCGAGATATAATGTAGAGGCTTTATTTTTTCATGTGGTGCTATCTTCCAAAATTGGGAATCAATAACGATTTAAATCTCTAAATTCAATGCTTACATGATGTACTGCCAAAATACAAAATTTGGTTCAAATCGGTTGAAAGCTTCCCGAGATATGACATGTCACTATAAATTTTAAAATGGCCGCCATTTTGGAAGTTTTCTTGCAGCGTGGTCGAAAGCTATAAAGTGGGATGTCCTTACTGAGTACTGTGTGTGTACCTTGTTTAATGAAATTAGGTTTACACGTACANGAAAGCTATAAAGTGGGATGTCCTTACTGAGTACTGTGTGTGTACCTTGTTTAATGAAATTAGGTTTACACGTACTAATGTTTTTTTTTCTGTGGAGTGGGGGCACACACGTATAGAAACTCAATAATACACACCTACACACATATACACCTACACATATAGAGGAAAGTGATCTCGTAATTCTTTGTTTCCTTTGGAAAGCAGGTTAAGAACTTCTGGCATACGCCATTGCTGACCTATATCGCATCAGAAAACCTAGAGAACGACGNTTTGGAAAGCAGGTTAAGAACTTCTGGCATACGCCATTGCTGACCTATATCGCATCAGAAAACCTAGAGAACGACGAAAAAAGTTCACTGAAAGCAAGCTAAGATAAGCTGCTTTCAACTGATAACACTGGATGCGCATAGAGGAGGACCTCGGCTCGATTTCCAGTCTGGCCGTTCTGATTTCGGTTTTACATGGTTTCTTCAAATCACTCCAGTCTAAAGCTGGGAAGATTAGTTTGATGCCATAGTCGATTCTTTCCTCGTTTCTGCTTCGCTGAGAAAATTGCTCCGACTCTAATGACCTCACTGTTCATGAGACTTTGAGCGCTACCAACCTATAATGTCGAAAGTTGAAGTTCTGTATACATACTCATTTGTTATAATTCAAAATTTCTTGTTAAAAGCTTACAAAAATGGGAAGAATCAAGTTTTGTATTGTACTGAAACTATTTATTAAGTTATAATATATTAGGGTATACATAATCGTGCATACTCCACACACTTCAATGCTTACATATGTTATACCTTTTATTACCCTATCCAACAAATTACGACATATCTAAATGCGATAAACACAATAAAAAAATTNTAATGAATTATTTCAGCATAAACGATTTGTTTCAAATTGGTCAAACAGTGTGGTATACATACCAAATAAACCAAAAATTTATTTATGGCCACCAATTTTGAAATAAGTATCTTATATGTGTTTCTAATAGATTTAAATTGCATATGTGTACATTACGTACCATAGCATTACTTGCTTGCCAAATTAAGCGAGAATTCGCTGAGTAGTTTTCGAGATATAATGTAGAGGCTTTATTTTTTCATGTGGTGCTATCTTCCAAAATTGCGAATCAATAACGATTTAAATCTCTAAATTCAATGCTTACATGATGTACTGCCAAAATACAAAATTTGGTTCAAATCGGTTGAAAGCTTCCCGAGATATGACATGTCACTATAAATTTTAAAATGGCCGCCATTTTGGAAGTTTTCTTGCAGCGTGGTCGAAAGCTATAAAGTGGGATGTCCTTACTGAGTACTGTGTGTGTACCTTGTTTAATGAAATTAGGTTTACACGTACAAATGTTTTTTTTTCTGTGGAGTGGGGGCACACACGTATAGAAACTCAATAATACACACCTACACACATATACACCTACACATATAGAGGAAAGTGATCTCGTAATTCTTTGTTTCTTTTGGAAAGCAGGTTAAGAACTTCTGGCATACGCCATTGCTGACCTATATCGCATCAGAAAACCTAGAGAACGACGAAAAAAGTTCACTGAAAGCAAGCTAAGATAAGCTGCTTTCAACTGATAACACTGGATGCGCATAGAGGAGGACCTCGGCTCGATTTCCAGTCTGGCCGTTCTGATTTCGGTTTTACATGGTTTCTTCAAATCACTCCAGTCTAAAGCTGGGAAGATTAGTTTGATGCCATAGTCGATTCTTTCCTCGTTTCTGCTTCGCTGAGAAAATTGCTCCGACTCTAATGACCTCACTGTTCATGAGACTTTGAGCGCTACCAACCTATAATGTCGAAAGTTGAAGTTCTGTATACATACTCATTTGTTATAATTCAAAATTTCTTGTTAAAAGCTTACAAAAATGGGAAGAATCAAGTTTTGTATTGTACTGAAACTATTTATTAAGTTATAATATATTAGGGTATACATAATCGTGCATACTCCACACACTTCAATGCTTACATATGTTATACCTTTTATTACCCTATCCAACAAATTACGACATATCTAAATGCGATAAACACAATAAAAAAATTGTACATTTTGGTCTCAGTTTGCTTCGTTTAAATTATTTGTTCGTTTTTACATTCTTGAAAGTTAATCGACCTAAAAATATAGCGATTATTCACATATAAATATATATTTTAGAAATATAGTTCATTTCCTGAAGATTATATAACTTGCATCCTCTACACGTAGAATAATGTGTTACAGAAGTAAAAAAAGTATTTGTCTTGTCGGTGTCCTGCCTTTGTGGAATGTTGCGATTATCGGTACTATCTGAGGGTAAAAATGTGATATTTAGTTTTACTGACCCACAGGGCACATAGCATTGCTTATCACACTTACTGAAGTTGGTACTGATTTATTGTTTTTTGCATGTGTATTTACCGGCATAAAACAATAACGTATTCCTTCTCAGCCGTTGCAAGTTAGGAAATAATCTAGGCAGTGNCATGTGTATTTACCGGCATAAAACAATAACGTATTCCTTCTCAGCCGTTGCAAGTTAGGAAATAATCTAGGCAGTGAATGTGTAATAATATAAGAAATATTTGGAAGCTATTATTTATGTTACGTCTTGCTAAACATTTCCATATGCCTTCTAAATGAGAAGTAGTGGCACTAAATTATGTTAAATATAAAACGTGAGGGCAGGAAAGTAGCTGCGAGGGCGGCGTCTTGGTGCCAGTTGCCTGGGCCAGGGACTGTACTGGCAGACGGCGGGCAATAAGAGCTTGTGTAATGGAGGACAAATGAAATGTGCTGCCCGCCCCACCCAGCTCATATTGGCGCCGTGCGTGCTGCAGCTCCAGATATGTCTCTGCACACCCCCCCCCTGCAGCCACACCCTCTAACTTGGTAGTAGAGCCACCCCTGTGTGTCGGGAACACCTTACCACGCCGGGGCTGTTTACCGCTGGCAATCACAACTACAACCTTATCTCCCCGACCCCTCCCGCGCCGCGCGCAGCCCGCTCTCGGCCTTTCTTATGATGGCGATCATCCCCCGCGGGGAATGAATTAATTTCTGCCCGGGGAAGGCAACTCGCTACCATGGCTCGCCCGAGGCACAACCCCCGTCGCCGACTGCTCTGCGTGCACTGACGTTCTCGCCGGGCTTTCCCACGCTCCTCACTGCCTCGGCCTTCCACCCCTCACGCGACACTTACATTCATTGCATGTCCCGCCATAACCATTTCAATCACATTCCTAATTGCACACAAACAACGATCTGACTGGCTAACTCATTTGGAGACCGACTGAACATCATTTAACTGAACGTTTGTGTTACTTCCATGAAGACAGAACATTTGCCAAGTCGTTACTAACCTGGCACACCTGAAGAACTGGGACTTATTTCCGACTTACTCGACTGAATGTTCCGTTGTTCGCATAACGCGACGCTCTTTGACGTCACACAGCTCTCCTGAACATAGAGGTCCTTGAACCACAAATTGACAATATTTCAGAAATTCTGGGTCTTTCCGGCGTAATAAATTCGCATACGGCAAACTGAAAAATTAAATTAAACCCAACAAATTCTAATATCAATCAGTTTCAAACTGAATTTATTTCTCAGTTTGATAACAGCTGATGAGCGTTCTACAGCAGCTCGATTATGTTGACGAATCTGAAGTTACAATTAAATTTTCAATTGTCTTGACTTTAATATATGTATAACATCATGTTTTGTTTACCCTTCTGTACTCTAATGAATAAATCCTGAGTAAAATAACAACAGAATTAAACTATCTTCTAACCAATGAGTATATATTTTTATTTTATTTAAGTGTGGCCAATCAACAAATGACAACGTATATATGTATAATTAGTACAATTGTTTCAGTATTAACGAATATTTCATTTAAAAATAACTGTTTCACAGTGTAAAGTAAAAGCATTTATATAGAAATGCATTGCGACAATTTTAAATGCTGGTAGTTCTCATGTGAAGTGTTTATCTTCCATTCATTATATTTATTATACGCTATACGAAATTTTAATTCATTGTCTGGTTGTGTTGACGGATACTGTGCAACGGGAATAGGCCTATACGAAATATTTATGGCACTATCGAAAAATGACGTACTGTTAATCAATGCACTAATGTTATAATATTTTATAAGTTATATAATACAATTTTTGCCCAGACGTTTGTATGTTTCTTGAACTAACAACAATTTCTGGAATCGCACAGACGCATTCAAGGAAAAAGCTTTGCTACAGCGCATAATGCTTTGCACCATTCCACCATACAGCCTTACCACTGCTCCGCAACAGAACAGCAACTTTCATTTGAAAATACCTTCTTTATGAAGTGGTTTATGAAATTTGTATGGGCCACTGCATACATACGGCGTAATATTTTTAAGTCACACACGTGCGCGAGAAGTGATGTGTTGTCAACACTGTAGGCCTACAATAACTACTGTCAATCGTAAGAAGCATTAAATATACGTTTCTAGTGAGTTATGTAATTAAAGTGTCATTATTCGAATCAGAGCAAACAAAAATGCGTCCTCACTAGTATCAAAATCAATACTCTTACTCAATTTGAGAGCAGTTTGTAATAGATAGTGAAATAATTGAGCATTTTTCTCCATTAATTCTTGAAATTGGGATGAGCAAAACGTAAGCTTCTGCGGTTCTCAGTGCAGTGTGAAGTCAAAGTGTACTCTATAGGAACATAACTGCATACAGTCCGTATGGGTTCTTACATAATGGGCACGAAACGCAATGCATTCCATTCACATTTGGAAGCTAAACTGGCAAATTGAAGACAGGTCGAAGGTAAACAAAACCTACCTACTGCAACAGTTAAGGGCAGTAAATGTTTTAAAATACTTTACTGTTAAAGCTTAGAAATAAAAATAAACATAACAAAGTTATTAGCTGTCAAATAAACTACTTATGTGTACGGCATGCTTACACCACATGGAGGAGAAATATAATGTCACGATGACAAAGTGAGGCGAACATTTGGTTTTCAGTTGCAGATGCTTTAGGGCATACAGTGTTCATTTTGGAAACTTTTTTTAAAAGTGAGCTCAGCCTCCCTATTCAATCATTTCCTGCAGCTCTGTTCTGCACAAAATCTTCAATTCCATTTGAATGATATGACATCAAGTGTTGACGGACTATATCAGATATTCTAAATCCCTTATTTTTCTGACTTCTTGGTAAGCTGATTTTTTTTTAACGTTTTTCAACATATAAGTGAGATTTGCTCATAGATTTTGAAGCAAAATAAATTTTTAAAGCAGCGTATGTTTAATAGTCATCCAAATAAAATTCTTCGAGGCTGAAACAATTCACATACTGTTTTGTCTACACTGAGATCTAATTTAGAACATTATTAATGCCTAGGTGAGGACGAGGATTGTTAACACAGATATAGTTTTCTCCATGTGGTATCTTGAAGGTTGTGCAGGCATATCATATGAGGATAGTACAAATCCTTTCTTAGGGGTTAAATATTTGCAAATACTGCTGTGTTGAACTTATTGCAGTCAAAGCTGCATTTGAAAACTTTCATTGTCCTTTAACTCTTTGGGTTTCGTGCTTTAAACCAAATCACTCTCCACTACAGAATTATGAAATGTTATGAAATATACGAAATTAATTTGTTTTAATTAATAGCATCAGAAAACCCAGAGGATGGCATAAAATTGACGCTATTCCCCACCTGTGGAATATAGGTGGTTTATATGGCGGAGTTAATTCCTCCCGGCATAGACTATAAGATGCCTAGAAGGTTAAAGGTTTTTCAATAAGGTAGTCTTTTGACGTTTCACTTAACTGGATAATTATATTTTCTCGAGTTTGAACAAAAACAACATACAGCAACACTTCCAAGGTGTGGTATTCTAATTTGGCTATTCGTATTAACTAGTGCCACTTCGTGGTGGAGGGGGGCTTCTCTCGGCAGCGACTTTATACTTAACTCTGCTGTGGGTGCTGGTATGCTGTCATCTGGGGATGAGCTCCGGAGAAGTGGTAGGCCTTGGAAAAAGGCCCGCATTTGGTGTCGTCTCACTGGACTGCTGTTCGGACTCGTGCTCACGTCTTCTCGTGATTCCATGACGCAACTCTTCCCTCGGCGCGGTGATAATGAACTGGCTCCTCTTCTCACGTAAATCTATCTTAAATGCTCTGCAGTTTTCCTCCCTAAGTCTCGGCATGTGTCGTCTTGTTGGCNGTGTGGTATTCTAATTTGGCTATTCGTATTAACTAGTGCCACTTCGTGGTGGAGGGGGGCTTCTCTCGGCAGCGAATTTATACTTAACTCTGCTGTGGGTGCTGGTATGCTGTCATCTGGGGATGAGCTCCGGAGAAGTGGTTGGCCTTGGAAAAAGGCCCGCATTTGGTGTCGTCTCACTGGACTGCTGTTCGGACTCGTGCTCACGTCTTCTCGTGATTCCATGACGCAACTCTTCCCTCGGCGCGGTGATAATGAACTGCCCCCTCTTCTCACGTAAATCTATCTTAAATGCTCTGCAGTTTTCCTCCCTAAGTCTCGGCATGTGTCGTCTTGTTGGCGGAGGGGTAGGAGGGACGAAAACAGAACAATGCCTTTCACAAAACGTGCCCTGGTTCATGAAGGTTTGTGGGTGGGGGGAAGGTGGCACCTTGCCCCTAGCTTACTCTGTCAGCTATTTCTTCGCGGTGCGTGTCCACATTGTGGTTAGCTGGGGGGGGG